>CM070478.1:39210584-39382425 GCA_036324585.1 Champsocephalus esox
CAACACTGTATCCAGTTCTCTTTATACACCAGTGCCTGCAGCTGGATTCTGATGGAGTAAAAGGCTATTGATTGTTAACCTGTAGTTTACACAAAGTAAGGCCTCCAGGCCGGCTATTACATCCAAACTGAATTTGGTTCCAGTAGGTCAAACATATTTTGTCTCGGCTGTATTCCGGCACTCTTAAATTCAGCTTATGTAATTTCCAATAATATAAGGTATTTTGCCCTGAATTATCCATTATCTCCATCTGAACGGCTAATTAATCACTTCTGCTTTCAGCCTTTGGTTCCCACAACACACACACAGACACACACACAGACACAGTGTCCCATGGGTGTCGTAAACGTCCGAGGCTGACTCTCTGTGCCATCAGAAGCCTAATGGTGATGATGCTAATGGCCATGACTTAATCAGACAGGCCCTGCCACCAGTAAAGATCTGTGAAATGTGTTGAGTAATAAACACGTTCAGCGCGGTGAACGGTGTGCTGTTAACATGTGGAGCGATGGGAAAGAAAGAAACCATTAAACACACATTTAAATCTGGCCATCAGCGCCTCCACTGCTGCCTCCAGATACTGTGATTACTCCCCCTGCTCCCCCTGCACAGTCAAGGATGTGGAATGGGGATTGTGGAGATATCATTTGTTTTATTGTAATATAAGAAGTAGGTGGTTTCTGAAAGATGTGCATGCATAATGCTGGCAACTGTGAAATGACCTTAATCGAATTTCCCCCTCCACCTGTTCAATGATGTAATGGTTGTCACTTTGGCTATTCGTTTGATTTTTTTTTACAATTTAAATGTACAATTTAAAGCTACATTGAGTGTAGTTCTTTGATTAAGATGTTGAGACTATGTTCACATCTATAGGTGTTAATCCCTGATTCTGGGGGTAAAAAAACAACAATACATTTAATTGAAGCAATATACACTTCACCCTCCTGTTGTCTTCGGGTCAAATCTGACCGATTTACTACTTTCATCCATCATAACTTTTTTGTTTTACATTCGATTGCATTAAGGCTTTATGATATCCTTCACAGGAGACCTTTGAACATATACAATTGCTGATAAAGAAAAGGAATTAGTAACCATCCGGATCAGATAAAACACACACACAAACACACACATACTCTAGGTGTGTCTCAACCCCCTTATGAGCCCATCCCCCCATGTGAATCACATATGGCACTCACAAACACACACAGAACAATGACACATGTCCCGCTCTTATGTGCTCATCCCCCCACATGGATCACACCTGACACACGCAATACATGTTTAGTGTCTATTCTTTGTACATTTACAGCAGTTGTTCATGTATACCAGTAGTCTGATACAATATGTACAGTTTGAAAGGGTGTTAAATGACATTTGATGATGATTAATGGTTTTTGTGTTCATGTAATAGCAGTTAAAACAGGACCGGTCAAATTTGACCGCGAACACCAAAGTACCTATACACAGTGGCGGCGCCAGAGATTTCCTCTAGGGGGTGCTGTGGGGTAGCTTGACGTTTCATAGAGGGTGCTCAAACATTAAGGGTTTCCCATTAATGCACCAGAGCTACAGTTGAATGTTCTACTACAACACTCCCCACACGCACACACAGTGTACCCGCGACTGTAACAATGAAGGCTCGGTAATCAGCTCACGGCATGTAGGTGTAAGCAGGGGTAAAGTGCTATTTTTACAAGTGGGGAGTGGACCTCACCTCCTCTAGTAGGGAAGATTTCTTTTTAAATATTGAAGTTAAAAGCATCAATCTGATGCACTTTGAGAGCCAAAATGAAGAGATCTATGGATATACAGTATCTCTCAACATACATATGAAACAGGACTGTAAACAGATTTTCTATTTCTTTATAGATATTTTACAAATCACTCCCCTTTTAAAAACAAACCGTTTGAGACCCACTGATAACTAGACTAAAGTTAACTATCTAAACACTGAGAGTCCTTTACTTCACTTGAGCTGAGGTTATCTGATACTCTCAGTCAGATGCTAACCACAACGATCTCCGGTAGATACCCACCGGTGCGCGAGCTCTCTCTCTCTCGCTCGCTCGCGCACGCACACAAAATGGCTCGTGCCACACACACACAGAGCAGAGCTTGAATGAAACAGACCCAGAAGTAAGCCACTTGTACTCACGAGGCCTATTATGTGCAGAATCCCTCTCGCTTTCAGGTGGTTTTGATTGAGTGTCCACACGTGGACGTTTAAGGACTAAAAAACGATCCATTTGTCACTTTGCTGTTAGAAAATCATTTGGGGCTCCAGCTAACAGGAAGTCACTCAAGTGTCACAAAGTAATTTAGCCTATGGGTAGGTCAAAAATCGAATGGGTGCTGGCCATTGGCCTAATCATATCACCTGTGTTGGCTTTATGTTTTTGGTAAAACATTTATTTGTTTCACATTTGCATTGATGTAATCAATAATTTTTCTGATTTAATTTAATAAAAATTATTATTATTTTCGAAAAGGAAAAAACACATATTTCTTGGGGGTGCTTAGGGGGTGCTTTGGCAATCCTGGGGGGTGCTTCAGCACCCCCTAGCTCCCCCCTGGCGCCGCCCCTGCCTATACATTCAAAAATGTAGTACAAAAACGATTTGTGTAACCGTGGAGCTAGCACAATAGATAATTTGATTCTGATATATTACCATTAAATGCCAAGAAAATATTGTAACTGTGTTTGGACTGTTGTCATCATTGGACAAGAAACACAGCCTCAGATTGACGGTGCACTGAGGTCTCTCCATGGCATGCAGCTCTTTCCTTGAAGCTGCTCCACACTTTTAGTCAGGAAACCGTGGGTTCATTGGAGTAGCATTTCTTAGTGGACTTACAGCAGGAGTATGACTAATGGTTTATATATCTTGGAGTTCTGTTCACAAGTGAGGGTAGGTTGCAGAAAAGAAAAAGGCCCTCAGTGTATTGGTTGCTCTCCAATACAATCCTCACCTATAGTTGCTAGCACTAGATACATGCAGTCCATTTACCATTTGGACATTGGGTGCAGGCCTCAGGCATCATAAGGGAGCTTGGCGTAGAGCTGCTGTTCGCTCACATTGAAATGACTCCATGGAGGTGGTTGGGGCAGCCCTCTGGAGGAATTGGATGACATGGATGATCCTGCTGCTACCATTACCCCGGTCAGTGGTGCAGGGGCGGTTTTAGGGGAGGGCCAGGGGGGGCCAATGCCCCCCTAACATTGACATCTGACCCTCCTGTGGCCCCACTAACAATGAAAAGTTTTTGTTTTTTTAAATGTATATTTTCTGGTACTCGGTTTGCCAAAAACCGCAGGATTTTGTTGCTGTAATGTGAGATTGTGCAGACACCCTTATGTAAAGTAGAGATGTAACTGTTCATTGCCTTTATTTTTATATAAATATTTGTGTTAGTGCAAACATTGCACTATAACTTAAGCTGAAGCTAACAGTAATAACTATAAGGTATATCTGAAATAAATAAGTGTACTGAAACAAATACCAATAACTGTATTGCATTGTTTTCTTATGCGCAATTACTTCATACTGTCTAGTTCTCTTTTTCGTCCTGCATTTATTGTGCCCCCCTCAGAAAATAACTGGCCCCCCAGTGGCCCCCCCAGTCAAATTGGTCTAGAACCGCCACTGCACGATATAAACCATTGCATTGGTTTATATAATGTATATTAGAGAATAAATGCATTTAGTTATGGTTTTCATTAAGAAGTAATGATTATTCTGGAGTAATACAAAACGTTACCATAGGTGTTATTACTTTTCTGAGATTCTAAAAATATTTAACAGTGCATTCAAGAAAAATGTGAATCTCATAAGTGTTTGTATTTGATCAGCTGCATACATATCACACATTTCTGTAAATCCAGCAGCCTTTGTTTTATCTTCACTTCTCATACCAATGCTCTATATTACAAGAACCACAACAAATGACAAAGGTCCACTTGTTGTTCTCATTGACTGACACTGGAGAGCAACCAGCTGGCACTCAAACAACAAAGGAAACACCAGTAACATTCTGTCAACAGATCTCTAACTCAAACATTTTCTATATTCAAATTACACATTGTTCACACCTGCAACCTTACCTTAAGGATTTATTCCTACCACCATTATTGGAACTTTTAGTTTCCTTTTATTTGAATTGTACACATCATGCATACTTATGAGCTAATGGAGAATGTCTTGATGACATTTCTGCTGAGCCTCATGTGGGAACTGTTAGTTGGCAGTGCTGAGCATGGAACCCATTTTGCTGCTGGTTGTCTTATTGCAGGTAATAACGGCCTAACCTGGGAACCATTTGCTGCCGAGGGCTGCCTTTTCTCCCTCAGCTGTGGCTTTCCTGCGCAGCACTGCAGCATGTACAGATTATAACCAGCTACAGTGTGACATTTTAATTACCATTTTATCTAAGTTTTCCATGTGGCCCTAAAAAGGTCCAATCATCAGTATTACAATTATGTATTTGACTACTTAGCATCAGCATGTCTGCCATTTCTTTACTGACTGAGTTACTTCAGCAGTTGAGGATGAACACTTCTGTTGTATTGTTCAAGTAGTGGAGAATGCCAGTGTTTGAATCGTTTTTTAAACACTTATAATATTTCTTGTTGTACTGACTCCTTTTTAAATAACTTAAATAGAGACACCTGCTGTCCTCCAGAATGTTCAAACTCCTGGTTCAGGTCGGCGGAAAACTGAGACAGTGCATTGTATTCATTATACCTGTGAAATACAGAAATGGGAAAATCTTGATGATGTAGTGAAAACCAGAAGGGCTAGGAGTAATGCTCCAGGTGTTTATCATTGGTGTTCTTGTTAGGCGGGAATATGCTAATATAAGTCACAATTGCTTTTCAGGCTAACTACCTTGCTAACTGACCAGTCACTGGGTGTTTCTCAATGTAGAGTACGCTTACTTGGTAGCACATGTCTTCCGAGTCATTTGCTTCAGAAACGAGGCAAGAATACTTCCTGGCAATCGGAAAACGAAGAGTGGAACAGGCTACACGTGTGCAGCCTCGAAATGTCTCCAAACGAAGTACGCCGGGCTCGGTAGAATTCCAAGTATGCTGGACATTGGAACAGTCCTTCGGCGGCACTCGATGACGTAGTATGCGTAGTATGCTTGAAATAGTGGCTCTGGAGCAGCTTTACTCGAGATTGAGACACTGTTTTTAAGGAGACATATTTGTAACACATATTGTAGATATATTGTGGAGCAGGTGAGCAGGTTATGGTCAGTCCAACACAGCGGAAGTGTGGTGCAGTGATGACGTATTTCTGTAGGCCGACCTAGAAGTTAGCATCACAAGGGCTCCCTCGACAAAAACTAATGCAATTGTTACATTGGATTTCTGAATATTGCAAAAGATCACCTCAAACACACATTTACAGTGTGTGTTACATACCTACACGCTTTGTTCAGCAGGATAATCTCCACATATTAACACCACTTTATGATTTTTAACGTTAGGCTATGAAGGAACTACAGCACGGTCACAAGGCTGCGTGTCACAACCGCTAAGCTAAAGGTGGCTAATGTTTGACTTGGTGACATCTAGCAGTCTTGTTTAGTCACTTGTTAACATCGGCAAGGCAAGTTTATTTATATAGCACCTTTCAACACTAGGCAATTCAAAGTGCTTTAAAAAAATGAAAGACATTAAGAGCATTAAGAAACATATTATAAAATGACATTTAAAAGCGAAGATAATAAAAGCGACAGTGCAGTTTAAGATATGAATATATCAATTAAAAGCAGCGGCAGCGGACCTGCAGTACAACAACATGTGTAATTCTCTTCAGCTTGTGTTAACCACAGTCCTTATTTTGGTAATCTAACCAAAAACACTTAAAGAAAACGATAGACTTTAGGACCAGGGAGACCGAAGTGGGAAAATGATAACTGAACCCTGGGTTTGTGGCTTCTGGCCTTCCTACGTGAACACGTCCTCTTTTTTCACTTCTCTCCTATCATAGTGAGTTAGACAGCTTTTTCTAGTCGCTCATGCTATGATATTCACATCATCCCGATAATGTAAATTCACGACAACATATTGTGAGTATTTTTGATCATTAAATCGCTTTATCATCCACTCCCCTATATCAACACGTTTTGCAATTGTCCACATTTTGGCTGTTCATTGGTGAAGTGACTCCCTCTTAACCACTCCAGGTTTCCAACACACTGTCAGCCAGGATGCTGTGTGATGTGCATGGGAACACCGTCAGCACAGTTATGATTTAAGCAGTGGAGTTCAACCTACAGCTGTACTTGAACTCTGCACATCTTGAATATGTCAAACAGTATTTCATTCTTCTTAAGCCACCCTATCTAAAGGAAATTGGGGGATAAAAGCAACTAAGAAGCATGTAAAACAATCTCAGTTTGACTGAGACCATGCTCAGAATGGCAAACAGACGTTCTTGTGTATTTCTCAGGTCAATTCATGTTTTTGTAAAGACCCTATTTTCTGTGTTGTTTAGTTATTACAGCCTAGAAGACGTCAGCCACGAGTCCATTAACAAGTTTCTGTCCAACCTGGTGGAGAAGAGCCTGCGGGACCTGGAGTGCTCTTACTGCTTAGAGATCAAAGAGGTTTGTATTCTTTTGTTGTTCGTATATTGTATATACACAGGATTCACTTTTTGATTTTTAAAATTGTTGATCCCATTAATGCTCCAGGACGATCAGACCATTGAGCCCCTGACCTATGGTCGCATCTCGTCCTACTACTACCTGAAGCACCAGACCATCCGCACCTTCAAAGAGCGGCTGAGAGCCGAGCTGCCCCTCCACGAGCTGCTCTCCGTCCTCACCGTGAGTCCCTCACGCTCACACTCCTCCTGTCACCGCTCCCCTTCCTACACTCCTGTGGGGTTCATGTAGATCTACAGCAGAACATTGTGTATGTTAGCACATTTGTGTATTGGTCTGAAGTCTAGGTTTAAAGGGGCCCTATTATGCTTTTAAAGGTTTTCCCTTTGCTGTATCGTGTCATATAGGTTTATGTCAAATGGTCTGCAAAGGCTCAAATCCCTGCTCCCTCCAGAGGGAGCTACATGTGAAACAGGAATACATGTGTAACTCCTTAGAACTCGACTGAGAATCTCTGATCGGTCCCCTAATATTCTTTTTCTTTTTTGCCATTTGCGAATCCAAGATACCTTAGGGAAACAAACACACACATACGTACACACACACACACACTTTACTCCCTCCTATCAAATTAGCACCTTTGCCTGAGCTTCATTAGCTCTCCTCCTGCTGGTGGGTGGGTGGGTGGGTGTGATACTTTGTCCTCTGCCTTTACTGAATGACCTCAGCCTGCCGGCTGTGAGGTCATCCACACTCTTGCTTGTGATTGGGGGGGGTCAACACAAGACATGGTGGTCTCACATCTTTCTCTGAGTCGGGTGATGACTTACTTTTTTTTCATGGCTTCTAATTGCTTTGAAGCAATTTACTTATAGTGCATTTCTTCACTTGATCAATTATTTTAAGGCTAGTATTTAAAAAGTGTCATAGCAACAAGTTAAACCAAACCATAATTGTTGGTAAACATGCAGTGGTATTTTGTCTTGTTTCAAGATACTTACACTTAGTACTACCGTGGGAGTACTTCTGAGGGAGAAAGATATTTTTTATAATATCCAATCAAATTAAAATAAAATATTTAAATAATGTACCATGCAGCAGAAATCTAGCGTAATCCGGTTTGAGCTTTTGGATAACGTGTGCTTGTGATAAGTGAACTGTATGGCACAGAGGAACAAGATATACCAGTCTCACATTATAGTTCTTAGTAGGATACATTCATTGCTGATTGTCATAACGACATTTAAATAATAATAGTTATGCAATGTATATGTCCTGTAGTAGAAATATAAAGACTTGCGTGTGCCTCGTCTTCCTGTAAACAGAAGCCACAGAAAGCAGACTTTTCAAAAGATGTGTATTGCTTGTGTCTTCGATGTAAATAAGCTTGTATTCTTGTCGTGTGTGTTTACCATGAAGCTGTGGGTCCATTGAATGTCTTCAGGGCTGAAGCTGACTTCAATACTGATGCCAACATATGGAGGGGAGGCTCCTCTGAGAAACGTCACTCCCTCTGTACACATTTAATTGGAAATACACCAACGTATGCCATACCTGGCTGCCCCCCCACCCCAACAAGCTGCAATAGAATGGACACCACCCCCCTCCCTCCACACTCCCCCTGTGTAAGCAGCGGCATGCTCCTCCAGCTCCCTCTAATTGCTGCAGTGTGGCCACTAATGAGCAACACCCACACCTCCACCCCCTCTCTGCCCTCTGCTACTCAGTCATAGTTTTATTTTCTTTGCTGCTCCTCTGATTAATACAATTCAACTTGTCTCACAGTGAATCCAATCTATCTGTTTACAAGAAGACACGGCACACTAAAGGTGGAGTAGGCCATGATCAGCCATACTACTGCCATGAAGACCCCTTACTCCTAACTTTGACCTCTCATTCTTCGTTTAAGACTTTGCGTTGAGGTATTATTACAGACATTATCAATACTTTACCTCCAAATGAAGTGGTTTGGATCAACCAGATAAACGCTTTTTCAGTTACAATTATTCACTTGAGTTTAACTATGAAGATAATATTCTACATTGAAATACATTTCCAAACCTTAACATTTGAATGCAAGTCATTTAAACATAGCTGCAACAATCTAATTATACTTCTCTGTGTCCGTCCATCCTTCCAAAGAGACGTCTTCAAACTGCTTTTGCATTTTGCTTTATAAAGATTTATGCAATTAGCAAACCAGTACAGTTATACAACTGTAGCATTTCTGAGAAGTTAGGGGACACACTGTCTAAGGAGTCAATGACAGGAAACAACGTTAGTGTGTAATATATATGTCTATTTAAGTTTTGGGGAATTTGTATTTAGATTTTTGTGCGTCCACCTTACTGTTTTCTCTCTAAATAGTTATTTAAAGCTCCTCCTCCTCATCACTCTCCCCCTCCTCTGTCTCTGTGAAAGCTACTATCATAGGGTGTGGGGTGATTGCTTGTTATGAAGCCCGCTTGAAGATCTATAGTCTCTCCAGAACATCCATACGAGGCAAAACAACACTGAGAGATCAATTATTCTAACATTATTCCTATTCCAATTCCTCGTCCCTTCCCCCACGCTGCGCAGGTCTTTTTTCAGGTCATAGCTTTTGAAACACTGGTTTGAGTCAGTAATGGATGGAGTCCTGACAGTCCCTGCTGGGGGAGGCTATGACAAACGCCTCCAGCAAAGCCAGTTGGTGGGACTCCATTTGGCGAAGTTCAACTGAAGTGAATTAGAAGAGAAGAGCCACGCGTGTCTTTGCATCTCTCTGTCTGGGAAGCACAAACAGGGTGCAACACGCTCTTAGTACAAAGAGGAAGTTGATGGACTATTGGCGTCAATTGACTTATGCAGTGACCATCAGGGTTTCATTGTGTCTCTGTCATCAATGTGCAGCGTTTCCAGACATTTACATCAAAGAATTTGAAGAAATCTAAATATTATGCCAACTCTTGAAGCAGTACAAGTGAACTGGATGTTTCATCATCAGGTAGTTGAACCCTCCTGTCGTGTTCGGGTGAAATCTAACCGATTTGATACTTTCATCAATCATAGATATTCTGTTTTACATTTGATTGACTCAACGCCTTATGATATCTTCCACAGTAGGCATTAAACATATAAAACTGCTGATCAGTGGTTTAGTGAACTTTGTAACACTTCTGGTGTTCCCAGTCAAAAATGTCTGCCATAGAGATGAAGGTACAGGCAGATAGTACACACCCACAAATCGACCACCATGTTCATTTTGGAAAGCATTTTCAGGGTCTATTCTTTGTATATTCAATGCAGTTATTCAGTAAACCATAGTTTGAGACATTGTTTACATCTTAAAAGGTATAACAATACAATTTGGTAATGATTAATGGTCTTTGTGAGGTAGTGGAACAGTCAGTTTAAAAAACCAGAAGAGCAGGGAGGTAAAAGCAGCTGTTGAAGTGTAGATGCTTGGACTAAAAAGACCTGAACATAACATGCCTTAGAATTCCTGTTTCACTCTTGATCTCTGTCTCACAGGATGCAGAAGAGTTTTCGGAGCTGCCCGTCAGACACAACGAGGACCAGCTGAACAGCCAGCTGGCTCAACAGCTCCCCCTGAAGGTCAACCCACATTCCTACGACAGCGCCCACACCAAGACCCACTTGCTGCTGCAAGCCCACTTCAGCCACGCCCAGCTGCCATGCAGCGACTACAACACCGACACCAAGACGGTGCTGGACAACACCTTGCGAGTCTGTCAGGTAGGACTCCCTGGGCAACAAATGACTCGATAACGTTACATGCATCTAGCTGACACTTTTATCCAAAACAAGGTAGAATAAAACCGTGAGGATAAAACAAAAAAATGCATGTCAAATATCAAACATCAGATATGCTGAACCGTTTTAAGTGCAACATTTAAAAACAAGAATAAATAGAGGATGATATTTTATTTGTATGTGCAAAGGGGGAGTTAGAGCACATTTATTTTCAGTCTTAAGATGTGTAGAGTTAGGATTGTGTTCCACCATTGTGGACTACAATAAGCAACTACAGCAAATGTTATAGAGCGGTAGCTTGTCTCTGCGTATTGAAGGATTAGTAATCCCCTTGCCGATGCAAAGAGTAGTGGACAGGATATAGTGTACTGTTTGGCCGTGTCCTGGATGTAGGATAGATCTAAACAATAGTATGGTAGGCAAGTCCCAGTGTCTCTAATAGGATTGGAGCAGCCATTGGGAGCCAGTGAATGGTGCAGAGGGGAGGTGTGAGAACTTGGGTAGGTTCAAGTTCAAGTTTAGTCAATGTATTGAACATGTTAGAAACCAAAAAATATAACAATAATATATATAGGTTGACAACCAGCAGGGCTGCTTTATTCTGAATGAATATTAGAGTTCAGAAGGCACATGCAGACATTTAGTGAATAATAGAGTAAAATGACTTGCGGAAAAGAGAAAAGAGGAGGGGACCAAGAATAGATCCCTGCGGGACTCCATTAGTAAGGCTACGAGGATGAGACTCAGAATCTCCTCCAGTAAGTGCAGTACCTGACATTGGAGGTTAACATGGAGAGTGCAGATTTAGAAACCAATTGTTCTTGGAGGATGGTGAGGAGGATCTGGTGGTTCACCATGTAGAAAACTGAGCTGTGGCCGTGCAAAAGACTGACTGACTCAACAGGCTGGAGAAACTGCTGTGTTAGGACATTCAGGCATAACTGCAAGTGACAATATGTATGATATTGTTTTTGTGTTTTATTTGCATCAATACCAGTGACTTTGTATTCAAACATCCAATGTTGCATGATTCCTGATGCTGCTATGTACAAAACATTCTGGTTTCAGGATTCTGACTTAAAACCAGCACGTTGGTAAAAAAAGTAACGCTAGGGTGCTAGTGCTAATGCTAGCGATGGAATGTGTTCAAGAATTGAAATCACTGAAATAAGATAATTTGCAAGAATAACTTCCCAGTTGCTGATAAAAGCAGGAATCGTATATAAGCGGTCATAAGATGACACCTTTGACGAAAAGCATTACTTTTAGTTCATAAAAGTTCCATTGTATATCTAAAACTAAAGGGTTAAAGTAGAATATTAAAACAAGTTCAGAACCATTAAAAGCAGCATTTATCAACATGACGTAAAAAGTGTTAAGAACAATACATTACTAATACATTTGAATAATGCATTGCACATGAAACCGCACATGTTGGGAAGCGGTGCTGTGCTGTAGATGAAGCAGATTAAAAAGGGGAATGTTAAACATTAGTAGGTGATTTGTCGCTGAACTTGCTGATCCATCTCATAAATAACTAAATGCTCCGAGGTTACATCTAAAACCCAGAATCTTTGTCTGGCATCCACAAGGGTTCTGTTGTGACTGTGACTGGACGTGTTCCACAACAGAGCACTTAGTGGTTGGTTATATGAGTGAGTAACCTTGATAACAAACATTATCCATTACAATGCTCCATCCAGGTTATTTTGTGTTAGAAGTGTGATGCGCTGGCTGCTGTTTATCTAGGTTCTTGGTATGTACTGTTTGAAGTTAGGCCCATGTCTTAACGTCTGCAAGCCATTGTCCACAGCTCAGGGTGGCTGTTTGTGCGTGTGCATATGTACATGTGCTTGCGATTTTCCATGCTGTGTATCTGGCAGTGATATTGCATGGATCATGGATGTGGTTACTTCTCTGGTGTCCTGCTGCTAACATTTAATACAATGATACTCTGCTCTCCACTTTCTTTATGGTTGATTAATTTTATACATGTATTTATATAACTTAAAGTATGTGAAAAATGTGAATTAATCTTTCCGAAAGGCTTTATTTGGTCCGTGACTGTCAGCTAACCCCGCATTAGCTACACTCTGTCTCTTAGGCTTTGCGTGTCTAATTGCAACACATGACACACATGGACTCAGATGATTGTGACAGGTGGAGAGAGAAAGAGCTAAATGTATTGATGAATTACATCGGGAAAAAAATCCGACCTAACCCCAAGCTTTACGCAACAACAGGCCTAAAGGTGGGGGGGGGCTTAGTATAAACCCTGCAGGGTGAGTGATGACAAAGAACTTAGGCTGTCAAATTATTCAATTTGATTTTGTTAGTTATCAAAAGTATAATGTGTAAAAAGACATATGAAGGCATATAATCATATGTAATTGTTATGTTAATTGATTGATGTACCTTTGTTACTGTAAATTGCTGCGTGTTAAATAACACTGAATAACAGTCAGTTTTCAAAATGCTTTTTTATTATTACAATGTGGCTGATAGTGAGTCCCCTGCTAAAGTCCACTGTGTTATGCTACTTTCAAATATGTATTTTCAATTCCTGTGCCATGTGCCACTGTAATGTTTTTTATTTCAAATATCTTGATTCTGAGGCTTTTCTAGGGAAATATTGATATATGCATTTGGATTATTAAATCGCAAGGCAAGGGATTATTTCGATTTTTCTTCAACTATATTTAGGATTTTCTTTAACGTCATACTTCCTGTTTCCTGTGCTCAGGCTATGCTGGATGTAGCTGCTAACGAAGGCTGGCTGGTGGCCGCTCTCAGTATCTGTAACCTGGTGCAGATGGTGGTGCAGGGCCGCTGGCTGCACGACTCCCCCCTGCTGACCCTGCCTCATGTGGAACAGCAGCACCTCTATCTGTTCAGGTACACAACAAGGATTTGTAGATAGCTGCTACATGGCTAATCTGCGTCAGTGTTTAGCATCAGTGAACAACACAACATGTTTCATTAGAGTCCGAAACGGCTTCTTCACATGTCATCTTAAGGACTATAGTTATATAGTTAAGGCCTCATAGCTTTAAGGTCTGGCTGCTGTAACAACTAGCATTACTCTGTAATGTATGCATCATTATCGCCCTGCCTGAAACGCCTCCATTGGACTCCTATGGTTACTGCTGTAACATGGTGACACTTCTATTGGCTGGCGCTCCAACACATTGTATGCTAAGGGAAGGGACATTTCTGACACATCTCTAATGGCACTTTTCCACTGCAGCACGTAGCACTCTTTTTGCTTTTCCACTAGGGGCAGTTCTGGCTCAGGGCTACCTTTTCACCTTTTTTCTGGCCCTCCAAAATTGAGGTTCTTACCGGGCCAACAACCGGGCTGAACATGCTAAACTAGTGAGGTAAACACTCTCGACTGCTGAATGCTCAGAGAGAATCGCTGTCAAGGGGCTACAACTTCAACAAGATGAACATATTTGACCGTGATTTCATTGTAATACAAGTTTCTAAATGATGCCGAAGTAACAACATACTGATACCGGTTAGTAAAAACCATGAATTAATGCTTTGACAAGTCTGCAGACAGACGGCAGGCGGGACACCTTTAAAATGCGTGTTTTCTGAATGGAGCTTGGCTAAGCTAACGTTGTATATACTCCGACCGTCCACACTCACAACAACGGCCTACAGACATAAATAAAGCAGCGACTGTATTCGCCATGACACAGACAGTCTGTGGTTTGTACTTGTCTAGTTTCTGAACAGATATGAGGAGCTGTGAGCTCTGAGTGCTAACGGCTGATGTTTTGGTTTTGTGGTTCGCATTGAAGATTACTTCACGGCAGTTTTACGCAGCGTCGCTCCGCCTACACTGCATTACTATGGTTACTTCCCCAGCTACTAAACTGTAATGGAAACGCAGCATAAAGTGAGCCTGGCCAACCAAGGCCTAACCATACCGTACTAAGCCGTGCAGTGGAAAAGCGCCATAAGTGGTGGACCAGTCACAACAGAGCCGGCCAGCTAACCAATCAGAGCAGACTGGGCTCTGGTTTCAGACAGAGGGTGAAAAGAGGAGCTGCAGCACAGGCAGTATGAGAACAATCAAGAGATTTTTGAACATTAAAGCATGGAGACGACAAGTCACAGAAGAGGTAGACTACATACTGATATGAACCTGAAAATAAGCATGTAATATTTATATTATATAATATGACCATCCACACGCCCAGGTATGAAACTGATCAAACACCAGCATTTAAATTATTAAAACCTCCTGCACAGGTAAAAACACACACACACACACACACACACATGTATACATATATTTGTAAAGCCCACAGCGTATGTTTTTCCATGCACACACTATAAGGATGTCCAGGCCTGCACCCTACTGTGTTAAATAATGTTGTGCAAACAATAACAATGAGAGAGATGAGAAATTAAGACCTGCAGTCCCTTTCCTGAGGCAGCGTGAATCATGGGATAGGGTCTGTTATGAGTCTGCTTCATGTACAACACATCTCCTCTCCCTCTCTTACTCACAGCAAATGGGCAAACAAGAAGGGACGGAGCAGTGGGGGGGGGGCCCAGCGGGCAGATCGAAGGACTTCCTGAGCTGATCGCTGCCTGCAACGGGAAGGAAAGTGTTTTCGCTGCCATTGTTGGCCAAGAGCTTCAATCCAGTCAGATCGCCCAGGTGAGATTACAAATATCATCACACCGATGGAAATATGTCATTATATTGCTGAAATATGTACTTTGGGGACAGAAATAACAGGGGAAATATTTAGCAAAAACATTTCTTCAGAATGAATTGCTAAACTTAGTGCATACAGATCACACACACACTCTCTCACACACACCATTATCGGTGACGAGCCATGAGCAGTCCTGCCGCTGTGCTCTCAGAATCCTCCAGGATCCCCATCACTCTGCTCTGATAGGGCGTACAGCTCCAACTTAAGTGCTAATTGCTGCGGTAATGAGAGTGTCCGGGCACCATGGCAGGCCCTGCAGCTTCACCCAATCAGTGTCCCCGCTTTCCTCCTTCCCCACCTTTACCCCCCCTCTGCCCCCAGCCCCCCACAGTGTGGCGGCCTCTCTAATTAAATAATTAGATGTGCAGCAGTGTTCCGGGCTGACTTGCCCAGGGAGAGTAATCCTCACATAAATGGCTTTTGCCGGGTGAATCAGAGAGGCTTTTCTCTTAGCAGCACTCAATACACACACACACACACACACACACACACACACACACACACACACTAGCACCAGTGTTTTCTTTTCCTGACACTTTCTTTATCTTTTGTATGTCTTCCTTATGGCGGGGCTTTTTGTGCTGAGCCAAATGTTAAATTCTCCATAAAAATACTAAAGAGGGACACAGGGCCGTGGAACAACAATAGAAACAAATAACTGTTATTAAACTGCAGGTTTACTGTAAGCTGAACTGTCTATCACAACACTCTCACTCCCTGAACGTCCAGGAGCGACACTTGGTCAGTGTCCGTGGCGTGCAGTTGTGACGCGCCGAGGCTCCTTCAGCTTCATAAACGGACGCAAAGAGCAACTGATTGCAATGTATTCCCATCGGCGGCGGTATTTGACGCTCAGGGAAGCACCGCATCCAGATAACCCAGAACCAAGAAGAATTGCAACTTCTACATTCAAACAATACTTTCATTTGATCATTTTTGTACCCAAATCTATAAAACAAATCATATTTGAGATAATCATCACAAGCAATTGAATGTGGCCTGTGATTGGCCCACTACAGCAGCAGCGAAGTTCATTCCCTTCGCTGCACACGAAGCGGCAGGATCATCATCCTTTCTGTACGTGTTGTCATTTGTAATGAAAGTGGTATCCTAAGTCAGAACTCTGACTTTAAAGGTCACCTATTATGCAAAATCCACTTGTTCACGTCGTTTATAAATAAACGCAAAGAGCTTTCGACTGATTGCAATGTATTCCCATCGGCGGCGGTATTTGACGCTCAGGGAAGCACGGCATCCATTTATGTCGGCAGCCCTTAAAGGCAATGTGAGCGTCCATTCCCATTGGATAACGGAGAATTGTACACCCGGAAGTAAGTATTCTCCTTACTGTCGATTGATCTGACAGTGATATCTCCACTACTCATCAACTCAAAAACACCAGATTACCTTTGTTAATTCAAACGACATTGATAGGTTTAAATTGTGTGCAATGCTTTTGTGCTTTTCCCCTTTGATTCTGAGAAACAACTTGTTTTCTCTGAAATGTGGAGCGCCAAAGAGACTACACTACCCACAATCCTCACCTATTGTTGGACGCCTGTCTCCTTTGACAAACCTCATAAGTCAACAAGCTCTGTGATTGGATGAAACATAAATTCAAAAAAAGTCCAACCCTTTCTCCTAAAAATTACGTTCCCACAGAACTAAACTGCATTCTCAATTACGTTTAGCTAGAAACGTGTTTTCTCCCACGTGACGTTTGTTATGAACGTATCTTGAATACGTTTATTTTCTACATATCTTTGCCATTTATTGTCTTGCTTATAATAATGATAATAGTCATTTATAAATATCATTTTAGAGCACACATTTGAAATCGAGAATCGGGCTCGATATATGGTTCAATTAAAATCAGTAGGCGAGGCTGTAATTTCGCCAGCTGTTACTCTCATGAGCGAGGCAGAAAATATTAGTTTTAGCATGCCAAAAAGCTGCTGTGTCGTTTATTGCACCTCAAACATGAAAACAAATCCAGAGTTACGTCAGTGTTTCCCCTATATACAAATAGCGGTGGTGCTGCGCCGCTGCTGGAAATATGCGCCAGCCAAAAAAATAAATACTGATACGTTTTTTTTATTTTTTATAAATAATAATAAGTGCCGGCCCTTTTTGATTGTTCGTTATGTGGATTTGTAGTATTTGTGTTACTGTATGTTCAAAAAGGTGTATTTTGCTAAATCTTGAGACATTGCCACTGTATGTAATAGGCAGGCCCGGACTGGCCATCGGGAGCGCCGGGAGGTTTCCCGATGGCCTGGCCTGCTAAGTGGCCTGCTGGTCTGGCAATTATTTTTTTTAATTAGGTATGGTGAACGCAACGCAGCACAAATGTGGGTTTGCCTCACACAGGGTGACTGTCTGTCTACATGATGTGGCCTGCCACGGTCTCTGTGTGACATTCAAGAGAGAGAGAGAGACTTGTATTTTTGTTGTTAGCATCTGGTTAGCTAGCTGCTCTAAAAGACATAAGGAGCTGTTTCAACAACAAGGTGGAGGGAGAGTCCTCTGCTGTCAGACAGAGAGAGATAACTACAGCTCAGGTGAGGTTAGGGACTCTCTGAGTGTTAGATAGTTAATTGTAGTCTAAGTTATCTCAGTGGGCCTCAAACAAATATGTGTTTACAAATTATTTAAACACATATTTCCAAGGCACTCCTTTATAATTATTAGGATAATTAAAAACAGGTTTGAAATCATTCCAATGTATACTATAGGACAGTAAACCAAAAATATCGTTTAAAGTTGGAGAGATACAACAATATGCATAAATAAATAAATGTTAACTAGGTAAAATAAGATATAAATGACCAACAAAAATAAAATAAGTTACATTTATTTGTTATTGGCTATGGTAGGTTACTGGTTATGTTCACATACTTATTTGATTATTAAAATGTAAACCGATCTTTTTCATATGGGTGTTTTAGAGTTGTACCCCCTAGATCAGGTCTCTAGTAATTGTGTGCTCAATGTGCACCAGATTGAAGCATTTTACTTTAAAATGTTAAAAACTCCCGGACCCCCCTAGAGGATGTGACGTTCACCCCCCAATTAAAACATGTTCATACAATACTGAATACATTTGAAGCCATGTTGACGTATATTACCTCCGTCAATACGTTTCTGTTTTTGTAGTGTATTTGTCTTTTGTAGAGATTTTTCATTTAATCTTTATATATAACATTTCGCCTAAAATATCGGCAGCAAATTGGCTAGAACCGACCCTGGTAATGGTAATGATGACCTTACGTGTGTAAATACACATTTTTCTGTGTGGGGGTCTTCCCCCAAAAAACAGTTTGAAGTCCTGAGAAAGTCAAATAAGACTGTGGTTACTTTTCAATCAAAGTGGTTACTTTTTTTTGGCTGGGCAGTGTAGTTTTACTACACTAGTTTTACTTCACTGCCCAGCCAAAAAAAAGTAACTACTTTGATTTAACTAGGCCAGTAGGTAAGGACTTTCCACTGGATAATAACTGAAGTATAAAATAATGCATGACTGAAGTGATGGAGACCAGGTTGAAGGTAAACAAAATAACAGGTCAAATCTAGCAAATCCCCTCTCAGATTCCACAGCAACCAGAAGAACATAAATACTGGCTGGTGATTTGATTCATCAGCTTTGTGATGGAATAAAAAATGCACAGTGCATTTCCTTAGCTGTGGATGAGTCCGCTGACACTGCTGACAATGCTCAGTTGCTGATGTTTGTGAGTTGTTTATGATGAGGCAAAGGGGGAGTTAGTTGAAGATGTGTTGGGCCTGACGAACCTCAGTGGACACACAGGGGGGAAGACATTTATAAAGCAATAATGGGAATGCTGGATGAAAGAGGGTGCAGCTGCCTTTATTCATAACAGCTCTTACACTGTGACTCTGAGGGGTCGAGCACAGACACAATAACAATGAAAGCTGCTGCGTACAGAGACTTTTTGTTTTTGCAACCTCGTGTTAAGAATCTTGTTGCAATTCTTTAAAGGGTTAAATGACCGTAATAAACGGACCTTTGTCTTATTGAAACCATTTTGTTTGACCTTTAACATTTGTATTTGATTACCCCTGCTGTAAGTGATCTCTACAATAAAACAGTTTAGCACAGGATGTACAAAGATATGAATAGGAGGATGTGCAAAACAGACAAACTAATTAACCTTTATTAACACATTAAAGAATACTTTAGGTTAATAGGTGACCTTTAAAGTCAGAGTTCTGACTTAGGATACCACTTTCATTACAAATGACAACACGTACAGAAAGGATGATGATCCTGCCGCTTCGTGTGCAGCGAGGGGAATGAACTTCGCTGCTGCTGTAGTGGGCCAATCACAGGCCACATTCAATTGCTTGTGATGATTATCTCAAATATGATTTGTTTTATAGATCTGGGTACAAAAATGATCAAATGAAAGTATTGTTTGAATGTAGAAGTTGCAATTCTTCTTGGTTCTGGGTTATCTGGTGGATACCCTAAAGATGTCGAGTACTGATACCCAGCCTGAAATTTCAACTGTGTGTGTCCACTTCCTGGTCAACTTGTAAAATGTGCAGCATGTAATGGCCCAGATCTAACAATCCTAGCTGTCATACTTCCAGAGCCCGGACTTGTGAAGACTACTGTACTCTGTTGCACCACCTACTCTGATGAGGTGGTGCAAAAGTGAGACTGTTTTGGTGAATGTGGAACAGTGTAGGAGACGTGACATGGATCTTCTCTCTCCGGTCAGGCCTGGTCCTTCCTGAGCCACCTCCCGGTGCTGGAGGTGGAGCTGAGTGTGAAGGGCTGGTGGGAGGAGAGCCGGGAGCAGACGGAGCGCCGCCTCCCCGCAGCAGCAGCCCAGCGGGGGGGGGAGGGCGGCTGGCTGCAGGTCCACGCTGACCAGGAGTACGTCCTGCAGGTCGCTCTGAGGCGCATCAACGCGGGCCAGCAGAGGGTCAGTACACCCAGCACACACTCTGTCCATTCAGAACATCAAACACCAAATAGTGACCAATAGTTACATCTGCTAATTATATATAATACAATATAATAGAGACGATTTGCTCCCGCTAAACTCTGTGCCTTCACAACTTCATTTGCATTTCACATATTGATCTATTATTAGAATAAGCAGTGTTTTATCTTACTGTACAGCAATTAATTTATATTCTATTTGACATGTATAAAGTTGACTTCCCCTGCATTACTTGCCCATGAGTCTTGCAACACATACGTTCTTTAAAGGTTTAACGATATCAGACCATCATGTCTATAATCACCATACAGGCGGAGCTCTTTTGATCCCGGCAGATTTATTGCCCCATAAATTATTTTATTGATTTAAAAGGGTTTTTTTTTAATCGTTTGACTATTCTTTAAACGGCATTCTTTGCTGGAGTTGCATGTTGGCTGCAGATGCAGGGGAGCCTCAGAGAGATATACTGCTCTTCAGAAGCTGTGGATACTCCGGGGGTTCAGTGCAGTTGGGGGACTGGTTTATGAAAGGGTTTCCCCCTCTGAGAAGCTGCTGGGAGACAGACTCCTCCAGGGCATATAGAACCACCTGAATGCATTCCATCCGATGTCTGTTTAGAGAGGCCGAAAACCCTGTCCCGGGTATATTACCTTCTTTCACTACGATGCACATGGCCATGGGCTTATTATGAATTGCACCAGGTAGGAAACCAAACTTGATGTGTAAGTCAGTTTGAATGGATTTGTAAAAGTGTCTTCTGAATCCCAACCACCAGCGTCTCTTCAACTTTTCAAACTATCCTTTGTTGTATGTATGACACTGATGTCATTGTATCCTATTTCCAGGAGGATTGAAGCCTGAGCCAGCCCTCAATATACGTGTTGTTACGAGACTGTCATCTTTCTACAGGAAGTGACATCAAAACATTCAGATCTGCATTATTTTTGCTAAAAACTATTTTTGCTACAATATATTTTAATATAACAAATACTCCATCAGCAGTAAACATATTTCTTAAGTAAGCTTTTGAAGTATAAACATGTACTTAAATATTCAGTTTGCTCACATACAGATTTATATGCAGGTTTATTTTTATTTATTTTTGTACCATGTGACCCTAGAGGGGCTCTGTTAAAAAGCCTCGTCTGAAACGCAAAGTCATTTTGAAGAATACAATGTACTTTTAAATGGACAGCTATGAAACAGTAGTCTCTACGGAGCCCTGGAGGGTTCATGGAGAGAAACATAAATACAACGAGGCCACGCTTTATTAACTTGTGCGCACGAGTTAATAAAGCGTGGCCTCGCTGTATTTATGTTTCTCTCCATGAACCCTCCAGGGCTCCGTAGACTAACTATTGTTATTAGTATTATATGTATTATTTTGCATTGCAGTCTCCTGTAGGCATTATACAATTATCTTACAAGTGCTGAGATCTCATAAATGTGTGTGTGTGTGTGTGTGTGTGTGTGTGTGTGTGTGTGTGTGTGTGTGTGTGTGTGTGTGTGTGTGTGTGTGTGTGTGTGTGGTGTGTGGTGTGTGTGTGTGTGTGTGTGTGTGTGTGTGTGTGTGGTGTGTGTGTGTGTGTGTGTGTGTGTGTGTGTGGTGTGTGTGTGTGTGTGTGTGTGTGTGTGTGTGTGTCAGAGGAAGCAGGACAGCAAGGCGCAGGCTCCCAGGTTCCCCAAGCTGAAGGATGAAGGCTGGTTCCTGGTGGTGGGGGAGGTGGACCGCCGGGAGCTGCTGGCCGTCAAACGGATCGGATACGTCCGCCAGCGCACAGCTGTGTCCGTGGCCTTCTACACTCCAGAGAAGACCGGGAAGTAAGCAGTAACTCAAACAGGAGCCAGAACACGAGCTTCACACACACACTCCACACACAGCCGCTGAAACAAACACCTCCGTCTGAGAGTTTCAGGTCACACACACTGAACTGCTTTATTGTTCACACACACTCTGGATTAGGAGCATAGTAGTACTTCACAATCAAATACTTAAACATCTACTTAGCAGAGTGTGTCTAAGACATCTGACGTGGTCTTCAGTGGCCAAAGAACTCGTGAAATCTGAGATGTGTTATACATACAGGAATATCAGTCATTGAGATTACTCCAGGGGAAACCTGGACTGCGAATGACTTGATAGAACAGTCATTTAAACTGCCTTATTAGATTGAAAACTAGACATGAAATCAACTTGAGTTCTTCGAGGTTCCATGAGTTCCTAAAACCATGAGCCATGCTATCTTTTAGCAACATTACTCTCATACATTCATACCTGTACCCTCTCTGCCTCAGGTGCATCTACACCCTGTACCTGATGAGCGACTGCTATCTGGGTCTGGACCAGCAGTACGACATCCACCTGAACGTAACCCCCGCCAGCATCAGTGCTCAGGTGAACACCGAGGTCACTCAGTGAGCGACCCCCCCCCAGGATCCTCATGCTGCACAGATAGGGATGTGATATGTTGCTCCAATCAGCTGCTCTGACGCTTCACCTCCTCGCTGCATTGCATTCTGGACCATTGAAGCTGCTGTTGTGTCTCCTCTACTCCGGATCTGTCTGATTATTAAATATCTGTCACATAAAGCGGTGCAGGGATGATGTTTTGTCCCTTGGAATTTGGACAAATGCAGAAAATAAGATCTCTGGCGAACACGTTTTTTATGATACTTACGTTTTTGCCAGCAGCATCATATCCACAGACTAACACCACGTTTATAATAATAGAAGCTTTAATATCATTTCCAGAAGCTAACGTGAGGATATAAAGGAAGGATATCATCTTCGCATTACGTCACGTCACCACCGCTAAGCTAAAGGTGGCTAATGTTTGGCGTGACTACAAAAGGAGAACATCTCTTCAGCTTGTGTCGACCATAGATCATATCAACAACAGATTTATAGAAGAATCAACACTGAGACGAGCAAACCACTTGCTTGGCTGAAATGCTGACTCATTTCCAGGTTTTCGGACTCATTCCTGCACCACTGTATTTGCATCAGGAAAAACGTCTTTCAAAGGGAAAGGTTTAATTAAAAATATTTGATTTGAAGTTTTCCTTTTATGGAGTTAACCTAATTTACCAGTAATGCTCATCTGGAACTGTAAGCGGTGTTGCTCTAACCACGCCCCGGTCAGTGATGTCACAGCTGGCTCTTATCCTTTGACCATTTCATCAGAAGTCGGTTTTTCTAGACCAAATATGTTATACCCACGTGGCTGTGAAATAAAGATTGTTTTGTCTAAAAGAATAAAGGTGTCGGTGAGCTTCAGATAAACCAGCAACATGTCGTCAGACCAATCCAAAGGGAACCATCATTTGTCTGCACGCTTCATCACACTTCAATTACATTTCCAGTCAGCATTAAATATGTAACCTAGGCTACTGCAGTGTTATGTAAGCTGGTCACTTCGTAGACCAAAAAGGGTACCATGCATCACACACACAAAACAAGTTCACATTCAAGTCAATAAGCAATTATTCCCCCTCCTCCGATAACCTCAACTATAATAGATTGTTGGATATTGTGTGAAACTATGCAACATTAACTGAAGATGTGGGCGGATTGCAACATGCTTTACGGATTTACCCCGACAGAGCAGTGCAGTATAAATGATAACTGTGTGATTTATTGTTCGTCCATCTGTTTTAATGATCAAAAATAGGGAAGTTGCCGTGAAGAGAACCGTAGTGAAAAGTTATACATAAAGACCCCCTTGTACATCCATGAACTAAACAGGGTGCTTATGGATGAGACAGCGTGCAGTGTGATACAGGCAGGCCAGCACAATAAGTGTGTTAAGAATAAAAACGTCCACAGTAGTGACACGAGGGTAAAGTGTGGTGTTGTAATCTGTACTGCCAGCATACGAGCAACGCGAGCAGCTACATTCAGTGTAGACTGCTCCTAACAACACCAACATGAAGTTACTACGGTGTGTGTAAAGTCAGTTTAAACTCCTATGTGGGCCAGACTACTGATAGCATAAATATGACGGACGGGTATTACTTTTAAGCAAGTTCACAAAGC
Organism: Champsocephalus esox; assembly: GCA_036324585.1. Taxonomy (NCBI): domain Eukaryota; kingdom Metazoa; phylum Chordata; class Actinopteri; order Perciformes; family Channichthyidae; genus Champsocephalus; species Champsocephalus esox. The sequence goes on from CM070478.1 coordinate 39,234,713, forward strand.
TAACGGGTCGCACAAACAGAACCTCAGAAGTTCGTCACCATTAATATACAACACCCACGAGCGAGAGGAACGTTACGTCTGACACGATTCCGCCTCAGTGACGGCTGTCCACAGTTCAGCCTCCATCGGCAGGTGAGTGCTGGGATTGGTGGGTCGCTCCAGGTACAGCACCAATAGGGATCCTCGACGCTTCCAGTGGGCGGGATAAGGCAGCACTTCATTACAAGATGGCCAATGGCACCTAAGTGGCAGCACAGGTCTCACTGAGATGATGAGCCATCGTTCATTTCATGTACACCACATTCAGAAATGGCTTGAGGACAGTGCTATTCTAATGTTGTTGCGTCAGCCACAGCAAATATGTGATACATGTGAATTCTATCATAATAAACCCTTTGGGATTTACTCAATGAAGAATATGTCTCTAAGAAATTACCACATTGTCATCATAGGTCAAATCTAAATCTAGAATCCCAATTTCCTGACAGTTAAACAGAAGCCGACACTAGACTATGTTCTGCTTGTGTTGCCTGAATCTGACTTTGTAAAGCTCCTGTAGATTAGCACACCCTAAGGCTTTGTTTATATAGCTGTCTGTCCAGGACTCCTTTTCTAAACTGAATCACATTAGTTGTGCCTGTTTACATGGTCTTTAAAAAGGTGTCAGGCTCTAATCCAATTCTTCTGCTTGCACTCACAATAAGTGTGTGCCTGCTGCACTTGAAGGAACCAGGAGAACGCTGAATCCCTCTCTTCAGTCCAAAAGTGACACGTGAGTTGAGCTGATCATTTTGGAGCTGAAAAAAAGGGATGGAGTATCCGGAGCATTTCTAAAAGTCAGACCCGCATCAGATAGCTGTGTCACAAAGGTCACGACCCTCCCTGCAACAGGTCTGGAGGTTTAATGACCGGAAGAGGAGTGGGTATTCTTTGGTCACACACATTACACACATCATCAATGGTAGACCTTTAAGACAGCTCTGGAGTTTTTGTTTACACAGAATGTGTTACGTTCAAATACATCATAATAAAGGGATTTAGTCTTTTTCACCACAGATGTGTGATACAAATATATATGTGGCGGTTTGCAGGCTATAGGGGTATAAAACAGCATGTCACATTACAAAGAAAACTAATAGTTTAAGCGAATAGAACATTTGCTATTTCATGTTTTGCTGTTTTTAATTCCCCAAAAATGTTTCACGCGGTGGTGAGAAGGAAGTGTTCTCCTGCGGCGAGTCCCGCTGGGGAGAATATGAATGTATGACCTCAGTATTTCTGAAATCTTGGCTGTGCCCTGAAGCAGCAGAAATCCAGTTCCTGTCAGATGTGTTTCCTCGTGTGAATCACCACGCAGGTCTGTTTCTCACTGCGTGTGTTTCTGACTTTGCTACTCGAGAACTAAATACAGTCGCCATTTTCATAACTCATTTTCAACCCACAATTCCTAAATCTCTGCCATTTGAAAAGTGACAACATGATGCCAGGTTTGTGTCTAGCAATTCCGTTAAACACAAATCTATTCCGAAATATTCAACATATAAGCACAAAACAAAACAGAAGTGAAGGTCTTGTAGTCTCAAGACGAGCTTTAAGAGGTCTTGAAGACCCTAAGCACAAACCCTTTTAACACATGGAGTGCCTCTTTGATATTGTGCCCCACATCTACTGACTGCACAAAGCAGGCAATGTCTGTGTCGTGTGTTGGAAATGTGCCTCACTGAATTACTATCAACATATTTGTTTATAATCCTAAAGCCAAGTGTCAAAAAGTAGGTTTTAGATCTTACATGTTATTGTGCGTGTCAAAGACATGTAGGCTACGTTTAATCTGGGACTGAAACTAATGATTCATTTATTTTATTTACAATTAAAATGCTTTTTTTCCCACCAATAACCATTTGGTCTATACAAAAAATGAATAATGCCCATCGCAAAATCCTCCAAACCGACGTCATGACGTCTACAATTAGCTAAATTCCAGAGTCTGAAGGTGTTTAATTGACTTTATATTAAGATCTGACATTTGATATTCTGAAACAATACTGTTAGAATATATAAAAAATACCGGCCTGTCGCACTCACCCTGCCGAGGAGAGGGGGAGAGGGGGGAGGCTGCTCCATCACCGCCCGCCCGCTCTCTGTCCAACGGCAGGACAACTGTAGCACCTCCAATACCTCAGCACTGAGCATGATCCTGCATTCATAATGATGTATTATTGACCTACAATGGATAGAGGCTCCACAGAGTGTTGAGTGAACCGCACACAGGTTAGGTTACACAGTGATGTGCACGTAATGAACATTTCCCGTTCTGCTATATTTTTCTATTTCTGGAAAACAAACCAATAAGATGAGACTTCCTGAACACAAAGATTGGACTCTGAATTTAACTTACAACAAGTTCGAACAATTGTTATATTTTTATTCTACACGCATATTGAATACACCAAGTGATGTGTAGACCATAATAACCATGTTCGGATCTTCTGCAGGTTAAAGAGGCTTCTGCCGTCACACGGAAACTGCGAGACCATTACTGCATTCAAAAGTGTGGAAGTTCTTTACATCAGACATATAATTTTGAATCATGATTAAACGTCTTATTGAGATAGTTTGAATGTTGATATTGCGGCAATAACAATTTAACACATTTTGACAATTGAAAGGCTGTAGGCCATAGGCCTGAGGGCTGTGCTAAATGAAGGAGCATGCACACAGATGGTAAATGTCTTTAAAACAACATTTAAATAGATGTGTAATTTGTGTTTATATCCTACGATCAATCTGTCTGGTATGTTTTAAATAGATCTTCATTCAGTTATATCTCTCCCTAAAGAGAGTGAACGGACTCGGTGGATTTCTCAATACAATTTAGTTTGTGCCGGAGGTAAACCTTTACAAACAGCCAATCCCCGATCCTGGTGGACGGTGTCATCAAAAAGAGCAACCAATCAAACGGTGGAAAGGCTATTCAATCTTCCAATAGGAGCAGAGCTGCCTGCAGGGGGCGGGTGTTGGATCCTGCAGCTCTGAGCAGGCTCTGGATGTGCTGCTGTCCATACACTCACAGAGGATGGAAGATAAGGGAATGCTGGGCTTAATGGAGATTCTGCCCCGGCACCGTGAAGCCCACAAGGCGTCCGTTTAGCAAACTGTCGATTCTCTGACCTGAGGTAAGCAGTAATAGATATAGGCTATTAAATGCGACTCTAAAAGTAGACTTGAGTCACTACATGTCTGTATAAACAATTCAAACAAGTGTCCATGTTAGTTGTATGTTTCGTACCCTCTCAATATAGCCTACTATGGGCCTAGATAGAACAAAATAAAGTTATAGTCACACTTGCATTCCCCCCACAGGCCTACTGTCCCTCTGGACAGCTCTGTGATGACAACACGGAGTCCAATGGGCTGACTAAAGCGCACTGTAATCCTCAGAAATCCAAGAATTAGCCGCGTCCAGTTTACAGCCAACCACCGGAACACCTGGAAATATGGGAATGTGTTCACGCGCCAGCTGCTGTGGATGATAGGCCGCGCGTGGAGACAAGTGTAGCTTCCTGTGCGGGGGGGGTCAGTGCTATGAGACAGCGGGACAGAGACGCACCGCCGCAGGACTAAGAGCCGGGGAAACACAACATCATGAAGGAGAAGTCTAAAAACGCGGCCCGGACTCGGCGGGAAAAGGAAAACAGTGAGTTTTATGAGCTGGCCAAGCTGCTGCCGCTGCCCTCCGCCATCACCTCGCAGCTGGACAAAGCCTCCATCATCCGGCTGACCACCAGCTACCTGAAGATGAGAGTGGTGTTTCCTGAAGGTACGAGAGTTTTTAATAATATACACTAAACAATTACACTTACATTAAAATAACCTATATTATTAATATGTCACCTGTTAACAATTTACCCAAATTCCCCCGGGATAAATAAAGTATTCTTATTTAATTACAAATTATTTTATTATTGTTTTTGTATTATGCTAATATAACAACATGATCAGATAGATGATAATTATAACAATTATACTACTATATGTTAAGCTCTATAGGTAGGCTACAGTTACATATAAGAAAATACTCTTTATTAGGTAGCATATTCCTCTTCTTATTGCAATGATTACATTTGTAATTGTTATGAAATATGCAGTAGGCTATTAGTGAGGTGGTAGGAATGATTGTACCAGGCCCAATGTGTTTACATGGCTGCTGTGGCATTTACGCGATTTTGATATGGTTTTTTCTTTATGTTGAATCGAAATGGTGACATTTGAGTCCTATTGAGTGCTTCTTTTGTGTTGTTGTCATTTTCTGAGTTGTAATTTGTAACACACCCTTTCTTTAATATCATTTAGCAGAAATTAAACATATGTTTACTCGTTTTTAGAAAGCGCAATAAACAAAACAACAACTCTGGCTAACAGATAAATAAATCGTTTTACGGAAACTTCAGTAGGCGTGATTTTATTTTATCTTATTTTCTTGTTTCGTTTGAGCGTCACTGTCAAGGAAATACATAGTAGGCCTAATATACGGTTACAACAGGAAACACCGCATTAACTTTGAATAATGATAATAATAATGTATTTTAAAGCTTTGCTTTGTTTGTTTGTTTGTAGCCTTTATTTAACAGGTGAAAATCCCATTGAGATCAACGATCTCTTTTTCAAGGGAGACCTGCACTTTGCGTACTGTACGTCTGCACGAAGGCTCTATTCAAACATGTCTCCCTGCAGTTAAAGTGATTCAGTAAGATGTATATCGCGGTGACATTAGTGTAGCCTACAGTGTGCTGTGTTGTTCCCACCTCCCTGAGGTCAGTGAATGATGCATTCAGGGTCTCTCTGTTCCTCGGCCCGTCTGTCCGAGTCCCCAGCCGCAAGGATGTTGTTCCTCTCCGGGCCCCCGCGGCCCCTGGCAGCAGATTAGCTGTGATGAGGCTCCATCCCGCGTGCCTGCTGCAGAGCCGCGGATATTAGTATGATGTGCACGTGATCCCCAACATAAGGAGCTGTGTAACAGTAACAGGCTGTGGCTGTGCTGCAGACAGCCAGCACAAAGGAAACCCCGAGGAGCCGTGCAGCTGATGTCCTGCAGGTTATAATACATATATAATATAAAGAAGGCAAGGCACGTTTATTTATATGGCACATTTCAACACAAGGCCATTTAAAATGCTGAACACAAATGATGATAGCATTTGGACATCAACGCATTGGAAAAAATAATATAATAATATAAAAGCCATATTACAAATGAATACAAGAATAAAATGTACAGTTCAGTGTGAAATATAAAAATAATATTTGATTTAATAAAAGGCAGCATCAGAGAGACGAGTCTTGGTTGTGGATTCCAAAGACGTGAACGTGGCAGGGATATGCACTTTGTGTCAGGTGATGGCTGAACGCTGCTTCTGCATGTTCACTTCTGACTCAGGGACAGAAAGCAGACCCCCAGAGACCTGATGGGTGGGCCATCATGTAGCACGAGATCATTTTGTGGAAATAAAGCTCTCATTGAAACACATGCAGGATTCCAGGAAGGGGCAACGTGTGCTGGAAATATTGAGTGTAGATTCTGGATAAATGGAATACTGAAAAGGCGGGGGGCCACAGACTCCACGAGGGTCCAGGTCTTTGGCATCTTTCTCCCTATTTGTTGCTAAATGATATCAAAGACGACATAGCACCGATGTGTTTTAAACACCAGTTATGATTCTGTCCTGTGGTACCGTTCTCAGGGGCCCCTCTGCATGCTTGCATGACTGAGGCTTTTACACGGGGGCAACCTCATGCTGGGGAGGCCTCTGAATCATTTGGGGAACAATCTTTCTCCCTCAGTCCACTCCTCTGTCTATTAACTCCCCTGCTGTTTAAAGGCAGACCTCTTCACTTTTCACTTTCCAAGAACCCTCCACCAGAAGCCCACCTGAGGGGCTGCAGTGTATTAAGTGGCCAGTGGAATAGCTAAAAGTGTTCTTCATTTGGAGGAGTGTAAAGGATTTTCTTTTTTCCTGACAGAATTGTGTGGGGGGATATTTATGCCCCTCAGAGTGGTCCTATGACCTTTGGCCTCAGCCGTGTTGTCCATCCTGTGTTAGATTACAGCCGAACCAAACATGTCCTGAGCCCTGAAAGATGTGATGACAGTTGGAGACGAACACGGCGTTTTATCCGATGAACTGAGGGCTTTATTATTACATGTAATAATCCTTAACGCGGTGTTTGCTGTGACACAGCCAGAAGACCGAATCAAAGTTATGACATTCAGGATTATGAACGTGTTGGACGAAACCAGTTGCACCATTCGCCTTGTTTTTTCCACCCAATGCAACTCTTGAAATTATGCAAGAACCACACACAACTAACGTTCTTATTATAATTGTTATATTGTAATTATCAGTGCCCTTTTATACGTGTGAAATGAGTGTAATTGAAATCCCCTCGCGCTTCAGTTACAGCTGCAGAGGACGTTAGTGCTGAGTGTAAAATGTGCAACACCAAATCATTATGCTGTAATGTATTTATCTCTCCTTTTAGATATATAAATATATATATATATATATATGTATTTATTTATTTATTATATTGTAAATATGATTTATTTTTCCAAATGAGTTTATTGCGATGTAGTTTGTCGCGGGGTTTTAAAATAAATCTGAGGTTAACAAAATGATAAAAAGATATGGAAGATAAAACTAGAAAAACTAATTATGCAAAGATGATGTTTATTTTCTTTATCTGTTGTCTGCCTTATTTACTTGTTACGAAACGGATATTTCCGGGCCTTTAAATCACGGCCACGTGTTGGCCTAATGCAGGACTCTGTTTTACAAGTTAAAGAGGTTAGGAATAATAATAATTGTAAAAATAATAATGGGTAGTAATGAAAACATAGTGAATGCGAGGCATGCGTTGGTCGAAATAAAATGCTAAGGGTCAGGCTGCTCACTTCAAGAGCTTCTGTTCACGTTGCATATTCTAAGTAACTTGAATTGAATAAATGTTGTATCATTGAATGACACATCAGCGGGTCAGCCTCTCTGCAGGTGAGCCGTGTGTGAGCCTCTTTGGAGTCTGTGTCAGAATGGAGTCGTGAAGCCATGCCTCGGTGAACCTCAATAACTCTTTCAAAACACCGTTACCGTGCGCTCCAAGTATATCTTCAGAAATAGTTTTTTCGGCAGGCTAACTGCCATTTGTGTAGCGTGTTTTATTCCTTTTGTTTCTTTAGTTTAACGTAGTGGTTTTGTTTTACCAATCGAAAAGCTATGAAGCTATCATCAATTATCATAATATCATTTTTATTTTTTATTTTTACATTTCTGCTGATCATAAAATCTGAGAATGAGAGTTTGTTCCCAGCGTATTAAATGCTCTGTCTTTATCTCTTGTATTTTAAATAGAAGCCTATAGCAGGTTATATGTATTAGGTGTTGCATGGACTCTTATGTCGTCTTATGAAACCGTGCCGTTATTGAGCGGCGGCGCGCGGGGCTCCTGTTGTTCTGCGGAGCGGGAACTGAAGGGCTGCTGCTCGGGCTGCTGTTTGCTCTGGCTGCATCACCATCGGACATGTTGTTTTTAGCACCGTCTGAAGGGTTTATCCTTATTTTCACGCTACAGCATTTGCAATGTGTTCATGAAAGTGCGAATCTAATTTTAAGTTGTAAACAATGGGTTGGTTTCGAACCTGCGATCATCAGGGCTTTAAGGAGGCTTTGCACTCCTAATTGTAAACCAATTTAGCGTCATTTCCCCTGCGGACTGCTGTGTGAACACTGAGTTCATTAAAGACCCGTTTTTATTAGCCTACTCGGTGTTTTACTCAATTGTATTTCTTTAAATGTTTCGTTGGTTTGTTTGTTATGCAATATATAGCAGCTATTCTGGTAGCTGTAAATAATAAATGGATGTACATTATATACTGTATATGTATTTACGCAGTGATACAGCATACATTATTCATATTTCTAAAAGGTTATATTTATGTAAATACCCCTGTTAATCTGTACATAGTATCTTCATCACAACCTTTTTCTTAATCCGATCCAAACTTGAGACTTTTCTCTATTTCAATTCTGCCATAGATGTGTAAAGTCTTAAAATTGAAAATATGTTCATTAATTTAGTTTAGAATGTTTAAAGGAATAAAATTGCCTTTACACCGTTAGTATAAAAAGCCAGCTAATAAACAATGTTGTTGCTGTCTTTCTTTTTTCCCATTTGCTTGAATGCCTCATCGGATGGGCTGATAATGCCTTCTCAATACATGATGTTTGTTTGGTGACTCATGTTCAACCACTCATTTAGGCTGAACTTGAGAATAATACAACGCTTTCAAACACATCATTATTTCCCTTCTGCTTAGGCTGTAAAACCTGACATATTGTCCCTTGTAATGATATTTTTTCTGTGTGTGTGTGTGTGTGTTTCCCAGGCCTCGGAGAGTCTTGGGGCCACGTGAGTCGCAGCACTTCTCTGGATGGAGTCACCCAGGAGCTGGGCTCCCATCTCCTACAGGTGCTGACAGTGGGCACACTTTAAAACCAACATTTAAAAAAATGGCTTTTGTGAATTGAAGTGACTTACGTTACGTCCACAAGCTTAAAACAAAGGTCTTAAAATGTATTGTGTTAAACTGAAAAACATACATCTTAGCTCTTTGGAAAATTCACCGTATAAGACATTCTGATATTTGTTCACATTACGATCCAGCAATAGGTCTGTGTGTGTGTGTGTGCGTGTGTGTGTGTGTGTGTGTGTGTGTGTGTGTGTGTGTGTGTGTGTGTGTGTGTGCCGTCTGCCTCCTGCTGTCTTCATTCTTGTGCTTTAAGAGTGAAATGAGCTGAACACATTCCTGGTCACGCACAGAGCCTCATTCTGTCCGGCAGCCTCTCTCAGCAGCAGCAACACAAAGGAGGGGGCCCGGGGGTCTGACCAGAGCTCTCTAGCTTGTTGTTCTCTTTTGGCTATATGACTATACCTTTTTTTATTTCACCGGTCATCTGTCAGCTGTCTTGCATCTAAAATGAATAAAGTACACGTAAAATCTAAAAGTCCTCACAGAGAGAAGCTCTCGACAGAAGCAGTTATTTTTCAATTATTGAATTAAGAGAAGAACTGGCAAAGGATATCGACAACCTTCCACCGATGACTGTTCGTGACTGTTATTGACCTCCCTCCGATGCTTGGAGTCAGTGCCCACACCTGATGGCACATTTAAAAATATGACATGTTTGTAGTGCTATAGTCTGGTTCACAAGGGAAAACAGAAGCTAGAAATCTAAGGCCCATTGACAGCAATCACATCAAGTTTTATTTATATAGCACATTTATAAACGATGTTTGGTGGAGCCAAAGTATTTAATAAAAATAGCCTACAGTAGAGACACTTTACAGCAAATACAACAACACAGATTGTTCAGAATATCAGTATGAGAAAAACGACACCCTCTGTCCTTAGACCCTCTGTCCTCAGACCCTCTGTCCTTAGACCCTCTGTCCTTAGACCCTCTGTCCTCAGACCCTCTGTCCTTAGACTCTCTGTCCTCAGACCCTCTGTCCTTAGACCCTCTGTCCTCAGACCCTCTGTCCTCAGACCCTTTGTCCTCAGACCCTCTGTCCTTAGACCCTCACATCATACGAGGAAACACTTCCAGAGGAAAGCCACAGTTTGAAGGAACATGGAGAAACCTCAGGGAGAGCAACAGATGCAGAGAAGTCAGATAGCTGAGGTTTTGCTAACTGTTTGCAAACAAAACAATGGATTATCATACATAATCCATGTACAGGTATACTTATATATACTGCAACATTTCATGTTTTAAATCTCATTACTTTACTCATGTCAAATGTAGAGCAATTCTTCAAGACACTAAACAATCAGCACTTAGCTGCCAACATATCCGCTGCACTTGAGGTGCGCTACCTGCTCCCCTTGTGCAGATTCCATCTTGTGAACTAATCAATGTAATCTCATGTGTTGTTAGTAAGTGTTGGATTTGGCTGTAACAGTCAACCGTGTTTAATGCGTTCAAATGTAAAGGATTACCAGTACCTTGCTGGCTTTAGTTGAATTGCTGGTTTCCTCCAAACATGTCCGACTTACTGTTTGTGACATCACATTCCCATTCGCTATGGCTGGCCTCTATGGTAGAAGTACTGCTCTGCACTATGGGCTGTATGCTGGAGGACCTCTATTAGCACAAGTGGCTACAAGCTAGCATCTATGAAAATGTGCTGCTTCTCTTAAATTAGCATTTTATGACAAAAGAGTTTCAGAATAGAATCAGTAATGTTCCTCACCATCAGTAATATTGATATTGTATTCACTTCATGTTATAAATGCTTTGAACTTGAAAGTGCTTCACTCCTCTGCTGGTGTGTCTGGCAGGCTACACTCAGCTTCAAGATGCCCTATCATGCTACGCTTATCAAAAGCATGTATAGTAGACAGACAGCAGCAAAGACTACTGCTTCCAAAATGACCTTAAAGTTAAAGGGATAGTGGAAATCCGCGAATTTTGGGTTTAACTTATGTATTTTTATTAAAAATAAGCATAATAAACCATTTTTTTTAATTTCATGCGCCTAGTTTCATTTTATTTTCAATTTTACTGCTCCCGACCACGCCCTCTCAATGAAACGAAATACTTCGGGAATCTTCGGGTGATGACGAAAACAAAGGCAGACGGGCACAAACATTGGGCGAGGCACGAGTATTTTCTTATGTTTTCTGGCTGATTTAATGCATCATTAGCCTGTACCATTGTGTACAACGCCATTTATTGCCTGTCGATGAGGCGACCGGAGGCCTCGTCATCCGATAATCCAGTACACAGTGTCGAATGTGTACACTGATCATCATATAGACATGATAGACTAACAGTACTGCGAGTACAGCCTACACTTGACAGGCAGCCTGGCTAGCCTAGGATTAGGACCATACTACGTCAAAAGACCGATTGGCTCTAGCTGTATATCATGCTAGTATACAATTCATTTCAATTTATTCATGTAATTAATGCCCATAAGGCTGTTACATATACAATAATAAATGTGACAAGATAATTTATGTGAACCTGACCCTGGTATGTTATGAAATGTACCCTACATGCAGTCATCCTCGGGCATAGCCATAGGCCTACAGTGCATGCATGCCAACTTTTGCAATATATAATATAGCGCCTAGCGTGAGCTATGCTTAGGGACCTATGCTTAGGGACCTACCAGTCAAGATTATTTGTGCGTAGGGGTGCATCATCTGGCGCCTGGTCCTGGTCATCCTCGCCATTGCCCATGCCGTGAACTAACTCCATCTCCTCGGGCTCGAACAAATAAGGACGTAATGGTCCATCGTCTGGCTCAATATTCTCACCATCGTCGCTTACTGAACCGGATTCAGATTCAGTTCCTAAAACTACATTTTCGCAGGAAAGCCGAGAGGATGTTTCTGACTCGCTATCATCACTGGATACCTCGTACAATCCTTCTTCTTTGTCTGGTATATTTGCCCTTCCACGTTCATTCTGCATGGACGCCGTGGTTTGTTATTGTTTCGTCTTCCTGAGTTTTCCTCACTTCCGGTTTGGCTGAATCGATCATTTTGTTTCTAAAAAAGTTCGGGGAAGCTGCAATAAAGTGCTTCTAACATGCGTAAGGCAATTATTATATATTTTTAATCAGGTGTGATTGTTTTGGTACGTAATTATGCTTGTATATAAGTTACAACGAAACTATTTGTGGTTCAATTTCCACTATCCCTTTAAGTGAGCTCTATTTCAGTTTCCTTCAAAAGTGAACAAGTAGCGTTAATTGTTTTTGGGTCGGACTGCATTAGCTTTCAAATGCATTGCTGTTATGCATTGCAGTGTTGAGGGTTCTTAGGGTCGTTGGAAACCTGGAAAAGTTATGGAAAACAATATTTTCCCCAAAGTTTGGAAAAGTCATGGAAATGTAACTAAAGTTGCATCAAATATAATTTATATTTTATCTAATCGCCAAAATAGTAATACTATAATGATAATAAATACTGTATCGTATAGTAATGTAAAATGGCATCTAACTGACGAGGTATTTTGCTGGTGAGAGATTTGAGTTGCTTTAGCGTGGAGAAGCTAGTAAGCCTATTTGATTTGTTTTAGAGGCACAACATATTTCATAGGCAGACCTTATTTTCCTGTTCCATGTTCAAATGAATCATGTTTTTGGTCATGGAAATAGGTAAAGGTCATGGAAATAGGTAAAGGTCATGGAAAATAGGTAAGGGTCATGGAAATAGGTAAAGGTCATGGGAATAGGTAAAGGTCATGGAAAATAGGTAAGGGTCATGGAAATAGGTAAAGGTCATGGGAATAGGTAAAGGTCATGGAAAATAGGTAAGGGTCATGGAAATAGGTAAAGGTCATGGGAATAGGTAAAGGTCATGGAAATAGGTAAAGGTCATGGGAATAGGTAAAGGTCATGGGAATAGGTAAAGGTCATGGAAATAGGTAAAGGTCATGGAAAATAGGTAAGGGTCATGGGAATAGGTAAAGGTCATGGGAATAGGTAAAGGTCATGGAAATAGGTAAAGGTCATGGGAATAGGTAAAGGTCATGGGAATAGGTAAAGGTCATGGAAAATAGGTAAGGGTCATGGGAATAGGTAAAGGTCATGGAAAATAGGTAAGGGTCATGGGAATAGGTAAAGGTCATGGGAATAGGTAAAGGTCATGGGAATAGGTAAAGGTCATGGGAATAGGTAAAGGTCATGGAAAATAGGTAAGGGTCATGGGAATAGGTAAAGGTCATGGGAATAGGTAAAGGTCATGGGAATAGGTAAAGGTCATGGAAAATAGGTAAAGGTCATGGGAATAGGTAAAGGTCATGGAAATAGGTAAAGGTCATGGGAATAGGTAAAGGTCATGGAAATAGGTAAAGGTCATGGGAATAGGTAAAGGTCATGGAAAATAGGTAAGGGTCATGGGAATAGGTAAAGGTCATGGGAATAGGTAAAGTTCATGGAAATAGGTAAAGGTCATGGAAATAGGTAAAGGTCATGGGAATAGGTAAAGGTCATGGGAATAGGTAAAGGTCATGGGAATAGGTAAAGGTCATGGAGAATAGGTAAAGGTCATGGGAATAGGTAAAGGTCATGGGAATAGGTAAAGGTCATGGGAATAGGTAAAGGTCATGGGAATAGGTAAAGGTCATGGAGAATAGGTAAAGGTCATGGGAATAGGTAAAGGTCGTGGGAATAGGTAAAGGTCATGGGAATAGGTAAAGGTCATGGGAATAGGTAAAGGTCATGGGAATAGGTAAAGGTCATGGGAATAGGTAAAGTTCATGGAAATAGGTAAAGGTCATGGAAATAGGTAAAGGTCATGGGAATAGGTAAAGGTCATGGGAATAGGTAAAGGTCATGGGAATAGGTAAAGGTCATGGAGAATAGGTAAAGGTCATGGGAATAGGTAAAGGTCATGGGAATAGGTAAAGGTCATGGGAATAGGTAAAGGTCATGGGAATAGGTAAAGGTCATGGAGAATAGGTAAAGGTCATGGGAATAGGTAAAGGTCGTGGGAATAGGTAAAGGTCATGGGAATAGGTAAAGGTCATGGGAATAGGTAAAGGTCATGGGAATAGGTAAAGGTCATGGGAATAGGTAAAGGTCATGGGAATAGGTAAAGGTCATGGAGAATAGGTAAAGGTCATGGGAATAGGTAAAGGTCATGGGAATAGGTAAAGGTCATGGGAATAGGTAAAGGTCATGGAGAATAGGTAAAGGTCATGGAGAATAGGTAAAGGTCATGGGAATAGGTAAAGGTCATGGGAATAGGTAAAGGTCATGGGAATAGGTAAAGGTCATGGGAATAGGTAAAGGTCATGGAGAATAGGTAAAGGTCATGGAGAATAGGTAAAGGTCATGGGAATAGGTAAAGGTCATGGGAATAGGTAAAGGTCATGGGAATAGGTAAAGGTCATGGGAATAGGTAAAGGTCATGGGAATAGGTAAAGGTCATGGAGAATAGGTAAAGGTCATGGGAATAGGTAAAGGTCATGGGAATAGGTAAAGGTCATGGGAATAGGTAAAGGTCATGGGAATAGGTAAAGGTCATGGGAATAGGTAAAGGTCATGGAGAATAGGTAAAGGTCATGGGAATAGGTAAAGGTCATGGAGAAGTCATTGAAAATGATTGGTGAAAAAGTGTTGCATTTGAGTTGTCCTATAAAGCTGTCATTGGTATTTGTGCAGGTCAATTGAAGCATTCCTTTAAATCAGGGGTGTCAAACTCAATTTCATCGCGGGCCACATTAGCATTATGGTTGCACTCAAAGGGTCGGTTGCAACTTTAAGACGATATAAATATACATATATAAATATAGAATATATATTAAATAATGTTTTATATTATTGGCTCTGCATTGGATTCTCATCAGTCCTGGTAATAACTCCATAAATAACTCCGTCTGAAAGTCTAGGGCACATCATTGAAAGCAAATATTCAACAATGAAAGAACATCCATAACATGAATCTGTTTGCAACTTATATCAATATGCTAATTACTTGTATATAGACTATTCTGCACTATTTCTATTACATTTTATTTTATTTACGTGCACAATTGTATCCGTTTTATTGTGTTGCACTGTTGGAGGAGCCTGTGACCTAAGCATTTCTTTGTCATAACTACACTGTAGCTATGTACATATGACAATACAACTGTATTGTATATTATATTCTTTTCAAGCTCTTGCGGGCCGCATCAAATGAAGCCAGATTTGGCCCCCGGGCCTTGAGTTTGACACCCCTGCTTTAAATCATACAGGTCGTGATGTCGTGACAACAAGCCTCCTGTCTGTCTGCTGTGATTGCAGTTTGCTGAGTTGTGTTGACATACAGTCATAACAATAAGTGTATACACTGTGTCCTCGGAAATGGACTCTCCATACACATCTTCTGCTATCTAATGTAAACAACTCTCTTTTTGTTGTTGTTTTCAGACATTAGATGGCTTTATTTTTGTGGTTGCTCCAGACGGGAAGATAATGTACATCTCAGAGACCGCCTCCGTCCACTTGGGCCTGTCGCAGGTTGGTTTGACAGTCTGCATGTGATCCCCCCCGATGTGGCGTCCTGTGTGGCCCGCCTGATGATTGCTCTGTCCACAGGTAGAGTTGACGGGAAACAGCATTTATGAATACATCCACCCGGCAGACCACGAGGAAATGACCGCCGTGCTCACCGCCCACCAGCCTCACCATTCACACTTTGTTCACGGTAACCCAGCGCACAGCCGAGTTGGACAACATGTGAAAGGGACTCGTCAACAGAAGTAACTGCATGTGTGTTCCTTCTCTGCAGAGTATGAAATGGAGCGCTCCTTCTTTCTGAGAATGAAGTGTGTCCTCGCTAAAAGAAACGCTGGTCTTACCTGTGGAGGCTACAAGGTAATATGGCTTTCACTTTGAATCAAACATTGGAAGAAGATTAACCCTCCTGTTGTCTTCGGGTCAATCTGACCGATGTGCTACTTTCATCAATCATAACTTCTGTGTTTACATTCGACTGCGTTCAGGCTCCATGGCATCCTTCACAGGAGACCTTTGAACATGTCACATCGCTGATCACCCTTCCATTGCATTCTGGGTGATTTAGTCAACTTTGTAACACCATGGTGTTCCCGCTCAAAATGAGCGCCAGAAAGAAAAGGAATTAGTAACCATCCGGATCAGATAAAACACACACACACACACACACACACAGAACAATGACACATGTCCCGCTCTTATGTGCCCCTCCCCCACATGGATCACACCTGGCACACGCAGTCCATGTTCAGTGTCTGTTCTGTGTATATGTACTGCAGTGTTTTCTGTGTACGAGTACTCTGATCCAATGTGTACAGTTTGAAAGGGTGTTAGGTGACATGTGGTGAGGATTCATGGTTTTTGTGTTCATGTAAAAGCAGCTAAAACAGGACCGGTCACATTTGACCGCGAACACCAAAGTAAGGGGGGGGGGCGAAGACAATAGAAGGGTTAAAAACATGTTCTGTTAGGTCATATCTATCAGCAACAATAAGTCAAATTAACATTCCAAAAAGTGTGACTTAGAAGCCTCATGATAAATGCGTTCTGTTGAAAGTCGGTCCTCTGAATAGAAATCTGCTCTTTAAGCAACCAATGGCTGAAGTGCTGGTGACACCATGACATGTATGCAGTCGTCAAGAGAATGAACATCAATATACTGTTGTTATTACATGACGTGCTGGTTTCTGTGCAATGTTCACATGTGGACCTGAAGGTAGGGCTCGTGGTGGTTAGCATAACAACTGGAGAGCATCATTCCAACAGTACGTGTGATAGCAACAATCTGAACAGTCTCTGTAAGGTGGGAAGCATCACATCAATATGTGTCTGCTTCGGATACAAGTGTTGAGTGGGCAAGGCTGGCAGTATGGACACTTTAGGAATCATAGAGATGGTCCTGGCTCTGCAGGCAGCAGTGGCCTGATGTCCTTGGTCCTTTCACACCATGCAGTGTTACAGGCTGACCGTGGTTCAGTCCTTGAGAAGATGCGTCTCATTTGTGCATGTTTAAGTCACTCTCAGGCGACATGTTGAGCTAATTGTCTGCTGTTAAAGACAGAGCCTTGGCAGATTAGTTTGCTGAGCAAGGTTCCACCTGCTTGCCAGACACACGTTTAGTTATTTCCCCAAAAAACCTAGTGGGCTATGTGAGGCAGGAAGGAGTGGGCAAGAAGAGACAAGGAAGATTTCTATTTGAATAAGCATTTCAAAAATGAAGTCAGAATGTTGAGAACAAGGTCAAAGTCAGTTTAATTGCTGACCTTTTCCCTCTGAAACCCTACTGTTGCACAGGTAGAGTTCAGGTGAAGGTCATTGTCAGGACTCCCCAGACTGGCCCGGGCAACACGACCAGGAGGGAGTCCCAATGTCAGGCGTCCATAATACTGCGCTGTGTTGATGTGTATCCATTGTGTCTCCACCTGGGAACTGTGCAGGTGATCCACTGCAGCGGCTACCTGAAGATCCGCCAGTACAGCCTGGACATGTCTCCGTTTGACGGCTGCTATCAGAACGTGGGGCTGGTGGCTGTGGGTCACTCGCTGCCCCCCAGCGCTGTCACGGAGATCAAGCTGCACTCCAACATGTTCATGTTCAGAGCCAGCCTGGACATGAAGCTCATCTTCCTCGACTCACGGTACGTGCTGCATGACACGCTGGCTGCTGTGTCCGCCTGCAGTGGGTACACACAGTGTGAAGGCATATGGTGTGTACATGTCTGGGTAGGACTCCTTACGCTTGTTTCTACGTGGAAGTGTGTACTTGTAAATGTGGGAAGGATTCATGTTGATGAACCCTGTGTGTGTGTGTGTGTGTGTGTGTGTGTGTGTGTGTGTGTGTGTGTGTGTGTGTGTGTGTGTGTGTGTGTGTGTGTGTGTGTGTGTGTGTGTGTGTGTGTGTGGCTCAGGGTTGCAGAGCTGACAGGCTACGAGCCTCAGGATCTAATAGAGAAGACCCTCTACCATCATGTGCACAGCTGTGACTCCTTCCACCTGAGATGTGCTCATCACTTGTGTGAGTTAGGTTTGTTT
Organism: Champsocephalus esox; assembly: GCA_036324585.1. Taxonomy (NCBI): domain Eukaryota; kingdom Metazoa; phylum Chordata; class Actinopteri; order Perciformes; family Channichthyidae; genus Champsocephalus; species Champsocephalus esox. The sequence continues at coordinate 39,252,316 of CM070478.1, forward strand.
TACCTTCCTACAAAACCTCTCCCAACACACACACACACACACACACACTCACACACACACACACACACACACACACACACACACACACACACACACAATGTTACCTTGTAATGTGATCAGACCTCATGTAATGTCAGGCCAGGTCTATGATGGTTTTATGTAGCGTAGGTTCAACCACATGTCACAGTCTCTACGGTGTGTAGCACACGACGCCCTCTGTCCTGCGTAGGACCCAACAAGAAGGAACAACTGACAAAGAATCTTCACAATAAACGGGAGAAAGTAGGGCTGCTCCATTATGGCCAAAATCATAATCTCGATTATTTGGGTCAATAATTGACATCACGCGATTATTAAAAACGAGTATCCATTTACTTTGAAAACTTCAATCTATTGGAGACATGTTTCTTAACAATACGTTTTTCAACTGAAAAACCAATAATAAAAAAAAATATATAATTTTATTTCGATTACGTTGTTTTCGTAATCGTTGCAAGCCATAATCGTAATTGCGATTAAAATACGATTAATTGAGCAGCCCTAGGAGAAATGGAAAAACCCTTGAATAGAGAAACAGAGGAGGACTGACTGATATGTGTCTTTTGTACACACTGACAATACAATACATTTACTACAATCCAAAGGATAAAAGTAAATAACAAAGATCGATCCAGGTCATTTCCTTTTGCTGTATGTCAAAATGTTTATGACCACCGCAGTAATAACTTGCTGCCTTGTGTTCCTGCTGCCGTTGCAGTGCTGGTGAAAGGTCAGGTCACAACTAAGTACTACCGCTTCCTGGCCAAGCCTGGAGGCTGGGTCTGGGTTCAGAGTTATGCAACCATCGTCCACAACAGCCGCTCGTCCCGCCCTCACTGCATCGTCAGCGTCAACTACGTCCTCACGTGAGTCTCTCCTCCTGCATGCCGCTGCACTCCACGACCGGACACCACGCAGAGACGCTTCAGGTGGACGCGAGACGAACTGTATTGTTTTGTTTGTGTCCTACCTCTGGTGTCCGTGCTTCTTTTCTCAGAGATGACATGTCGTGCCAGGACTGCACCAGGTTTACATTCGAGGAAACATTCCTGTAATTAGTTGTATCTTTCAGCGATGGTAACTAAGAAGCGGGCTACACAAATACCTGTGTCATAGTTTGATTGTTGACACAAAAGACCTCCGTTGTTTTAGTTCTGTGCAGCAGCTATACAGTATATGCATACAGTCCAGTTGTACTCCACAGAGGACGTCCTGGGCTTTCAAACATATCTCACATGTATTTCAAAATGGCGTCCATCAACACAAGCACTATTTCTAGAAAGAGAAATGGTAAGTTTGTAATTTTGTAATTACCAGTGTTGTGAGTTCAATATTTTAATGAATGATAGTAAGGGAACGTCTTAGAAGTTAGTGTAGTGAGTCTCAGAGCAGTGTAATACTTATCTCACCTAAAACTAAATGTTTTAATGAACGCAAACACGACACAAATGGAGGCCACGATGGGCCAAACTAAGGCGTGGCTTCGGTAGGGGTCAGGCAGGCGGCGCACGGGGGGCACACACATCAGACCTCAGGCGTCAGGTGTGTGTGTGCATTTCAGAGTGCTACAAACGAGGGCTCAGTATGTGTTGCATCGAGTTGTTGTGCTCTCATGCTGTCTAAATGTACTTGTATGTTAATGTTGTTTGTTTACTATAACTAACACCCGATGTCCTCTACAAAGGACACACAATACAATTACAATATATCTGTGGAGTTTGTGTTAGTCATTATGTTAATACCACCCTAAAGACTTGTGTGATCAGAAAAGGAAATGTGAAAGCTTTTTCTTTCTGGGTCTCAGGAGCATATAGAAGGTTAAAGGTTAAAGGTTAAAGGAGGATTAGGCAACAGCAACAAACCTGAAAGCATACGTTCTATAGTGTGTGTGTTTGATTCAAAGATCACTATCTGAACAAGTGTTTTTGTTGATGATGAGCCACTCGGTAGCTCCATCCCCTTCAGTCAGGTCTCTGGCTGCACGGTGACACAGCCGCTCACATGGACATCTGTAATATATAAAACCCCTTATTTAATGTCACTATGGAGATGAGTGGTTCGAGTCAGCAACTTGGAAACCAAGTCCGGAGATGAGATGTTGTGCATCCTTCCTTCACAGATGTAAACACAGTCCTTATAGTTTGTAAATCTGAGAGTTGAGATGGTCTGGTCAGCTGGCAGCTCAGGGCTGTCGTTCTCTGTGTGATGAGATACTGAGTGTTGCTACGCGAGATGTACGCAAACAGTAGCTGTGAAGCAATTAACTGGAGGCTAATTGGAAATATGACACGCGTTCGTTGAAGCCTGGTTTGCAGAAAGAGCGATAAAGAATGTTTGCCAGGTCGTGTTCTGAGTTAGAAAGAAAATGAAATGATTTCCCAGAGCGTTCTGCTCTTCTGCTTTGATGGTAGTCCACATTCCTGTCCCGTCACTGTCTGCTGTCTTGTTAGAAACCCTTAAGTGTTCTGAGTGTGCTCATGTGTGCGCTGTTACCTGTGCGGGGCCTCAGTCACCTGGAAGAGTTTATGTTGGACTGCAGCCCTGCCTCACAGGGTCTGAGCTGCAGCAGACGCTGGTGGAGCGTTATCTGGCCTGCATCCTGCATCCTGCATCCTGCACCCTGCAGCAGCAGCAGCAGGGGGTCCTCATTATCAGCTGCTACCTTTCTCTTTCTCCAATCAAACCGAAGTGTCCTCATGGCGCAGCATGAGACACTCTTATTAATAAGTGAGTGAAACCATCACTGGCCGACTGTACTGCTGTCTGCTGAGCCCTGATGTGCACATTCCACAGATGTACAAGTGAGCGTGTGAATGAAGAGTGGCCCGAAGAGCCTCCATTAAGCAGCGCGCTGCAGCTTTACACACATTGCCCGCATCAAATCCACAGCAGCCTGGTGCTCACGGCCTCTTCATTGATAGGCTGTAACGTGAGGAGCATGTGTGGCTCCAGCTTGCTGCGCGGGGTGAAGCCTGAACACGATGTGAACATGTCTGCAGCGTGCTTGGGAACTCTATGATCAGATGCTCATGTCTGAAGATGCAGACTCACTCCTGCACTCCTCTATCCACGGGGCGACAGACAGTGAGATGTGTGTGAGCTTGCTTTCAGGAGCAGGGTGTGTGAGCCCGGTAGCTTATCGTATGCCGCCATAGATAACACAGCTGATAAGACCACTTCACCTGCCTGTGAACTCCCACTGTGTGCTCAGCTCTGGTGACCTGTGCTCCTGCTGCCTCCACCGGCGCACAGTGATTTAAGCATGCTTTGATAACCTCAGGGGTTTAGTCGTGCTGTTCAGCTCCTTTCTGATTCAGCCCGAACGTATATCTCTACACACACACTCCAACCTCCTGGTTAGAGTGAACACATCATCAGTTCGCAATACAAAAACGTGCATTTGATATAAAACATTGATATGAACATGTAATTGATGTGTCTACATGTTGCCTCATGTCGTGAGTCATTGAGCACACTGGTTAGAGGAACATGGATCTGTCAGTTTGACTTGTGTCTGGTGTCCTAGCAACCGTTTTGGGTCGAGGGGTAACCGGAACATTTTTGCTTTTACATTTTTCTCTTGCTCCCATTTCTTTGTATTGCATCAATAGCAACATCCACACAGGCACTGTTGTGTGTGTGAAAGCTGTGGATGGGTTAGCCAGCTGTGGATGGGTTAACCAGCTGTGGATGGGTTAACCAGCTGTGGATGGGTTAACCAGCTGTGGATGGGTTAGCCAGCTGTGGATGGGTTAACCAGCTGTGGATGGGTTAACCAGCTGTTAGCCAGCTGTGGATGGGTTAGCCAGCTGTGGATGGGTTAACCAGCTGTGGATGGGTTAGCCAGCTGTGGATGGGTTAACCAGCTGTGGATGGGTTAGGGAGCTGTGGATGGGTTAGCCAGCTGTGGATGGGTTAACCAGCTGTGGATGGGTTAGCCAGCTGCGGATGGGTTAGCCAGCTGCGGATGGGTTAGCCAGCTGCGGATGGGTTAGCCAGCTGCGGATGGGTTAGCCAGCTGCGGATGGGTTAGGGAGCTGCGGATGGGTTAGCCAGCTGTGGATGGGTTAGCCAGCTGCGGATGGGTTAGCCAGCTGTGGATGGGTTAGCCAGCTGCGGATGGGTTAGCCAGCTGCGGATGGGTTAGCCAGCTGTGGATGGGTTAGCCAGCTGCGGATGGGTTAGCCAGCTGCGGATGGGTTAGCCAGCCATCACTCTTGGGTCTGAACTGTTAAGTGACCGGCAGAAAGAACATGAGCAAATAGGAATGGAACAAGTGGTATTTCAGCAGATATGCCAACATTGCTGACTAAGGACGCTGCCCTGAAAGGATCGGCTGTTCCTCGTATTCCATTTCAAATGCTGTGTCGTGTGCTCTGGGTCTGTGTGCAAGGCAATGGTCTGCAAAGGCTCCAACCCCGGGTTCTCCCCACAGGACACAGCTCCAGAACCACTTCACTAGTCCCTGTCATACACTCTCCCAATATGTGGTATATTTTCTCTCTGAAGATGATGATGATGATGATGATGATGATGATGATGATGATGATGATGATGATGATGATGATGATGATGATGATGATGATGATGATGATGATGATGATGATGATGATGATGATGATGATGATGATGATGATGATGATGATGATGATGATGATGATGATCACTCCAAATCTCCCACAAATGTTTCTAGTGTGGTTGTAATCAGGTGACAGTGACGGCCAAATCCACATGATTCACATCAGAAAATGTCTGCCTGCCAGAATCATAGTTAGAGTTGCAGTATTTGATGAATGTGGTATTTTAGGACTCTCTCCAAATGGAACCGACGCCAATCCTGCGCATGTTTGTATGATAGTGTTTGTGTAGAGAACGGTCGAGACAGAGAGGAGATGTGAGCGGAAGATGGATCAATGTGTGTCTCAAGTAAACCCTGTCCAGGTTTTTCTGTTCTCCAACTGGAATCATCATCCATTGTGAGATCTGCAGAACACTTTAGCAAGAAATCCATTCCCATTTCCCACAAGTGAGACATCTTGCTTCTCCTATGGGCCCGACTGAGCCAGACATAGCCTTTAATCTCCCCGTGTATTTGATTGGACAGCTTTCCCTCTGTAGAGTGTTTGTTGAAGGCCTTGCTGCAATCCTTCTGGTAAAACAAGCATCCCAACAGCCGTTCCAACCCTCTTAGCACCCCCCCCCCACACACACACACAAACCCATCTCCCACATGCTGCCCCGCTCCTCTCCACGATGAGGCTCTCAATGCTCAGCAGATGTTAATGGGGTTTTTTGCACTTCCAGAAAAACCAAACACGCAGGTACACATGTGCTGTTTGTGTAATTAATAAGCAGCCTTTCAAGGAGACTGGGATCTGTCCTTGTGTAATCAAAGACTGCTTATTAATGTGAAATGCAAAACATAAGGGATTGAACTGTGAGTGTATGCTTGTGTGTTTAGGGAGACGGAGTATAAAGGGCTCCAGCTGTCTCTGGACCAGGCCCGGTCCAAGGCCTCCTTCCCCTGCAGCAGCAGCAGCAGCAGCGCCGCCAGCCTGACGGAGCCCTGCAGAACCCCCAAGAGCAGAGTGGCCCGGCCCAAGACCAAAGCCAGGCTCTCCCCTTACACACAGGTGAGGATACATGGCATATACCCAGAGGTGTAAAGTAACTAAGTAGATTTACTCAAGACTACTTAAGAACCATTTTGAGGTACTTTACTACTTTATTTGAGTATTTAAATGTTGTACTTGTTTGTACTTCTACCCCACTACAGTTCAGAGGCAAATGGTGTACTTCTCCTCCACTCCATGTATTAATACCTTTAGTTACTCTACAGATGTGGATGAATGATGTGAAATATAATCAAGTGTTGAATCAGACTGTAGTTCCACCTGGAGTAAATCCACCAGCTACCCTGCAGTCTACAAAGTACTTCAGACTAGCTGCACCTCCACCAGCTACCCTGCAGTCTACAAAGTACTTCAGACTAGCTGCACCTCCACCAGCTACCCTGCAGTCTACAAAGCACTTCAGACTAGCTGCACCTCCACCAGCTACCCTGCAGTCTACAAAGTACTTCAGACTAGCTGCTCCTTCACCAGCTACCCTGCAGTCTACAAAGTACTTCAGACTAGCTGCACCTCCACCAGCTACCCTGCAGTCTGCAAAGTACTTCAGACTAGCTGCACCTTCACCAGCTACCCTGCAGTCTACAAAGTACTTCAGACTAGCTGCACCTCCACCAGCTACCCTGCAGTCTACAAAGTACTTCAGACTAGCTGCACCTCCACCAGCTACCCTGCAGTCTACAAAGTACTTCAGACTAGCTGCACCTCCACCAGCTACCCTGCAGTCTACAAAGTACTTCAGACTAGCTGCACCTTCACCAGCTACCCTGCAGTCTACAAAGTACTTCAGACTAGCTGCACCTCCACCAGCTACCCTGCAGTCTACAAAGTACTTCAGACTAGCTGCTCCTTCACCAGCTACCCTGCAGTCTACAAAGTACTTCAGACTAGCTGCACCTCCACCAGCTACCCTGCAGTCTACAAAGTACTTCAGACTAGCTGCACCTCCACCAGCTACCCTGCAGTCTACAAAGTACTTCAGACTAGCTGCACCTCCACCAGCTACCCTGCAGTCTACAAAGTACTTCAGACTAGCTGCACCTCCACCAGCTACCCTGCAGTCTACAAAGTACTTCAGACTAGCTGCACCTCCACCAGCTACCCTGCAGTCTACAAAGTACTTCAGACTAGCTGCACCTCCACCAGCTACCCTGCAGTCTACAAAGTACTTCAGACTAGCTGCACCTCCACCAGCTACCCTGCAGTCTACAAAGTACTTCAGACTAGCTGCACCTCCACCAGCTACCCTGCAGTCTACAAAGTACTTCAGACTAGCTGCACCTCCACCAGCTACCCTGCAGTCTACAAAGTACTTCAGACTAGCTGCACCTCCACCAGCTACCCTGCAGTCTACAAAGTACTTCAGACTAGCTGCACCTTTACTTTAAATAGTTTAGTTTAGTCAAATTATTGAACATGTCAGGAACAAAAAAATATATAACAATAATGTATATATATATATTCTCTTTTTTTCTTCTTTTTCACTCAGATTAATAATTATAACAAAGTACCAAAAAAACAAATAATAACAAACAAAAAAATAAATAAAATAATAATAATAATGTTCAGTCTCTGTTCATGTTCAACAGGGGCAAGAAGAAGCTTTAAAAAACGTTTCTGGTCCTCCCCCCTCTAACATATATTTTTATTATAAAACATTAGGTCATCAAATACACTTAGATGCTAATACTTTTTTACTTGAGAAACATTTTGAATGCAGGACTTTAATTAGTTACAGAGTAATATTACACTCTGGTACTTGTACTTCGACTTAGGTACAAGATGTGAGTACTTCTCCCACCTCAGTGTAATGCCTCAACACATCATGTCATGCTGTGATGTGAACTGTGCTCTCACACCTCATGTGTATGGCTTGTGTCCACATCCTTCTGGCAGAAAGGCTCTCTGTCCATTGTTTCTATGACAACAATATCTCATCACTACTGGTTTCTGAGCATGTGACAGCATGGACTCCTGCTGATTGTAAACTCTGATGAATGTTGATAATAATTTCACTTGTTCATGCTTGTTCATTGTTGTTTAGCCGTGTCTTCCACAGTGGTTACCTACATTCAAATACAGGTGAAACAGGGCTTCTCATGTGAGTCACAATTAAAAAAAGACTATGCCACTATGCCAGGTGTTCCACACAGCCGAGCATTTCCTGGACACCAATGCCCAGGTAATCAGTAGAGATCTGATCTGAGGTAGAACCTTTTCTAACATGGGAACAAGTACCATATTAAACATAACCCCTGACAAGGACAACAGAAGGTCAAACAGTCAGCTCAGCAGCTCCAACATGGAAGATCTGCCTCCTGATTTGAAGGCTTCCTATAATATAATATGTCCTTGTCTCCCTACATTCTCCCTGCAGTATCCTAGTTTCCAGCTGGAGCGCTCAGAGTCTGACCAGGAGAGCCCGTGGGGCAGCAGCCCCCTCACAGACTCCGCCTCCCCCCAGCTGCTGGAGCACAGTGAGGGTCTGGATGCCTCCTGCGTGTACAGACAGTTCTCTGACCCCCGAGCGCTCTGCTACAGCCTGTCTGAAGAGCACCATCACACCAGCAGCGACGGCTACACACACCTCCACTCACAGGGCCAAGGTCAGAGCTGTGAGCGAGGTCGGTGTGAGGCAGGGCGATACTTTCTAGGAGCACCCCCACCTGGGCGGGACGCGTGGTGGGGCAACACCCGGTCTGTCCTGCCGCTGAGCAAGAGCTCCCTGGAGAACCACCAAGGATATGACAGCAGCGTGCCGCACATCACGGCCATCCACAGCCACCACGGTGAGGAGCAGAGGCTTGACCCTGGCAGCGTCACAGTTTAGACTGAACGTGCAGCTGGTAGTCTGGGAGGCTCTGAGAGATCAGTGGTGCTGCAGCAGACCTCAAAGCCATCGCCTTCAGATGCTGCCTTTCTAGTTCTCTGAGCACTCTCAGCCCTGTCAACTACATGTCAACATTAACCCTGGTAGAAACACACTAAGGTTAGTTAGTTAGTTAGTAAGCTAACATTAGCAAGCTTCTATCTAGCACACTGACGAGGAATCTCTCCCTTAACTAAGTTAAGCTAAGTACTTTTATTTATTTGATTAGCAGTGTGCTAATATGCTGGCATGTATTAGTTGACCAAATGGCGGCATACATCAAGAGGCACCAGACAGTAGTGATGACTGTAGAACCGCCTGACTGCCTCGGAGCTGTTCATGTTCTCACACATAACACACGTGTGTGAAGGGATCTGCACCTGGGTGTCGGTCACTACTCCAGGGATGCAATTACAACGTGTCCCTCCCCCCGCACATCCGGCAGTCAGACACAACCACCATATTCAAATCCCAATTAAAAACCCACCTGTTCAAATCTGCTTCCTCACTGTAGTGCTCCCCATGTTTCATTGGTGTCCACTTGACTGTCTCCTCCATGATTTCCTGTCTGTGTTTGTATCTTGTTCTGTTGCCTCTTAGCTTTTATTTTATTTATTTTTAATTGTACGGTGTCCTTGGGTGTCATGGAAGGCGCATACAAATAAAATGTATTATTGTTATTATTAGTGTCCATACAGGGAAATAGCTTTGTTGATGATGCATTACAAAATAAGTACGATTGACTCAAGTAGGAGTGACAGCGACCACGTACCTCTACTCAGAAAGGGTCAGGGAACAGGTTGAGCTGTGTGGCTGTAACAGATCCTCTTCAGAGCGGCTAGGCGACGCTCGCTGATGTGTTTTCCATCCTCATCTTTCGTAAAGAAATTGGTGGTCAAAATGGAACACACAGAATGGAACACACAGAATGGAACACACAGAATGGAACACACAGAATCAGAAACGAACAGGCAGGAAGGACCCGCCCTGCTGAGACGTGCACCGTAAGACCCTTCTCGTGCCGGGCCTGTGTGTTAGCGGTTACTATGTGATGTGCTGACTCAACAAACTGCTGGACTTTGTTGAACTGACTGTTCTCATTGTGTGCTCCGCAGGCCGGGGGGGCCACTGGGACGAGGAGAGCGCGGTGAGCTCTCCGGACGGGGGCTCCGCCAGTGACTCGGGGGACCGGTACCACGCTGACCACTACCGCTGCAGCCCCCAGGAGCCCAGCAAGATCGAGACCCTGATCCGAGCCACGCAGCAGATGATCAAGGAAGAAGAAAGTCGACTGCACAAGGGCCCTCAGGAGGTCCCACTGGGGCCGGCCAATGGGCTGCCCAAGGGTCACGGCCCATGCTTCACTCCAGAGTATAGTCAAGGGCCCCTCCCTCTACAGACGGTGGTGTGTCGAGGTCTGAGTCAGGTGACCAGCCCTGCCCCTAGTCCCGCCCCTCTGTCCAGGCTCAGCAGTCCATGTCCTGAGCGCCTCCACAAGCCCAAAGACTACCTCCAGACAGACGGGCCCCCCCTCTCTCTGCCATTACACCACGCGTTCGGGCGCTTGGGGCCGTGCTCTTCCTCCCCCCCCACGGCCCCGGTCCTCTACCCCTCCCACACCCACCCTCGGCCCTACTTGGACAAGCATAAGAGCTACTCCCTGACAGGCTACGCTCTGGAGCATCTCTACGACCCAGAGAGCCTGCGAGGCTACTGCACCTCCACCAGCACGGGCCCCCCCCACTACGATGTGACCCCTCACCTCCGTATGGCAGCAGAGCAGACCCCCGGACATAAAGGCACCTCTGTCATTATTAGCAATGGCAGCTAACACTGACAGAGGGACTCAGAGCCTGAGCTGGTTAGCTTTCCTTAGTCTGATCCTGTTAGCCTGATCTCCCATCATACTGATCGCCCTCAGCAAGCCGAGGCTTTAGAGCTACTTTGTTGCTATACTTCCCCCCCAAGCATGCTAACAAGTCATTTCTAAATGTCTCATTCAAAGATTGTAATGTCATTATTTACAAGGTTGAACCGCACATTCACATAATTACTGTTTGAATGGTAAGTGATGCCATTATGAAGCCGCTTTAAAGGTGGGGTAGGTACATTTGAGAAACCGGCTCGAGATCGCTAGAATTTGAAAATACACAACCGGAGAAAATCTGCCACTTCCTCACAGAGCCCCTCCTCCAACACACACGAACGCGCACATGACCAATGAGGGTACGAGATAAGTTTGTGCCCCGATGGAAGGCTGACAGGCAGGTAGTACTTTTTACAGTACTACGGCTTCTACAGAATTTTCTTATGGATTTGTTGTCAAAGCACTTCAGATATTCTTTGCTATCGGGACGTTAAGAGCATTCCATGGAATATAACAACAAGTGTATCTCGAGCCGGTTTCTGAAACGTACCTACCCCACCTTTAAGTCTTAACAAGTCTTCCAAATAAAAGGACGATGTATTTCATATATATAGTTCCAGAGCACTTGCTAAGAAAGGATGCTGTTGTGTCTGAGTGGACAGTCTCAACAATGTAGGTCAACTGTAGATGTAAACAATCTGAATATATTGGAGCAGCATTTGTCCATGCAAACAGAAAGGGAAGCAGTATACAGGGTAGCAACACCGTAGTGAAGCTAATAGCCCTTGTGTCTGAAAGGGGGGGGGGTAAGACATTGCATTGGTCTCAGCTTATTGCAAAGACAAACAACACTTTGGTCAGAAGCGATCAGTACGATGGAAGAAGATGGAAGACAGGGCCGGGTGTAAAATGTGTGGAGTTGTGCTTTAACATCGCGCAGTGCGTGTACGCGTTTGCACTATAAGAGACGGGCTTTGTGAGGAGGGGGTTGGTGCTCATGCGGCGATGCAGAGCTCAGGTTAGCCCTGAAATAAAGGATGTCATTTGAACTTCACCGAAAAATATGCAAAGCCATTCTATGGATGTTTCTTTTCTCTCTGTGTCGCTAAATACGGTTCAGAGAACACCCGTAACGACTCTCATGACTACGCCGGAAGCCATGGAAACCGAACGTGTTGTTGGAAAGGTTTTAAAGGGCAAGTCTGACGCTTTGATATTTGATGCCTGATGCAAGACAATAATTACACGATAACGTCCTGTATCATCCGAGGACAAAGACGTGGGACATGTTGTGTTGTTTGAGTGATTGTAAGAAGACCATATGCAAGTGACGCGTTGGAACGGCAGCTCAGGCTGATCCCTGAAGCAACGGCTAATAACGGTTACGTGGGAGTCTTTATACGACAGGATTTAAGTTTCATCTCGGGATCTTTCCTCTCTACTTCTTCACTCCTTAGAGAAACCTATATTTATACAAGTTTGGATTTGTTTTGAACGCTCACAGCCTGAAATGTGCTCCATCCAGTTATTTATGGTAAGTATGCTCAGAGAGGAGAATCCCACACGTTTAAGCACATGGGCAGAAACTGTATTTATTGAGTAAATGATTCTTTATGATTTTGAATATAGCTGCAATCAAATCCAGTCTGCTTCTATAGAGTGTGTTTGACTGAAGCTCATTTTAAAAGAGGACAAAATAAAAAACGTTTTTGCAGAGATGGCTTGTGTTTTTATGTCCAATGTTTTCAATGAACCGTTCAGACACACACGTCACATGTCATCAGACACACACGTCACATGTCATCAGACACACACGTCACATGTCATCAGACACACACGTCACATGTCACGAGTCATTACATATGAACATACACACATTGTGCTTTTTGGATATTAAACTTCAGACACTCAAGAATAAACTCACCATTCCAAAATAATATGTCATGTGTTTCACAAGCATACCACACGTGCTTTAATGTACCACACATCTAACATATTTTATGCATGAGTATATTTTACATTTAATATTAAATAAAACCTTTGACATCTAATGAATGTGCACAATGCAATGATTTCTTAAACAGACGTTGTTCCCTTTGTAAACCCATCTCCCGTTCATCAGCGGGACGTCCCCTCTCGCCTCTTTGTGAACGAGCTGGAGAGATTTCCATTAGAAGTCTGGTTAGGATTCAATTTGATGAATTCCAGATATCTCTTCTCAGCCGTCGGCACACTCAGAGTTGCCCAGGTGACGTGTGGCTGCACTGGCAAATAAAGAGCGCTGATTGAAAGCAATACGGCGAAATCTCCAATTAAGCCTGTGGCCCTGCGGGGGTGTGGAGGTCGCCGCTCCGCTCCGCAGCCTGATGGAAGTTCTCTGTTTGCTTTGTCCTCTCAGTCGTTTCACCTCCACACGGAAAGCCTCTCATCCTGCAGTTATTCCTCACTTTCGCTCCTTCAGCAGCTCCGGTCCTCTCCAACAACTCTGCCCATTAGGAACAAACACTGTTGCTTAGAAACCAGCAAGGAAGCAAGAAGCAATGTCAACAGCAAGGATGGGAGCTCAGGTGTTAGGGAAGCATAATGTTGCCTAGATATCAGACTTTATTTAAAATAAATGGCTCTATCATTCCCATCTAGAATGTATACATGTACAGTTTGGACACACCTTCTCATTCGAAAGGTTTTTAGTTATTCTAATTATTTTGAACAGTATTGATTAATAATAGACATCACATCTATAAAATAAAACATATGGAATTAACTAGTAAACAAAAAAGTGTCGAAAAATCCAGAATATGATTTATATTTTTAGATTCTTCAAATTAGCCCCCTTTTGCCGTTCCTTCACTCTGTGGTCCAACTGATCCCAGACCAGGTCGGTGATGTTGGAGGCCAGGTCATCTGACGCAGCTCTCCATCGCTTTCCTTCTGAGTCAAATAGCCCTCACATAGCCTCGAGCTGTGTTTGGGCTCGTTGCCACCTCCACGTTCCGCTACTTCAGACACTTAAAAGGGCTGTCCGCGCAGCGCAGCCTCAGCACCGCTGACACATGCCGATGCATCAGCGGGCTGGAGGCGGACTCACAACCCGATTTCGGGAATTTCAGAAGTATGGACCCATGTTCTCTTTGATACAACCAGATGACTTTGATGGACATTAACTGGATGTATCTCTGATGGACCGGCTGGATACAGGTGACATGGAAATGCAGCTGATTGAGCTGAAGACTTCAACACTGCAGGGCGAGATCACGGGACGTGCATCGCCGCCTGCTACCAGAGAACTTTAGCTGTCTCAGGAACATCGCAATGGCTTTGACGTACCTCTGTGAGCAGATATGTTCGCACATGAAGAGCGTGCTCAGCCCCTCCCGCAGTCTTTTGACAACTGAGCACTCTGAAGCTTGTCACTTCAAGTGACTACATGCGAGCCCCAGATAATGGAGCTCAGCAAAGGAAGGCAGGGCCAGGCATCACATTGACTGGTAGGCTTCTGTGTTGGGAACTATATGTGTGGATGAGACCTGGGGAAACAATGATCATCTTAATGTGGATTTGGCACAATGATTACATTTTGTTTTAATGGCACGTCATGAAAAAGCTTGGTGTGGAAGAACAAAACACGGCCACGCCAGCCCCTCCTCCTCATGCTGTCCCCAGCCGGGTCACACACTGATGTGGGATGGCATCCCGTTTAACCAGTATGTGTCTCAATCAGCCAACGTGGTTGTGTTGGACACTCTGGCTCGGACAGCACGCCCAAGCTGATCCCACGAGTGTTCAATGGGGTTGAGGTCTGCAGGCAGGCCATCCTCTCCACTCTCAAACCCTCTGATAATCCTCGCTCTGTGGGGGTGAGCGTTCGGTCCCAGACTGATATGGGATATGGGATTGCCTTTGGTTGCAGAATTTCCTCTCGATATCTTTCTGCATTGAGATTGCCTCCAATGATGAGCAGCCTGGTGTTTCCAGTGAGGGAGATGCCACCCTACGCCATCACACTGCCTCCTCATAAAGATGTTACATGTCTCTGCATCTTCCCCACACTGTGACCCTCAATGCAAGCGCCGTAGGCAGCATCTGGATTTGTCGCTGAACGTTCCTCCACATGTTGAGGCTCCAGTGCCAGAGGGCCTGGTGGTGACGGGCAGTCACGGCAGGCTCCTGGCAGCACTACGAGACTGTCGATCGGCTGCTGTTTGGCATCACGGCAGAGGAGATTTGTCAAATGTTTCATGGCCGCCCGCACATACTCAGCTCTGCTGCTCATCCCACAAATGCATGTTCCTCACAAATGTGTCACCATTTGAAAGGTCAATGAACAGGCTTTCCAACGGTATAAGATGTATTGCCAAAAGGCATTGTTCCAACGAAGAAATAATCTACCAAACACAGATTTCTTTCCTTTTTGTGTTAAGTGTATATAAAACATCTATTAACTTTAGTTTCCTAACATGACAAATGAGATTCTGTTCAGAAACGGCAGCTATAGCTACAAAATGCAAATACAGATTATGTTTCCATCCAGTGTTTTGTGGAGGCTGAAATGTGAAAGGCAGACATGTTAGGACTGTACACTGCAGCTATTTGCAAAGCTGAGCATTTAACAAAGGACTCGATGACTTGTTAGGGCTTCACGATGAAGAGCGATCTCTGTGAGAGGAGCACACACACTTGAGCCTGAGGGCTGCTGCTCTCTTTTAGTCCACATTTACCACAACGCTTGGTAACAACGATTGGTGTTCTAATTGGATTAACTTGTCTGAGTGTTTCCTGATAAAAGTCTTCCCCCTTAGTGCACACTGCCCTCCACCTCTAGGCACTTGGAGGTAGCAGTGCATGTCTAATGGTGGCTCCACGAGGTTAACTTCTGCACTCATTTGTTTTGTGAGCTTTTCTCCGTGGCTTTCCATTCATGTCCGCACATCAGGACATCTCACTGACAAATCATTTACAGATGTTCTCTGCAGAGCCACCGAACAAGCATGTAACAGCAGCCCGGGCTCAGGGAGCTCTGTCGAATGAGCATGATGTCGTAAAATGCACTTACTGTGTGAAATAGCTTTCCCCAGCAGGACCGGATTACACAGTCAGGCAGCAGTTTCACCTCCAAATGACAAGGCGAGAGTGAGTCTGACAGGGGAGATACTTCTGTGGTGACCTGAGTTCAACCCCCGACTGAAGCAGACACTCTGAGTTATCGTTTTGAGCAAACATCTTTCTCATTTGACCATGACCCAAACCGATTTCACCAAAACTACACTCACAATCTAATGTGATTGGGTTTACTGCTCTCTGGTTGGTTTATCTGTATCAAATACATCAGAAAAGAAAGTTTTAGTATTGAGGTACTAAAAACGTAGTATTTCAGTTTTTTTCCATTGCTTACACAAATTTTTTAAATCATGGCTCACTTCTCACTTTCTCAAAACCACAAACCCAAAGTGCAAAACACCTCATATGTCCTGCAGAGTGAAGCACTGCACTCAGAACGACAAAGACACTTAACAAAACCCAACTTGAACACACTTCATTCACATTAGCACTTAGCAGACTCTTTGGCGTCTCATCTTCATGGTCTTTGTTCTGTGTGCACGACAGACATGTGTGCAGAAACCCCAATGAGGAAAACATTTAAAATGTGTTTTTTCCCCAAAACACTTGAAAGAAAAAATCGTAGGCTGCATTTCCCCGCGTGGTCAGGTCAGATCATCACAGGCAGCATCTTCCCTGGCATGGAGGGATGAATCAAACCCTTGATTGTTGTTTCCAGCCCTGCACAGCTCCACATCACATCACCCACTCCTCCTCCACCGGCTGCAGAACAGGGCTGACGGCCTCACAGCTTCAACCGCGATGCTGCGAACAAGTCTCTATTCGTCCTGGCTCGACCTATTCCTCTTGCTGCTCTGTTGCTTTTCAATGTT
Source organism: Champsocephalus esox (assembly GCA_036324585.1). Lineage (NCBI taxonomy): Eukaryota > Metazoa > Chordata > Actinopteri > Perciformes > Channichthyidae > Champsocephalus > Champsocephalus esox. The sequence continues at coordinate 39,268,651 of CM070478.1, forward strand.
GTTGTAAAAAGTTCTTACGTGTAGTCTTTTTCTAGTGCTTACATCCTGAAGTGAATATGTCAGATGTATGTGTCTTACTTAGAGACCCGTGTGCAGCAGTGTCTTGCAAAAAGTGCCAAGTTTAATTGCAAATTGGGTGCAAAGCTGAAAATGTGTTAGAGATAAGAGATAAGGTTTTGCTCTTTAAGTGTCAGGTTAAATAAAGCTGCTTTATGTGTCATTTTAGTGTGTTAGCAACTTAAAACAACTGTAGTGTGTAATCTGGTAACAATTCACAGTTTGGTACAAACAATACTAGTAGTATCCAAATAAGTAGAAGGGAACAGACAGGGACAACCTGATTATGTTTCAATCTCTCATATAAATATCACTCATATAAATGTCACTCCCACCTGTCGAGTGTGGCTGTACTGAGGTGTTTTTCCCCCGGAGATGGAGCGAAGAGACAAAGTGGCTCCACCTGTTGCTGCCTGCGATCTGCGATCTACGGAGGCCTTTCCACCTGTCCTGGTTCTGCTGTTGCAGAGCTTGCTTTCACCCCGGGGATACCACGGAGGGACCGGAGCGCTTCCACGCTGCTGTTTTCGCCTGTCCTTTGCTGCTGTGCTGATTTTGCTCCAGGAACATCGCGGATGCTGTGTGCTGGTCTGGGAAAATGGCCCATATCGGGATTCTGCTGTGCCTGTTAACTGTTTTGGACTATGAGAAGATCTCTAGTCATTCTGAGAAGACTACTGGATTCAGGCCTGTTCTGCCACCCGCAGTGGGCATCCCCTGCAAAGGTTCGGATGTGTTGCTCAAACAATTACCGGTTGCCTTGTCACAGACAATCTGCTCCACCAAATATTTTAGTCTTTTTTCTTTTCCTGCGATGATGGTTCTTCAGGACTGCTTCTTAAGCTCTAATCACACTCTCGCAGACTTTTCCGGTGTTTCTAAATTAGATGACAATGTATGTGTGTCGTTTAAGAGGAAAAGATGCCTGTTTTTGTTGTTGTTATTACAACCTAACCCTGGTCCGCCCAGTAGTAATAGTCAGATTGCTACTCCTGCTGATTTTAAAGCTAGGTCTGGGTTGGGTTTCATCCACTTGAATGTGCGCAGTCTGTTCGGTAAACTAGATTTTGTCCGCATCTGGGCGAGCTCGACTGACACTGACGTCATTGTCTTACCTGAAACATGGCTAAATAAGTCTATTTTGGCCTCTGACAATGCCTTAAATGGTTATAATGTGTATCGTACCGACCGGCCTAATAAAGGTGGTGGCGTTGCCATTTATGTTAAGAATAAGTTCAGTGTATCCACAATAGTTTCCAAATCGATCAGTAAGCAATTTGTATTTTTAGCCTTAAATATAGAAGTGGCAAAGGGGCAACAGGTCGTGGTGGTGGGCTGTTACAGACCCCCCTCAGCTGGCAAGGACTCCTTGTCTTCGCTAGCAAATCTTTTATCACAACTAGACTACAAGGAAATAGTGCTACTTGGAGATTTTAACTGGGACTGGTTAACTGCAGTGTCAGAGGATTTTAAAAATATTTGTATCTCTTTGAATGTTATTCAGATTGTTGACAGTCCTACTTGCCCTAACATTAAGTCCCCTAATAAATCCTGCCTAATTAATCTCATTCTAACTAATTTTCCCTATAAATACTCATCTGTGGGAGTATTTGCGAATGATCTGAGTGATCACTATGTTGTAGCCACAATTAGGGACACTAAGGTCCAAAAGGTTAAACCTCATATTATTATTAAGAGAGACAAAAAACATTTTGTGGAGCAGGGTTTTGTGCATGATCTGTTTGGGTTTGATTTGGAGAGAAATCGATCTGTGTGCTGATGTAGAAACTGCATGGTCTTATTTTTATCTTGAAGGGACGAGACAATCCTTGGTTTTCTGCTGAGCTGTCCAGTCTCCTTCATGAGAGAAACAAGGCCTGCATGGGCAAATGCTAGGCAATCAGGCTCCGAGGTAGAATGGCTGCGTTTTAGGCAGCTAAGGAATAGCTTCACTTCAAATGTCAAAAGTGCTAAATCAAAGTACTATTTGTCCGTTACCGCAGAAAACCTAAATAATCCTAGGAAATGTTGGAAAGCCATAAAATCGATATCCACCGGTGAGATCCGTAATGAGCTACCTCCGTGCCTCACCACAGCATCTGGCTCGATATCGGACAGGGCCACTATGTTAAATTGCTTTAATGAGCATTTTGTGTCCTGCGGTTCTATGTTTGATTCTGTGACTAACTCTGCTTCTGTGAACACCCCAATCAGTGACTCTGAACAATGTGGTCTGGAAAACCCTTTCAGTTTTACTCCTTTTACTGTCAATGTTGTTCATGAAGCATTATCCAAGTCAGATCCTAAGAAACCGGCTGGCCCGGACAACGTAGAACCTTTCTTTTTAAAGATAGCTGCAGATTTTATTGCTCCGCTTCTCACTACTCTTTTTAACCTCTCCCTCAGCACGAACACAATTCCAAAAGTATAGAAGTCAGCTTATGTCCTGCCTTTGCTAAAATGAGGGGAGGCAACTATTTTAAATAACTATAGGCCAATCTCTAAATTGTCAGTTCTGGCTAAGGTGCTCGAACGACTTGTGAGTGAACAAGTAAAGGAGTTTTTATGTATAAATCATATCCTGTCTGAGCATCAGTCAGGATTCAGAAAGAAACACAGCACCATCACTGCGACAATGAAAATGGTGAATGACATTACGAGTATTTTAGATAATAAGCAGAGTTGTGCAGCTCTATTTATTGCTCTTTCCAAAGCGTTTGATACCGTCGATCATCGCATCTTGAAGCAGAAGCTACTCAGTATTGGCATATCCAGCCATGCAGTGGGGTGGTTTGTGAACTACCTCTCTGAAAGGTCCCAATGTGTTCACTTTGATGGGCTGTCTTCTGAGTGGTTAAACATTGCTAATGGTGTTCCTCAAGGTTCTGTTTTAGGTCCACTTTTATTCTCCATCTATATCAACAGTGTAGGTGAAAATGTGGATGAAGCTACATTACATTTTTATGCGGATGATACCGTGATGTACTGTGCAGGTCCCTCCATTAAGGAGGCTGGTGTTAAATTACAGGCTGTTTTTAACACTATTCAGACTCAGCTCTCTGAACTAAAGCTTCTTTTAAATGTTGATAAAACCAAGGTAATGCTCTTTTCTAAAGCTAAAAAGACTACAGACACTGCTTTGGATATTGTTACTATGCAAGGACAAGTACTCAAAGTGGTTACCTGCTATAAATACCTTGGTATCTGGCTTGATGATTGTCTTACTTTTAAACTTCAGGTCATTCATCTGCTTAAAAAGCTGAGGGTTAGGCTAGGTTTCTTTTTCAGAAACAAGTCCTGCTTCTCGCTTGAGGCCAGGAAAAGGCTGGTCACTGTGACCTTTTTACCTGTGCTGGACTATGGTGATTTGATCTATATGAATGCACCTGCCAATTACCTGATCAAGTTAGATGCCGCCTATCACAGCGCTCAAACTGCAAACTCATCACTGTACCCTGTATGCCAAGGCAGGTCTGCCTTTACTAACTGTACGGAGGCTCAGTCAATAGGCCCATCCACACCGCAGTACTTTTCCCACAAAGGTTCATGAGAACTTAGTTCTCACCTGTGAAGGCACACCTGTGCAATAATCATGCTGTCTAATCAGCATCTTGATATGCCACACCTGTGAGGTGGGATGGATTATCTCGGCAAAGGAGAAGTGCTCACTATCACAGATTTTTTCAGATTTGTGAACAATATTTGAGATAAATGGTTATTTTGTGTTTATAGAAAATGTTTTAGATCTTTGAGTTCATCTCATGAAAAATGGGAGCAAAAACAAAAGTGTTGCGTTTATATTTTTGTTCAGTGTAGATAAATGCTTTGTTAATAGTTCTATCGTACGAAGTGGAGTCGAAAGAGATGAGTTTTCAGTCTGCGCCGGAAGGTGTGTAAGCTTTCTGCTGTCCTGATGTCAATGGGAGCTCATTCCACCATCTTGGAGCCAGGATAGCAAACCCACGTGTTTTTGCTGATGGGAACTTGGGTCCCCCTCGCAGCGAGGGTGCAGCGAGCCGTTTGGCTGATGCAGTGCGGAGTGCACGCGCTGGGGTGCATGGTTTAACCATGTCCTGGATGTAGGAAGGGCCAGATCCATTCGCAGCATGGTACGCAAGTACAAGTGTCTTGAAGTGGATTCTAGCAGTTACCGGAAGCCAGTGGAGGGAGCGGAGGAGCGGCGTGGTGTGGGAACATTTAGGAAGGTTGAAGACCAGACGAGCCGCTTCATTCTGGATGAGCTGCAGAGGTCGGATGGCACATGCAGGTAGACCAGCCAGGAGGGAGTTGCAGTAGTCTAGGCATGAGATGACGAGAGCCTGGACCAGAACCTGCGTCGCTCTCTTCGTTTTCCGAATGCCAGGAAGTATTCTTGCCTCGCTTCTGAAGCAAGTGACTCGACCAAGTAAGCGTACTCGAGATCGAGAAACACCCGGTGTGAGATGTATTTTTTAGCTGTTCTGTCGTCATGTCCTGCGATCTTCTTCATGCAGTCAGTCAGAATGAATGAATGGGCGTTTCTTTGACTATTTATTGGCAAATATTGGCGTTACGTGAAGCCCGCAAAAGCTGCGCTGCATTTCGAGTTGATTTATAAAGGGAAACCGACGTAGGATGTGCCGTACGCAAGTCCTGTGCCGGTACACACTCTTTTATGAATCGGAAAGTGTCGGTGCGTATTTATTTGCTTTGTCCTACGTAAGCAACCTTCCCACGCCAATCCTACGCAAGGCTTTATAAATGAGGCCCCAGGTGTCAGGACTCAGTTATAATCCTGCGTTGCCGTTCTGCTGGCATTTTAAACTCATCTCTGTCTCTCTGTGTGTGTGTGTGTGTGTGTGTGTGTGTGTGTGTGTGTGTGTGTGCGCGTGCGCGTGTGTATGTGTGTGTGTGTGTGTGTGTGTGTGTGTGTGTGTGTGTGTGCGTGTGTGTGTGTACCTGGAGCTCAGCTGTGGAGAGAGCAGCATGTCTGTGCTATTGATCCCTGGAAAGCAGACAACAGACTGCACTGTTAGTGTTTGGGATTATCTCCATTCTCCTTCCACACTCGATATTCCCATCCCATTTGAAATGTGTGTCCATATGCTCAAATGTCAGAAAATGTCACCGCAAAAACACAGAAGTGCTTCATGCACTGGAGGAAAAAAAAGGTTAAATGACGCAAACAATGCATTGTTAGTCAGACGGCACCTCAGGGGATGGATCACTGCCCCTGCAGGTACAGTGTGTGATACATACAATACAAGGGTATAACGTTTATCATGTCTTAAATCCTTTAATACAAATGTATTTGAAATGTCTATATTCTTAATCTACCCCATAAATCTTTCACTTTTGGCAACAGGGGAGGCTTCCAATTGGACGGTTGCTGGTTTGACCTCAAGCCCATGTATCTTTGGGCAAGATAGTCCAACTCCAAATTGTTCCCGACAGCCAATGGTGTGTAAATGTGTGTATGGCAGTCTCTGCCTGTGTATGAATGTGTGTGAATGGGTGATGCCTGTGACTTCTGAAAGCACGCCGGTTTATTCAAACCAACACCGAATGTTGTAAAAAGTCAAAAGATGACTTATATTGGAAAGGGAAGATCAGATCATTGTCTATGGGGTCTATGGGGTTGTTCCTGGGGAGTAGATCAGCGTGCCTCTGGGAGTGAACAGTGCACGTCTCACTACAGCCCCTCGAGTCCTGATCTCAGCGCTGCTCCTCTCCAGAGCTTCACTGAAACACTTGTAGATGAAGCACCATGTACCTCAGTGTTTCTGAGGACGTGAGGGGAAACGTAGCACTACTTTCTAGTTATTTCACTGTAACAATTGTATGATAAAACATACAATTACTATAAATAATTAATATAAATAAAGTGTGTTTAATATGAAATATGTTGTTTTATTAATGAATGAAAATAATATAATAATGTAAATAGATCATTTACAAACCAATTATCAACCAATTGTTATAAATATATGTTCCATCTTTGTAAATAATGTTTGACGGCTGTCGCCTGCATTAACCGACCTGTGAGCATTCTGTGTGTATATATATATGTGTGTGTGTATATGACTGCCTTTAGGTACTATGGTTACCGCGTCGGTGTGACGTTGGTTCGTTCCTCCCACCGGAAGAGGTCTGGGGCGATGCTTGATGATGCGGGATTAAGCAATTTAAGCTGCAACGCTGCTGTCATTCGGGGCGCTGGATTTGTGCCAAGACGCCTCGCTACTCATACTGCAGGTTTACACACTGATTTGTGACGGTGTCGAACTTGTGCGAGACGCCTCACTATTTTTGCCTTAAAGAGCCTGTGACAGCATTCCAACAACTGTTGTGCAATGAAATATTGGGCTACTAGTCATCTCGAACCATCAGTTTAAAAAAGAAAAAGCGATACCGTTCCGTTAAATATCAATCATTTCGAACATCGCGGGGAAATTCCTTCACTCATTTTGAAGTGTTGGGGGAAGCCGGAAGTGACGTCAATGCGGGAACGCTTCGAGAGCCAAACACGGACAAAGTGTGTTGTGTCATGCGTAGAAATGGTGAATTACTGAGATTAGGCACGTTAATAACGTTTTAATGAAGTTGACGACAGTATATTCATATTTGTCAGTGCTTTCATGTCAGTTAGGCGACATAAACATAAATGATCGTGGTGAAGATGATGATTACATTCGGATTACAAATCGGGGGTGAGAGCTGCTGAATTTCCTCCCGTCGGATGTGATATAAAACAAATCGATTATTTTTGTGGTTGTAAACTCAAGTGGATGAAACTACATTTATTAGTGTTTTCATGCCAATTCGGCGAACATATGATACATTAAATGATCGTTTGTTTGAGCCGGTCTGCATTTCCTGATGAGAAAACAAACCGATGCTTTTTGTAGTTGTAATACACCAACAACATGGATTAAACGTGTTTTTTTTACCACAATGTTGGGGAAATTAATGGATAAAATGCACGGATTATTATTATTATTCCCACTCCGGTCGGGACACTAGGTCCACCGTTTCCCCGCAGCGAGGCTCCCCCCGTTGACAGTTTACGTGGGCTGTGTGCGGTGGCGGACTGGCCATCGGGACGAATCCCGATGGGCCGGTACCGAAGTGGGCCGGTCGGATAAGTCACCAGCACATCCCCCATAGGCGGCGCGTGAGGCTCAGGTTTGAGAAGGCTAAATAACTTCTTGTACCTGACACTGCCCGCCTCCGGCGTCTATAGAAAAGAGATCAACTCAGCGTGCGGAGTTTAAATCTCTCAAGTCATATTACAGGATAAAGGAAATACAGTTTAAACTGCCGTATGCAGAGAAGACGCTGACGTGTCGCACTTATCATTCATATTACATCATCAATCAGATCATCGATCATATAATATCCAACCTAGTCTCACGGCATTTCGTGTTCACCATCACGATTTTTAATCTATTGATTCGGGCTTTTTTGGCGTCCGTCAGGAACTGAATTTCAAAATAAATATAACAGGAAACAGACGTAGGCATTTCGAGCGATTACCCAAGATCCCCAGCTATGGTTTTAAGCTCACTGATTGGATGTGTTAGCCGCAATGCATGCTGGGATTTGGTGTTTATATTATATGAAATCCGGAAAATATTTTAAAAGTATATAATAATACTTAATTCCGAGTGCTCTTGCTTTTCTCTTTGAAAGTCATCACATAACGGCATTGTAATACACGGTTCGGCTGCATTACATCCTACAGATCTGCCGTAGTTCTTTATTTAGAGAGCCCTGATGAGAAGACCTTTGGAAAAACTGGAAGAAATGGCGCCGAAACTGAATACTTGACGTGGATCATAAATATATCAACAATTAAACAACATCTTCAATTTCTCTTCACACAATACGTCTCCTTGCAGTATCAACACTAATTCGGCTGACTTTTACATTTGATCTAATTCATAGATAGGTTATATTTACACCATAACGGTGCACAGCTGAGAGAAAAGGACTGTAGTTTTTAAAGATATTACTGATTTTCTTTGAATGTAAGAATGTAAATACTGAGTCTGAAATAGTATAGCAATATGCTGTAAAATGATGTGAAAGCATGAATAAAACTATACATCTTCAGATGTTGTACATACAAGTGTCTGTGTGTACCTTGTGTGCCTAGTGGTTAAAGCACGTTATTGAATTATTGTTTGTATGTGTTATATTTGATTAAAAAAATATTAAGAGTACATACTTTCATAGGGGGAAAGTATAAATATGGAAATATAGAATATACAAAATTAAGAAGATACTATAAGTGATCTCTACAATAAAACAGTTTAGTGCAGGATGTACATAGATATTAATAGGAGGAGGTGCAAAACAGAACAACGGATTAACCTTTATTTAAACATTAAATATTAAATATTAAGCCTGACAAAGTAATTAACGTCTAATATATTCCTTTCCTGCAATGTTAACTATGTTGAAGCACTTATTTTAACTGATATTATACACATTAATTATACTCTTATGTATGTAGATAGAATAAGAAATGTGCAGAATATGACAGTTTAATGGTGGAGGTACACACATATTGATAGATGTCTTGTAATGCACTGTTGAGGAACCTGTGACCCAAGTTTTTCATTCATTGCATAACTACACCGTAGTTGTGTATGATATGTCAATAAACCTTTGAAAATCTTGAAAGGGATGTGCAAAATAGCCATAATATGCAGTCTTTAATTAACTATTAGTAGAGAATAACGAGTAATGAATATACTTTATTACTTGTTTCCATTCATGTCAATTGCAGATACATGTTTAGTCTTCTCAAGCACCAACTATCAAATATCTCTCCTGATTGTTGGCACTTGACAATCACCTTACCTGAATTTTACTCAGGTGTAACTAAAGTCTGATTTAAGAGTTGTTTATATTTCACATCATTAATCAGAATCTGCAAAGTAACTCAAATAAATGCAGTGGAGTAAAAATACCAGGTTAACCTCTGAATTGTAGTGGAGTAGAATTACAAAGTAGCAATGAGCTGTCATGTGGGTATATATTAATGCTGCGCATTATGGACACAAGTGATTTTCAAACATTTATTAATTATATGTTTTACATTTGATAACACCAATGTGTTTAATAATGGCAACTTCTAATTGTGGGAAAAAACGAAAACGTTCAGTAGAGACGTCCCATAGAACATTTTGCGAAACACAATAGCCAGCATGTGTAGTTCTGGGGGGGTGTTCGATTCCAGTTTTGGATAGTCTGGCGTGGTTTCGTTCCATTTCACACAGCTGTTTGACGCTCTGCGTAACCTTACGGGAACTGTAGTCCTAAACGATAGCTGGGGATTATGGGTAGTGTAGTGTTTTCGGCCATCCTAAACTCAGAAATGTTGACAATCGCAATGATGCTCGAAATGTCCCTTACAGGCCTACGTCTGTTTCCGGTTATTTTTATTTTGAAATTCAGTTCCTGATGGACACCAAAAAAGCCCGAGGTTATGGAATTAAACCAATAAATAAAAGCAAGGATAATTGAGTGTTATTGGTAAGTAAATAACAGTGTGTTATTTTGAAAAGAATAACAAATTAGAAGGAAAAACAGATTTAAAAAATAGAGATTTCAGTATCCTGAGGCTCTGAGCCCCATTTATTTTCCTCACAGACGGCAACAAAAGTCCGAAATTATACGATTTAAAATAAAAGCAATAACTGTGGCTTGATATTGAGTAAGAACATGTTTTTATGAACCACACAGCTTCCGGTCTTCCACGACCCGACCGGAGAAAAAGACGTGCTGCAGCCTGCAGGCACGAAACACGTTACCAGTAGAAATACATTGCTTTTAAAATCGTGCTGTGCAACACGAAAAAAAGGGGCAAATCGTGATGGTGAACACGAATCAATAGATTAAAAGTCGTGTTGGTGAACACGAAATGCCGTGAGACTGGGTTGTTATATCATAATATATCATATATTTCCTTATCTGAGTCAGCTTCTCCAGCCTCATCTGGCCGTGCAACACTCACAGTGTCACAGACTGTATGCAGAAGTATTATTTAACACATTATGTTGACGAAACACTCGAGACAAATGTAATTAAAGTCAGATCCACTCGTGTCTTAGACGTGAACGCGCTCTCAGCTGGGGAGATTTACCGAGTTGATAACCAGCGTCGTCGGACCGCTCAGCGAGATCTCGTTTGTTAGTTTGTTGTTGTTCGTTTGTTTGTCACTCAAACATATCCAGGGTCTGTTGAACTGGCTTCGTAGTACAGGGCACAGGTGGCTAGCAGCGCTAAGGTCAAAGACACAGACATTATACATTATATTTGTATTTTACCAGGATGCAGTGACACACATATTTACATATTTACATTTACTATCTCCAGCACCCGCCGCCCCTGACATCCCCACTCCCTCCGTTGACAATTTACTATCGGTACCGAAGTGGGCCGGTCGAGAGTCCCGGGATGATTTGTAGTCCCATTCCACCACTGGCTCCATGACCGTATGATCGCCCATATTGACGCACCTCATTCCTAAACTTCTAACAGATACAACATAAACCGATCCTTCAGCCTCATATGAGCTCTCAGACACGTTCAGCATTAACCTGTCATCGCTGTCTGAGCTTGCTGCTGTGTGCGCCGTCGTGCGTTTACATCTGACTGTGTATATATATAAAGGTTTACATGCAGATGCTGGGATCCTGGACGGTGCAGCTGGAGCGCTGTGCCCGCAATGACGTCACCCATCATTTGGCGGGACTTGGAGAATCCGCGAGAAGATCCAGAAAATGGTCAACATTGAAGGGCAGATTAATGGTTATCAAAGTACAAATATCCAAAATCAGTTCAGTAACGGTTTTCAAGGGGACAATATGTACTCAAATTGATGGGTTTGGATGATGGGGGAAAACCGTGTCACAGGCTCTTTAAGTGCCCATAGTGTTCTATGACTGTGATACTCTGTGGCCTTCGTTTTGTGTATTTACATTGTGAACAGATAGGTTCTTGTTTAAAGAGCCTGAATTTTTGTTTATATCATCTTTATTTTTGCGTTTATTATTAAAATCAACTTCTTACTGTGAGGATTTGCAGTTCTCCCTCCTTCTGTTCCCCTTTGTGTGTGTTATTGTCTGTGTGTCTGTCTTCCTGGCTGGGCGTGGCTATCCCACTTCTGATTCCCGCCAACTCACGTCCTCAGCTGCTGCTCGTCATCCTGATTACAACTACTCACCTTCACCTGCATATATACCCGGTTCCTTCATCCAGTATTCACCAGTTCGTCGTTTCACCACGCTGTATCCGTCTGCCACGTCCAGCCACCTACCCCTCGTCTGTGTTCCTCCGTGCTTCTCTGCACACCTGCCCCAGTCTGCTTACTCTCGCCAGCTATGGATCCCGGGCTTCGGACCTCCGCTCCTCCTCTGGTGACAAACCCTGGCCCTGGACTTCGTGGATTATCCAATCCCTCTTCGGTCTCTTGAAAACGGTTTTTGGTTAATAAACCTTTTTGCCTCATAAACTTTGTCTCCTCTCCATAGTGTTCAGTATTGTGGGTTCACTCCTGTAGCTCTCGGAGAGCGTAACAGTACGAACTGGTCAATATGAACCCCTCTGACACTGGATCGGATCACTCAGCTGTTCAGCACGCCCTGTCTCATCAGGGAAACCTTCTGGGTCAACATGAGCAGCTAATCCGAACAGCAATCAGTCCATGGCACATCACATCACGAATCTTGTAGCCCAGATATCAATCCTGACGTCTTCAGCTGCAATTCCTGCCACCTCCAATCTCCTTCAGGATTCCACTCCATGTCGGGGATCTCCCCATCGCCGATCCGGAGCCTTTCCATGGAGAGGTGGAGAAATGCAGAGGATTTATTTTTAAATGCAACAAGGTTTTTCGCCAGCGCCCCTTGTCCTTTTCTTCTGATATGACTAAGATTAACTATGTGTTGAGTTTGCTTCGTGGCAAGGCATTAACCTGGGCCGAAGCATTGAGTTCTTCAGTGGACTATGACTCTCTTTCCTTTGGAGTTTTTTCTGAATTTGTCCGCTGTTTTTGATCACCCGACTACTCTGGCGCAGCTGCAAATCGTCTGCTAAATTTGCAACAAGGGACTCGAACAGTGGCAGACTACTCTATCGAGTTTCGCACACTGGTGGCAGAGGCCCGATGAGACGAGGCGGCTCTAAGGGCAGCGTTTGTTAGGGGGTTGAAGGATCAACTGAAGGATGAGCTAGCTGCACGAGATGAGCCTGCCGACCTTCAATCATTAATCACCTTGGTATCTCGTCTCGACAGCCGGCTGCGGGAGCGCCGTGCGGAGCGAACGTAGCGTTCTCCTTTTACTTTGCCAAGTAAGTCAAACTACTCACCCAAGTTTGCTCCCTCTGAATCCAGACCGTCTGGCTTCACCTCGCCACCCCGCGTGCCCACCTTTGCTAAGGAGGAAGCAATGCAGTTGGGACGTGCCGGACTATCTCCTGAGGAACGTCTTCGATGTATGAGGTCTGGAGAGTGCCTGTACCGTGGCAAATTGGGACATTTCCTTGCAAACTGTCCTGTCCGCCCAAACGCAGGAGCTCGTCAGTGAATTTGGGGGTCCTGACGAGTCCTCATCCTACTCAAATTGTAGCCCCAACCTTGCGCCATTTTCTCATTCCTGCCAGACTTTGTGCTAACTCTCAGTCTTTGCCCCTCTCGGCCCTCATTGACTCTGGAGCAGAGGACAGTTTTGTGGACCTGGAACTAGCCAAGCAGCTGGGTCTCACCTTGGAAACATTACAGGATCCTATGACTGCTTATGCCTTAAACGGTCAAATGATTTCTAAGGTAATACAGCAGACACAACCCGTAACCCTGATTATTTCTGGTAATCACTGAGAATTAATTCAACTGAAGCTTATTTCCGCCCCAGCTACCCCTTTGGTTCTTGGTTACCCTTGGCTTTGTACCCACAATCCACATATTGATTGGGCTGGAGGTAGAATCATTGAATGGAATCAGTTGTGTCACCTTAACTGTTTGCAGTCTGCTGTGCCTCCCGTCTCTGTTCACCCTATGCCTGCTCCATGTGTCTCAGCTGTCGTAGATGTATCCGGCATTCCTGATGTTTACCGCAACCTGAGTGGGGCCTTCAGAAAAGATAAGGCTCTCTCTCTCCCTCCTCATCGTCCCTATGATTGTCCCATCGATCTTCTTCTTGGGGCTCCGTTACCTACCAGCAGACTCTATAACCTGTCCCGGCCAGAGAGAGAGGCTATGGAAATATATATCTGTGACTCCCTGGCTTCAGGAATTATTCGTCCTTCTTCCTCCCCTCTGGGTGCTGGGTTTTTCTTCGTGGACAGGAAGGACAAATCACTCCGACCCTGTATTGACTGCTTCCACGCACACCTGCTCCAGCCTACTCGCTCTCGCTAACTCGGGATCCCCAGCTTCGGACCTCCGCTCCTCCTCTGGTGACAAACCCTGGCCCTGGACTTCGTGGATTATCCAATCCCTCTTCGGTCACTTAACACTTACCAAGAATATCTGGTTTTGTGTTGCTTCCCTTTTACCCTAAACGAGCTGGGGACGTAACAAATGTTAAAGAAGGTTTACAAATCATTAGAAATACTTAGTATAGTGTATTTTATGATATGTGCATCACATCAGAAGTACTAATAGTGAGTAAATATCATTATTGTTATTTCATTTTTGATATTAGTAAATGAACTTTTAATCAAAGTTTAATAACCATACCTTTCTAGTTATGTTAATGACAATTATAATAAAGTGAAACCCTGGTTAGAGGTTAACTGTTGTTCTGTCTATCTGTCATTACTTCAAACAAAGTCACATTTCCATCTGTTTTCTTTTTTAGATTAACGTCATGGGGAAAGAGGAGATGGTCTCTACATCGTACACACACTCTCACACACACTCTGACAAACCTTTGTGAAGTGGTTTGGGTGTGGGGGGGCTTTAATGCTCTTTTTATAGTCCCATTAATCCCTCTGTTCACAATTTCACGCACAGCTTGGGCCTCGGTGTTATTTTCACAACCTTTCACCACTAATTCCTGTGAATCCTGAAACGGAACACCTTCCTCTCCTCCTCTGCGTGTGTGTCTCTGTTTCTCCAGGCAAAGACAGCTTTATCTCTGACCCCCCTCATCAAAGCAGGCTGAAGGGAAAAGAGGGATGAAAAGCCCCCCTGGACTGGGGGCTGCATCTTTACGAGACAGTGAGCTCAGGACATGCCACTGTCTGTGGGCCGCACCCCCGCAGGAAGTGACTGTGTCTCTGATGGAGTGACACAAAGCTGAATAACTGGTGAACGTTTATCTGATGTGGTTACAGTAAAACACACACTTTAAGTTGCCAGATCCCAACTATGGCTGAGCAATATCGACCAAAGATAACTTAGATACTTTTTAGGCTAAAGGTGCCATCTCACAGTTATTAATAAAAACTTGTTACTTATACAAACAGAATATATATTTCTTGTGAGAAATGCATTGCATCCTAAATTATATCCTTACAATTAAGTATTTATTTGTAATTGAATATATCAGTAGTTGTAAAATGCTCAACTCAACGTATCAGTAGAATGACAAAAAACTCTTAAATCTTTCAACAATATCTGCTTTAGCAAAAATCCAGCGAGGATTATTTGGACCTTTGGATAAAGTTAGATATGGTCAGACTTTGAAAAAGTCAGCAGTGACTTCAATAATTAAACTAGTATAACATAGCACAGAAAATTGGGGCTTATGAAACATTTCTTATTTTTTCTTCAGTGATTGTTATTCTGCTTACCAGCTATTTAGAAATCAAACAGAACACCTAAACACCACTCCTCCTCAAATGTCATGAGTTTGTTCTACCATTAAGAAGTTAGTTTAACTCATCGTATACTTTGTTGTTTACACATTTCAGAGAAGAAAGCCTGGTGATGTGATTGAAGCAGTAAGGGCTCTCGGCCATCTGTCTGCTGCCGGACCACCAGAGCAGAGTGTGCCAGAACAAGCTGTGTGTTTCGGGAGATAATGGGGAACAAAGGAGAAACCATCATGCCTCATGTCTTACTCTGACCTCCAACCTCTACTTGTACCCATCCAACACTCTGTGCCTCCTCCCTCCTCTGTTTGCCCATGTGCCTCTATCAGAAAACTCAAAAAAGGCCTTGTATCCCCCTCTGTCCCACCACATGGCACACCATCAAAACACCACTATTCAGCAGGCGGCAGATTGCTGTTGAAGGAGACCACAATCGTCCCGACCTTAATGCCCAATTGGCCCTTTCTACCTCCTCCAACATCCTTCTTTAACATACAAATTGGCTGTTTTGTGCCACTGAATTGGAGATTAATTGCACACACCATTTGGCGGCGCTTGTTCAAAAAGACTGTGGCCTTTTTTCTCGGCGGTGTCGCAGTAATTAAGGTTAGAGATTAGGCACGAGATCACTGCACACTGCCTTCTTTGTGAGGCTGCTGAGAGGCGGCTGGATTACACTTTAACATCTTCTAAAGCAGGTGGTTCTCATGGGGACACGGCAGCAACTCTGTCCTTTTACTCCTCCATCAGCACATACACAATCTCACCTCACTTGTTGTAGCATCTGTGAGCAACAAGTTTTAGTAATGTGTATGTGTCAGTAATCCATACCTTCTACTCAAGGTCCCACCCATAAAACCAAATCAACTTGTGCTTGAATCAATATCACATTACAGATCTCTATTCTATCCACACATATCTTGATGATTTTGTATTTTCAAAAAATCTGAATTTCCCCAGTGAATTCAGATTCCAGGAGGATAATTTATTTTTCGAGACATCTGGTAAAAACAGAAATGTTATTTATTAACAACACATTTTAGTATTTTAGTGGACGGAAGTACCCTTGCTTTACATGCTGAATACCAATTTATCGCATTATTCATTATTGAAGAGCAGACTATCATATATTACAATCCAGACTATGGTTCAACAACATCTTGATGCTCTGTAGGTCTGCAGCTGTTCACATTGCATCATGTATGGCTTCACCAATTGAACTACAATCAGCAACAGGCTTCAGGCCATGCTATACGTCCTAGCATGCTAGCTAATGTGTTACATGTAAATTATGCTATGGCAAATGCTGCTCTGTCAATCAGACAGTATATTCAAGGAAAATATAGAAGATTAAACTTAATTTGAAGACAGACTTTTTTTGTAGTGTATGTTGTATTCATTTTGGCAACAACAGTCTTAAGTGCACGACTAAGCTCAGATTATCTCATTTAGGTAGTATTAGCACAAGGATAACCATATGTGTTATTGAAATGCATTTCTAGGGGCAGTAGCCAATGGTTAGGTTAACACAGGACTGCAGATGCCATTTCTCGACTCTCCACTAACACTGTGAAGGCAAGAGATGCCAGAAAATAAAGACATGAGAGTTATGATATAAATCTTGTGTTTATAGTGCTTGGTGAAAATAAAAGTTACATGGATGAAACTATGAATGCTTTCAGACATATTTAGAACATTGGTTAGTGGTGCACTATACAATAACCTTTTTTTGTTAAAATGAATAATACAAGAACAAACACTGAACCTAACAAATAAAAAATACCCTTTCCAAACATTGTCTCCAGCCAAAGTAAAGGCATTCTCGTCAGTCTCAGCTGTATTTTGTGGTACGCAGTGGCGGTTCTAGACCAATTTGACTGGGGGGGCCACTGGGGGGCCAGTTATTTTCTGAGGGGGGCACAATAAATGCAGGACGAAAAAGAGAACTAGACAGTATGAAGTAATTGCGCATAAGAAAACAATGCAATACAGTTATTGGTATTTGTTTCGGTACACTTATTTATTTCAGATATATCTTATAGTTATTACTGTTAGCTTCAGCTTGAGTTATAGTACAATTTTTGCACTAACACCATATCATATTTATATAAAAATAAAGGCAATGAACAGTTACATCTCTACTTTACATCTACAATTACACGGATACAATAGTTTAACTCACCTTCAATTATCGTGGTAGTCTCTCGAAACGTAGGTTTCAATCAGTCTTTCTTGGATGCAACAGCCTCTGATGATCCGAGATGAAAAGTGTTTGTTTTTCGCGCGCTTCAGCCGGACAGTGAAAGTGAGTGCACCGCTCTAATGGGTCCGACTAGAATGACGAATTACGTTAGTTCCGCCTATTCCGTCATTCAATAAATCGTGTAATAAATCATACATTTTTCATTTTTGTCACTTTTCATTTTTAGGGGGGCCACAGGTCGGTCAGAGGTCAGTGTTAGGGGGGCACTGCCCCCTCCTAGAACCAGCCCCTGGTGGTACATTTTTATGTAAATGTTAGCATGCTAACTAGCTAAACTGAGATGAAGACCATTCAAGGGGATGCTAAACATGAGAATATTAATAAGCAGCTGAGAATCCTGATCTTCTCGTTTAAAGGGGACCTATCATGCAAAATGCACTTTTGTACGTCTTTTATACATGAATATGTGTCCCCGGTGTTCCAGGGAACTCACCAAGTGTCAGAAAACACAACCATCTCTATTTTCCTCCATACCCAAATCTCTAAAAAAAGGGGCTGCAACGGATCTGATACAGACTGATCCAGATTTGAACACTTTACTGACGTCAGTAAAGTGGCGCTACGGCTATTAGTCAACTCTCCACCTATCAGGGGAATGAGAGGTTGGGCCACGGCCGGCCATTGCCGCTCGAAAGCGCTGGAGACGCTGTAGTACATATGCCAGGCCTGTAAGTGTTGCTGTAGTCTGCCACAAAAGCAGTGAAGAAGACTTCCCTTACATGGTTGCCATGGTTGCCCTTCTGTTTATTCTCCTCTGTGGCTCTTTTTCTCCCTCCCCGAGGCAAGCTTTTGTGCATATTCTTTCACACACAGTGACGTCACGAGCTACCCACAATGCAATAAGCGCCATATATATTAGGGCTGTCAAGTTAACGCGTTAATAAAAAAAAATTAACGCCACTAATTATTTTAACGCGATTAACGCATGTGTATTTTTTTTCCTCGGCCGCCCCGTAGCTTCAGAGCGCATCGAGTTTAAAATACCATCTACAAGCTGATGCTGACAGCCCCGCTCCTGCCGCCCGCTTGTGGCAGACCACACTTCCACGCTCACCGGCAGGCACCGACTGGCTATTGGGAGGACCGGGAGGGTGTGTGTATGTGTGGCCCGAGCGAGCGAGAGAGAGACCATACGTGCATTGTTGTTGTTAGCATCTGGTGCTAGCTAGCTGCGCTAACGGATATAAGGAGCTGTTTAAATGAAAACAGAGGAGCACTCTATCCACACAACTGCGCCGAGCACTTGACTTTATGCAGGAAGCAGACAGTGGGACATTGTAGGAGAAGTCAGCACACTCAGCACGGATAGTGCAACTTGATCACAGCGTCCAGGCAGCTCCCGTTCGAGCATATGCCTTGAGTTGCACATAGCTCCAATGATCCATCTCTCTCTCACACACACACACACACACACACACACACACACACACACACACACACACACACATACACACACACACACACACACACACCATTTGTATTGTATTATTGTATGAGAGGTTCCAGGTTGAATTGAAGCGAATATTTGTAATGTTCAGAGGTTGTTGTGTTTAATATTCATGAGAATATTTGTCATTGTTCAAATGATAATCAACATTAGCATAAAGAATATTTGTCCACTAATATGTTGATAAGAGTATTAAAAACTTGAAAAATATTCCTCTAAGGTAAATGGTAAATCAAAAATGTGCGATTAATTTGCGATTAACTCTGGACAATCATGCGATTAATCGCGATTAAATATTTAAATTGACTGACAGCCCTAATATATATATAAATACGCCATTTTCCTGGAGGTGCAAATATCCTGGAAGTGCAAATATAAACAGCTAGCTAACGTAGCCAGGCAGAGCGCACTAGGTTTTTTTTCTGAATTAACGACCGAAGAAATCGCTGCATGTCTTCGGATTACATCTCTGGACTGGAGGGGTGTGCTCTAGGTCGTTACCAGCGTAAACTAGAGCTGAGTCAATGTTGCTGATAGCTTATTAACTTAAACTTAATCGATCGTTTTAAAACTCTTGATCACGGCAACTGCCTGACGTTGTAATCACACGTTACTACAGCTTAAGCACTCACAACTCTCCTTCTCTTAGCGACTGTAACTCCACAGTTGCCTACACTCTTTTCGGGTTTGCTAACGGTAGCTACTTTAGCTTGATAGCTAGCCATGGCTCTTTCTCCACCCTCTGGTGCTATTTCCTGCTCTTCCTGTCTCATGTTTGGTTACTTCCCGGCCTCCCTTACTGGTAAGGATACATGTGTTAAATGTAGTATAGTTGTTAGGTTGGAGGCGGGAATCATAGCCATAGAAGCCCGGCTCCGCATCTTAGAAAGTAACTCAGCTAAAGTAAAGCCCATGTTAGCCAGTGCGGACCGGCCAAAGGTAGCTCCTCTTAGCCGTCCCCCGGCAACTCCCGAGCAGCAGGGAGACTGGGTGACTGTTCAGAAGGGGCATAAAGCGAAACCCGCAGGTCCCCACCAACCCGTTCACGTATCTAACAGATATTCCCCACTCAGCGAGACACCCGCTGAGAAGCCAACTCTGGTTATTGGTAGCTCTATTATGAGACACGTGAATTTAGAGACCGAAGCCTCCACAGTCACATGCATTCCGGGGGCCAGAGCGGGCGACGTTGAGGCGCATCTTAAACTGCTGGCTAAAAATAAACACAAATACGGTAGGATTGTTATTCACGTCGGTGGTAATGATGTTCGTTTACGCCAATCAGAATGCACCAAACTTAATGTGGAGTCGGTGTGTAGTTATGCTAAAACAATGTCGGACACCGTAATCTTCTCTGGTCCCCTCCCCAATCTGATCAATGATGACATGTATAGCCGCATGTCATCATTTCAGCGCTGGTTGTCTTGGTGGTGCCCAGCAAACAATGTGGGCTTCGTAAATAATTGGACAGCCTTCTGGGGAATACCTGGTCTGATTAAGAGAGACGGCATTCACCCTACTTTGAAAGGTGCAGATCTCATTTCGGCAAACATTGCAGGGCTTTGTGGACGTAATCCATGACAAACTGGAGTTGAGACCAGGAGGCAGAGTCGCAGTCTTACACGCTTCTCTGCGCTCTCTCCTAGGCAGTCACCCATAGGAATCCCGAACCCAATAAAATACCCAATATTAGCGGTGTGTGTGTCTGCCCAAGGACAATTTAAGGTACAACCTAATAGAGGTGTCATACATAATAACCTAATAAAAGTAAATGTAACAACTACTACAGTGCAACAAAACAGGAAGATTAAATGTGGTCTCTTAAACATAAGATCTCTAGCATCTAAAGCAATATTGGTAAATGATTTAATATCAGATTATAATATTGATATATGCTGTCTCACTGAAACTTGGTTGAGACATGAAGAATATGTCAGCATAAATGAGGCCACTCCAGCCAGCCATGTCAACACTCATATTGCTCGAGGCACGGGCCGAGGAGGTGGAGTTGCAGCAATCTTTGACTCAAGTTTACTGATCAATACTAAACCAAAATGTAATTATACCTCTTTTGAAAGCCTCGTTTTTAGTCTTACGCATCCGACCTGGAAAACTTTGCAGCCAATCTTATTTGTTACAGTGTATCGTGCACCAGGTCCTTATTCAGAATTCTTATCAGAATTCTCTGAGTTTTTATCAACTTTGGTTCTTAAAACAGACAAAGTAATTATCGTAGGTGACTTTAATATTCATGTTGACGATGATAAAAATAGCCTTACTGTTGCATTTAACTCTATATTAGATTCTGTTGGTTTCTGTCAGAGTGTAAATAAACCAACCCACTGCTATAATCACACTCTCGACCTTGTTCTGACTTATGGTATTGAAATTGAGCAACTATTAGTCGAACCGCATAATCCTGCTTTATCCGACCATTTCTTAGTAACTTTTGAAGTACTGTTACTAGACTACAAAGCATTAGTCAAAAGCTCTTGCAGCAGAAACCTATCCGTTAGTGCTATAGCCACATTTAAGGAAGAGATTCCACCAATACTTAACTCGATAACATGTCTGCATGTAAGGGAGGAAACTTATACAAAATGTACACCACCCCAAATTGATCATGTTGTTGATAGTGCTATAGATGCGCTGCGAATAAAATTAGACTCTGTTGCTCCTTTGAAAAAGAAGAAAATAAAGCAACATAGATTAGCTCCATGGCATAATGCTGAAACCCGCAAAATAAAGCAAAAGTCTAGACAACTTGAAAGGATATGGCGTTCCACCAAACTTGAAGAATCTCGTTTAATTTGGCATATTACTCTCAATGAATATAAGAAAGCACTGCGTAAAGCGAGAGCAGCATACTACTCTTCATTAATAGATGAGAATAAGAATAATGCAAGATTTCTTTTCAGCACTGTAGCCAGGCTGACAGAGAGCCACAGCTCCATTGAGCCTTCTATTCCCATAGCACTCAGTAGTAATGATTTTATGTGCTTTTTTAACGATAAAATTGTTACTCTTAGAAACAAAATTAATGACCTCTTGCCTTCGACCAGTATAATGTTATCAACAGCTCCTGGAATCGTAAGTTCTAATATTACACGAGATAGTAAACTAGAATGCTTTTCAGCCATTAACCTTGAACAATTACATTCAATGATTCTCTCTTCTAAACCATCAACGTGCATGTTAGACCCAATTCCAACTAAGCTGTTGAAGGAAGTTTTTCCATTAATTAGCACTTCTTTATTAAATATTATGAATATGTCTTTATTATCAGGCTATGTTCCACAATCATTCAAAGTAGCAGTGATAAAACCGCTTCTGAAAAAGCACAACCTCGATCCAGAGGTTTTAGCCAACTATAGACCTATTTCTAATCTTCCGTTCCTCTCAAAGATTCTTGGGAAAGCGGTCGCAAAACAGTTGTGTGATTACTTAAAAAACAATGATTTATTTGAAGATTTTCAGTCTGGCTTTAGAACACATCATAGCACAGAGACAGCTCTGGTTAAAGTCACAAATGATATTCTAATAGCCTCAGACAAGGGACTTGTCTCTATTCTTGTTTTGCTCGATCTCAGTGCTGCATTTGATACTATCGACCATGATATCCTATTGCAAAGACTAGAGCACTTAGTTGGCATACAGGGAACTGCTTTAGGCTGGTTTAGGTCCTATCTATCTGAACGCTCTCAGTTTGTACGTGTCAACGATGAATCTTCCACGCAAACCAAAGTTAGCCATGGAGTGCCACAGGGCTCAGTGCTCGGACCTATTTTGTTCACATTATATATGCTTCCGTTAGGCAATATTATAAGGAATCATTCTGTAAACTTTCATTGTTATGCGGATGATACTCAACTATATTTATCAATTAAGCCTGATGAAATTAATCATCTAAATAAAATTCAAGACTGCCTTAAGGACTTAAAAACGTGGATGACCTTAAACTTTTTGATGTTAAACACGACCAAAACTGAAGTTATTGTACTTGGCCCGAAGAATCTACGAAACAAATTATCTAAAGATATACTAACTATGGATGGCATTAATTTGGCCTCCAGTGAGACTGTAAGGAATCTTGGTGTTATATTTGATCAGGATTTATCCTTTAACGCCCACATAAAATCAATTTCAAGGACCGCCTACTTCCATCTACGTAACATTGCAAAAATCAGGCATATCTTGCCTCAAAACGATGCAGAGAAACTAGTCCATGCATTTGTTACTTCTAGACTGGATTATTGTAACTCTTTACTATCAGGGAGTACCAAAAAGTCAATCAAGTCGCTTCAGCTGATTCAAAATGCTGCGGCTCGTGTACTAACCAGAGTTAGG
Source organism: Champsocephalus esox (assembly GCA_036324585.1). Classification (NCBI taxonomy): domain Eukaryota; kingdom Metazoa; phylum Chordata; class Actinopteri; order Perciformes; family Channichthyidae; genus Champsocephalus; species Champsocephalus esox. Next base: position 39,291,573 of record CM070478.1, read on the forward strand.
AGAAGGGACCACATTACTCCTGTTCTGGCTGCCTTACACTGGCTCCCTATAGAACACAGGATAGAATTTAAAATTCTTCTTCTCGCCTACAAAGCCCTTAATGGGCAGGCGCCATCTTACCTTAAAGAACTCATTATACCCTACTGTCCTACTAGGGCATTGCGTTCCAAGAATGCAGGGTTGTTGGTTGTTCCTAGAGTCTCTAAAAGTACAATGGGAGCCAGAGCCTTTTCTTATCAAGCTCCACATTTGTGGAATCAGCTTCCAGTTTGTGTTCGGGCGGCAGACACCCTATCCGTTTTTAAGAGTGCGCTTAAGACCTTCCTTTTTGATAAAGCTTATAGTTAGGGCTGATTAGATTCAGCCCCTAGTTTTGCTGATATAGGCTTAGTTTGTCGGGGGACATCTTACTTCTTCCTTCTCTCTGTCTATACCTGTGTACTCTCATGTTCCGATTAACCCAGCTTCCCCAAATGTCTTTCTTTTTGGGGTCTATATATGCTGGGATCCGGAGTCATGGATGATCCTGCAGTCTTGTGTCCTGGATCGCGAGCGCTGGATCTTGAGTCGTGGCTGTGGTCCTGGATCATCGGTCCTGGATGGATATCCTCGTGGATTCATCTTCCTATTATACACACATGCATTTCCAAACATTTGGACTACCTATGTTGCAAATGTATTATCTTTTCAATTTACACACGGCATCTATTGCACGTCTGTCCGTCCTGGGAGAGGGATCCCTCCTCTGTTGCTCTCCCTGAGGTTTCTCCCATTTTTCCCTTTAAACTGGGTTTTCTTTGGAAGTTTTTCCTTGTACGATGTGAGGGTCTAAGGACAGAGGGTGTCGTATTGTCATACTGATATTCTGTACACACTGTGAAGACCACTGAGACAAATGTAACATTTGTGATATTGGGCTATATAAATAAACATTGATTGATTGATCATTGATTGAGTGTGGGTTGTCGGATTGCCCTTACAGACTGCCTGCAGATGTATGGAAAAACGACTCTCGAAAGTGGCCTTTGTCGATTTTGGCTGCATCTACGTCTAATTTCTGGAAACACCAGGTGAATACTCCACTTGTCACAATAATATTATCATGCCAATGCATATATGTGGTATTTTAGAGTTGACTAGATATTGATTAAGGCAATAGACTATGATATTCAGTACAGGAAGCTTAGCAACACCTAGACGGTGTACGGCTGCTTGCACGTCGCGTAAAACGGGGGATACCGGAAGTACGGTGTCGCGCTCGGCCCAATACCCGTATGTGTGTGTGAAAGAATGTAAGGGATAATGTGCAGCGACGCGGTCATTATGGGGAAAAGAACACCGACAGGCTGATCAGGAGCCCGACGCGAAGCGGAGGGATCTAGATCCGCATGAAGGCACATTATGCAATGTGCAATGTGGATATTATCCCGCTTATTACATGGCCACATTCTCGACAAAGTAACGACATGACTTCCAATATTAATTGAAATGCTTTTATGGATTTAGAAAATGATTTTATTGATTTAAAAATAATAATTGTATGTATTGATTTAAATTGACATGCATCCGCTAAGAAAAATAGTCCGTTGTTACTGTTTGAACTAACGTAGCAACAGCAGGAACTGCTTCGATAGCGTTTTTGAGGAGCTTTTTGATTACAGATTTTAAAACATCGTTGCTTGCTTTAAAAGTAGCACAATTCATTATGTCAAACCTTGGAAAGTATCTAGATATCCCTGCCCTAATGCCAAGTAACTGCCAACTGAATATGTGTCGCCGTTTGATGTCTATGTCTGGACCGCTGCGTAAAAAGGAGGGTTTCTGCCCCATTACTTCTCTTCTTACTTCTATAAGAATAAAACACGGAGGACGGAGATCTCTTTTTCTCCCCGCTGCAGCCTAGCAGCTGATCTCAGAGCATGCTCCCCTCTCCTGCAGGGGGGCGTGGTCAGCTGCAGCTCACAGAATCAGCCCCCTGCAAAAACAGCGCTGGAAAGAGCCAATAGAGCGAAATGAGGCATGGCTAAAATGCAGGATCTTTTTGGTATTGTGAAAAAAAAACGATATTTATATACTTTATATAGGTATGGCCCTACAATATATTGTTCAAATATAGCATGATAGGTGTCCGGATCAGGATTCAAATAAGAGTTTTCCGTAAATGCTAAGATATTCTTTAAACATCGAACAGACATAGAACACAACGTTGAATGTTCTCTCCTGTAGTTAGCATGAGCAAGCATTTCTTAAGCTGCGCGCCGGAAGCCACAAATGTCATCAGATGTCTGAGTTTTCATCACCTGATGGAGAAATCAACCAATAAGAATCTGACTGAAAATGAGGACAGAGTTTGATCCACATCTTTATAGCCATAAAAGCTTTATCCAATATATTTCCCTGAGAGCTTTGTGGATCATCAAATGATCGGCACAGTGAATATCTAACTCAAACCACTTCTCAAAATAACATACTAGAACTCACACACAAACATACACTGTGAAGTTATTCCCCGAGGCTTATGGTAGGTTCATCATGGAAACACTCACTTAACCTTTCCCTCAATAAAGCACAGCAGTCACAGTTAAATGTTAAACCTTTTTCAGAAGAAAACACTCAAGACACACATTAGTAGATGTGTGAGTGGTCAGTTAGGCATTGTTGTGAACAGGAACAGTGTTAATAGGTTTTAAAATACAGCCTGAAGGTGTTTTTCAGTGATAAAGGTCTGCACATTATTCTGTGAAACATTGTTGTGGACATTTCGTCAGGACACCGCTGTAGTGTTCAAAGTGTGATCTGGGCCTGTGTTATACCAATGGCTGAGTGTACCAATACTGTTATTGGAAGCGCTGATGTCCGGTCTCAGGGCGACTCTTTAGAAGTCATACTCTTGTCTTGGTTGGGAATCGTTCGTTGTTGGAATCTTCTTGGTCTGTATATATTTTTTATTTGAAGTGGGTAACAATTTTATTTTTTGCAAGACAGTTTTGGTGAGTTTTACTTTGTTTTGTGTAGTTTTGGATAGACTTTGAACATTTGACCAGGTATGTTTGAACTTCTATTTGGTTAGAAGCCTTGAATGAGGTCTGTTTTGCTAACACTAGCTTTTCACTACAAAATATGTCAGTAAAGCTCCACTCGTTCAATGCTTCTATGTGTCATAAAAACAGCTAACAAGTGAATATATAAACTACTAAACATTACCAACTGTAGCTTATTATTTCTGCCAATTGAGTTAACGCTTCATAAAAGTGTTAATATGTGGAGATTATCCTGCTGAACAAAACTGGTAAGTATCATAAACATGCTAGCCACAAGGCTTTCATGAGGGACCCCTTGCGATGCTAACCACTCAATTATTTCTAATGTATCATGGGGGCACAGTAAAGAAGTAGGAATAATAATCTGGCGAATAGGTAATTTGTTGAGAAAGTGACCGGTTAATCAGAAGTTCATGCAAACAGTTTAACCTGAGTCCGACCTCAGACTCGGTGTGGTCAGTAGCTGGGCAGTAAACATGTCTGTCCTGGCGGAGGGGCAGGTTACACATGGACTCCCACCCTGGCAGATTTATGTGTGCTCTGACAGCAGGGGCTTCCACCTGCACAAACACTGTCCCTGACTGCTGCTCATTGTGCTAACAAGACCTGCAGCGGCTCCCGGACACCGCCTCTCCACGACCTGCAGGGAGCCAGTTACACACACACACACACACACACACACACACACACACACACACACACACACACACACACACACACACACACACACACACACACACACACACACACACACACACACACACACACACACACACACACACACACACACACACACACACACGCACACGCACACGCACGCACGCACGCACAGAAAGATGTTGGAAAAATCATGAGACTTTGACCATTGCATTCTTTAAGGTTTATAGATCTCCATGCACCAACAAGTCAAAGCAGTTCAGTGGAAGGTGAACTCACCTTCACTCAGTGCACAGTGCAAATGTTGCATGTTCATAGAAACCACAAAACCCAGTAAAACAGATGTTATCTGTCGTAAACCATGATAGCCAGTCAGCAGCTGTAGCTCAAGGAAAGATGTTGCTGCCGCTGTTGGTTGCTTCCAATATGTGAGTATCTCAGACTGACATTCAAAATGGGAACTTGTCTAGTTTATTATGGGTCAGAATGTACCTTAGATGTTCACCTTGCTTTTGCATTGCTGGTGATTCTGTGAACCCTCTCTTACAGGTTCATCAGACCATGACACTTCTCACCATTACTCTGTACTTTTCAAGATTGAACGTTGTTGAGGAGGCATTCGTCCCAGTGAAATCCTGGTAGCTGCTGAATCTCTCAAAGATCAGAGCCCTGTCTGATTCATCCATAAAACCTTGATATACATCGATATATAAAAGTCTTATTCCTTGGTTTAAATGACAACAAATGTATATATAATCTGTCAGCGTGTTAAAGTCATATTGTTTGGCTGTGAATCCCCCCGATCTGCGGTTGTGTTATGAGGTCTCCGTGGATACCTTGGTCAGTGCTGTCATAACCACACTGAACAAACTGAAGCATTGACTTTAATTCATTGTGTTGTGTCAACAGATGCAATCTTAACTTTAAAGAGGTTACACTTCATATTATTGCGTTCAACTTGCCTCATACAGTAATATTAAATGTGTTGACATAAAACATTTAATCAAAGTAAATGCTTCAGTTTTTTCAGTGTAACAGAGGACATGTAACTAGGATACAGCAAACAAAAGGTCACTGTATTCCCTTACAGTTACATACAAAAAGCATACTAAGATCACTGGAACACTTTAGATGTGCCAGTTTTCATTGGGGCTAGTTTTCCCCCAAAATTGTGATTTTAGATTTATTTCATGAAAAGAATAACAATTTGATACGAAAAGAAGACATTTTGGAGGCCTAAAAGTCACGGCTCGTCACTGGCCAACAGTGACGTAAAGTAATCAGGCTACAATAGTGTGCTACTGCAGATTAGGTAACTGAGTACATTTCTACAGGTAACTTTTAATTGTAAAACAAAACATTTTTGAAGTAACAGGAAGGTGATTTTTTTACACTCTAAAAACGAATTCAGGCGACCTTTCACCTCCACTTAATTAAATGCATGGTTGCAAGATAAAAATGTGAGCTAATTGAATTAGATAAACATTTTAAGTTGCAAACATTAATTTATAAGTTGTGTTGACGTAATAATGTTGGTAATTATATCAACTTAATATTGTGTGTAGTTTGAACTCTGATTTCTTTCTCTGATTTCCACTTAAAATTCCTTTTAAATCATGTGGTAAAACTAGTCGGAACAACTTAATCTTTTGAGGAATCAACTTCAAAACTTGTGTTTATGCTCCAATTATTAAGTAAGTGGTAATTAAAAACACCTCTGATTGTAGAGGAAAAGCCTTCTCCCCTAACTCAAATAACTTTGTTGCTTTAAGACAATTTCATTAGAAGTCGTCTTAACTCAATAAACATCGATGCAAACTGTTGCGTTGATTTTCTTTGTTGAGCCACGGCATCTGTTTTTAGAGTGTATTATGTCATGTTCCTGTTAGCCGATGCAGTTCTCTTTTGAGATAGTCTGCATCATTATGATAGTGTGCATTAGTGACATCCTTACTGTAACAACAAGTGACGTGATTGGCTACTTAATGATGATGTCGATTGTTCAAATGTATTCAGATTGCCTTCTACAAGATATACGGCAAGGCATGGCAGCCATGCTATAGATCAAGCAGGGAAACATAGATACACTTAAAGTAAGTGCTAGGGTATGTTCAAATCTAATCATTAATTATGATGTGAGGTAAGACTGAGCGGACACATTTCAAACTGAACGGCTGGTAGTCGAAGCTCGGACAGAAAAACAACAACAAAGGTTAGTAGTCTAGAATATTCAAAATGTGGGAGAAAATGACGAGCATGCTGAAAGGAATCACTCTGAAGGGAAGTGCAGAGCTTCTGGCCGAGTTATGTCATCAACAGCATCCTGTACCAGAGGGGCGTGTATCCTCCATTCACCAGGGTCTCCCACTATGACATGAACCTTCACTGCCCACTGATCCCAAACTGAAGAATAACCTGACCACGGTTTGTGTCTCAACTCAGAGAGCGGCTGTTTGAGTGCACAGCGCAGGAGTTTCTGTTGGTGATCACATGGCTGGAAAGCAACGAGGAGCTGGAGAGATGGCAGTTGGACATTGAGCTTGACAAGTCAGCCAAGAGAGCAGTGCCCCCTGAGAGACGTCCACTAAGACCCTTCAGGGTGAGATCCGCTCAGTCATCAGACAGATAACGTCCACAGTCACTCTCTGCTGGAGACCCCATGTGCCTTTGACCTCCTTGTCTACACACACAAATAACTGATTTGATGTCCTGATAAGTGGGAGGGGTCCGAAAGCAGATCATTAACCAATCAGAGGAGGTTCGCTTATGCTCCTCCAACACCTCCATCCACAAGGAGGTACAGGACAAGGTGATCAGTCCTGAGACGTCAGATGAGGCTAAACTGAAGTCCAGAACACCTGGGGTCTCTGACTTGCTTCATCAAGGTCTCCAGAAGGGGCAAAGTACTTTGACTCTGGAGACTACAACATGGCTAAAGCCAAGATGAAGAGCAAGCAGTTGCTAACCGCTGCTCCAGAGGAGACGGAGATCACAGGGGCTCACGTCGACCCCCCCAGGGCCTGTCCCAGATGAAAGCCTCTGTATTATTCACTGTATGTCCTTATTCTAAATGATGCTGTCAATATGCTTGTTATTTCCTGAAATAGTCATCTTGAGGCCAAGCTCAGGAGGAAGCTGTACTAAAGGACCGCATCGTGAACACCAGAGTGTTATATGGCCATCTGCTCCAGATTTCCTGCCAGAAGGGTTAGGGTTAGTTACTGTTTAGAAGTTGGCATAATTGTGAAATGACCATGCTAGAAGTCAAGTTTATGGAACCTAAAAGCGACAGTTCTGTCAGTAAGGACCAGTCTTTGCGTCCTGTATATCTAAATGTACCGTACATCTTTGTACTGGAAGCAGCTCATGGCATTGTAATGAAATTCTGATGGGAATTACGGCTCTTTGAAGGGAGCCGGATCTTATGGCTCCGTTCCTTTCCGAGAGCCGTTCAAAATAGTGGGTTAAAGGGGGCGGGGTTCCTAACTGGAAAATGTGCATTCAGGAAAGCAAGTTTCCTCACTTTTGAGCACTTTCTCCTCTCTGAGAAGATTTGTCCCGTCTTGGAGAATATTCTCTCTGACGGAACTCACGTTGCCACGATGCAAAGCCTTTCCGCCATGAGCTTGGTGAGCCCGGGGTATAGGCATTGAACCAACGACAAAAAGAACGGCTCTCACCAAGTAAGACTCGGTTCCCTTCGTTCGTACCAAAGAGCTGTTCAAAAGAATCGTATTGTTCGCGAACGTAACATCACTTTTGAAAAGGGTTCAGACTTGAAACAAAACTTCTATATTCACAAGTTGAAGAACACGTTCCTGGACCTGCTCAGTGCTTTCCCAGGGTCCTTCCTGACTGAATGAAGTGTACCTGCGATGAGGCCCTGCTGTCACTTTGGGCCATTTTGTTCTGTAAAGAAAATGGTTTTGCAAAACAAGATGTGAGGCAAACTCTTGAATGGAAATCTAATAACAACCCTCCAACATCTTGCCCACTAAGGACGCACTGCTTTCCACTGGATGTACAATGCCAAGGTTAATCCTACAATATGGATATTATTCCTAATATGTCCCTTTTTATTTATTTTTACTATAAAATAAGAATTTAAGTAGTACATACAAATAATCATGTTATATGCGGGACTCATAATTGTATATAAATGTGCGATGAGATGACTTCTGTCACTTGCTCTGTAGCATCACACTCCTACAAGTTGTAAAAAGTGACTTTTGTCCGGATGCTAGAAGGGATCCTGGAGGTGTTAAAAAGGTCATCATAGGGAGCTGGCCCCTGACACGGGACCGGGGGCCGCCTTTAGACTGCATGTCTGCATTACTGGGCTGGTGGAGGCGATAGGAGCCAGGAGTCATTTGGATTGACCCACAAACACACGCACACATGCAAGTGTACAAGTATACACCTGTCACATTTTAAAATAACAGACATATCCACGTATGCATACATGCATATGTCGTAACACTGGACAAGCATGGCAGGCATGCAGCTGGTGTGCAAACGAAATACTTAAACCACAATAACTTTAGGAGAGGAGTAAATTCACACACTCCATTAGTCTTTGCCCTCTCTGATGACTGGGCATATCACAGCTGTGTGAGTGTGTGTGTGTGATTTTGAGTGTGTGCGTGCAATGACATTGAAATGGCAGGCCCTGCTTGCGACTCCACCTTCGCTTTTTTTTGGGTGACGAACTTGACAAATTCTTGGCTCTGGATTCAGACATCAGGCTGTCACTGACACCCCACTTATCTACCGCTCACAAAATAACCGAACAGGCCGCCACGGCGTCGTCTGCCCTTCAACAATCAACAACAGTCCTCACACTCCCATAGCTGCTTCTCCTCAGCTCCTTGACATTGCTGCCTCTGTCAATGTCTGTCCATTTGCCACTCAGAGAGCGGGCGCTAATGTCTTACTGACCGTTACATGGTGACGCGAGGAAGCATTAAGCCTCTCGCCTACTTTCACAAATCAACATGTGGCATTTACAGTGTTTTTACACAATGACGTTTTTTTTATATAATCAGTAATGTGGATATATTACAGTAGTCATTGCAGATGTAGATATATTAAAGCACAATATAAAAATACTCAAAACGTGCTTTTGTGTTTTTATCCCCCCTTTTAAAACGTACAGATCAAGATTGAAATATAAACCTCGTGAAACAAATGAAGGGAAAAGTGTATTAGTCATGAGTTACACTGCATATGCTGGGCAACACATTCCCTTTAATCATCAACTCAAGTATTTTTATACAGAACAAACTAACTAACATCATTCGAATTGGATCATTCTCACGGGCAGTATGAGCCACAAAGTATGATGTATTAAATCATTAAGAGCCTTACACACCCCATTCAAATTGCAAAATGTTCAAACTTAAAAACTTCAAAACGTGGATGACCTTAAACTTTTTGATGTTAAACACGACCAAAACTGAAGTTATTGTACTTGGCCCGAAGAATCTACGAAACAAATTATCTAAAGATATACTAACTATGGATGGCATTAATTTGGCCTCCAGTGAGACTATAAGGAATCTTGGTGTCATATTTGATCAGGATTTATCCTTTAACGCCCACATAAAATCAATTTCAAGGACCGCCTACTTCCATCTACGTAACATTGCAAAAATCAGGCATATCTTGCCTCAAAGCGATGCAGAGAAACTAGTCCATGCATTTGTTACTTCTAGGCTGGATTATTGTAACTCTTTAATATCAGGGAGTACCAAGAAGTCAATCAAGTGGCTTCAGCTGATTCAAAATGCTGCGGCTCGTGTACTAACCAGAGTTAGGAAAAGGGACCACATTACTCCTGTTCTGGCTGCCTTACACTGGCTCCCTATAGAACACAGGATAGAATTTAAAATTCTTCTTCTCGCCTACAAAGCCCTTAATGGGCAGGCGCCATCTTACCTTAAAGAACTCATTATACCTTACTGTCCTACTAGGGCATTGCGTTCCAAGAATGCAGGGTTGTTGGTTGTTCCTAGAGTCTCTAAAAGTACAATGGGAGCCAGAGCCTTTTCTTATCAAGCTCCACATTTGTGGAATCAGCTTCCAGTTTGTGTTCGGGCGGCAGACACCCTATCCGTTTTTAAGAGTGCGCTTAAGACCTTCCTTTTTGATAAAGCTTATAGTTAGGGCTGATTAGATTCAGCCCCTAGTTTTGCTGATATAGGCTTAGTTTGTCGGAGGACATCTTACTTCTTCCTTCTCTCTGTCTATACCCGTGTACTCTCATGTTCCGATTAACCCAGCTTCCCCAAATGTCTTTCTTTTTGGGGTCTATATACGCTGGGATCCGGAGTCATGGATGATCCTGCGGTCCTGTGTCCTGGATCTTGAGTCGTGGCTGTGGTCCTGGATCATAGGTCCTGGATGGATATCCTCGTGGATTCATCTTCCTATTATACACAGATGCATTTCCAAACATCTGGACTACCTATGTTGCAAATGTATTATCTTTTCAATTTACACACGGCATCTATTGCACGTCTGTCCGTCCTGGGAGAGGGATCCCTCCTCTGTTGCTCTCCCTGAGGTTTCTCCCATGTTCCCTTTAAACTGTGGGTTTTCTCCGGAAGTTTTTCCTTGTACGATGTGAGGGTCTAAGGACAGAGGGTCTAAGGACAGAGGGTCTAAGGACAGAGGGTGTCGTATTGTCATACTGATATTCTGTACACACTGTGAAGACCACTGAGACAAATGTAACATTTGTGATATTGGGCTATATAAATAAACATTGATTGATTGATTGATTGATTGATTGATTGATTGAAAATGGCATACTAATTTACAAATGTTAAGCTCAATAGAAAGTGTTTGATCATTTTTACAATTTTACATTTCTAGAAAGCCTTTAGTGCTCACTTCAATTTACTCCTATTGATTTTTGAAGCCAAAGATTATTATACAAAAAAAATGTATACTGAGTATGCAATCTTTTTTTTAATACAATATATGATACCGGAAAAAGGACTAACAAATAGTGACTGCAAAAGTAGAAAAAACAAATGTTTAAGATTCATCTCTGCACATTACATTCACTCTGCTATTTGTCCCTCAGTCTAATTCAAGCTGTGGTTCAGCGTATCGATCACGGCCAGCCTCTAGTTGCACACACTCAGGGGCGCCGCCTGGGATTTTGGGCCCCATGAAAATATATCACATTGGGCCCCACCACCAGGCACAGGCCACTTTGTTTATAAATTACCTCGAGGGCCGTACCAAATGGTCTAGCGGTCCGTATACGGCCCGGGGGCCGGAGGTTCCCCACCCCTGCTTTAATATAATAACATTAGTATTAATATCATAACCAACATTTCGGTGATTAACTTTTTGTATACCTAATATAGACTGATCACTCAACGCGTCAAACTTTCCATCATCCAAATAGACTAAAAGTAGTTTTTTGTTTTATGTAGATCATTGGCTATGTGGGAAAATACTGTGTTTGAAATGTATAATTAAAATTAGATTTTTTTTTGTATTCCAGGCTCCCTTCAAATATGTTAAGCGGCATGTCAATCAACACAATGCAGCTCACCAGTTGGGAGAAAAGCTGGTTCAGGTGTAGCATTATGGGGGGACATGGGCTGCTGAGCCTAGAGATGGATCTGTTGGTCCTGGCACCAGGGGGGGGACAACTGATTTAGTATGAATAGGCGCTAAAAATGTGCCTACATTTGTTAAAGGTAGGGAGGTAAAAATGGAGAAACCAGCTCGAGTGCGCTAGAATTTGAAAGTACACAACCAAAAAAAATCTGCCCCTTCCTTCAGACTTCCTTACAGAGCCCCTCCTCCAACACACACGAACGCGCACATGACCAATGAGGGCACGAGATAAGTTTGTGCACAGATGGAAGGCTGACAGGCAGGTAGGCCATCCAGTTACTTTAGCCGGGCCGGCTCAGATGATTGGTCGTGCTTTTTACAGCGCGACGGCTTCCACAGATGAAATGTTTGTATGTATTTATTGTCAAAGCATTTAATATATTCATTGCTATCGGATGTGAAGAGCATTCCATGGAATAGAACAAAAGGTGTTTCTGAAGTGAATTACCTACCACCTTTAAGTGTCAGCTAAAAGAGCAGTGCAATGAAAAGCCTCTGAATTGTCTGTAAATATATTAACAGTAGCCTACTTAATGTCAGCTTAGTAAAAAAAAACTTCCACTAATTTCCACCACTCATGGACCACACCTTTTCTTGTGAAAAACTGGGTGACATTAGGCTAAGTACTAGCATCCCTCCTCACATGCTTTCACTCTCTGCAAGTGCTGGTGCTGCACAGCGTTTGGAGGCAGGACCAAACCATTACATGTAAATAGAAGGGGGTGTACAGAGGCTTTGGATAATTCAATTTTGGAAGAAAACAAGTGAAATGAATCGTAAGTTTAGTGAGTACTTTATCAATATAACGTTCTATTAATGTTAATTATTGAGGATTGGTGAAAGGTTACTTACATTTTTTTTCTTAATGTTCTAAACATTTTGGGGCTCCCGTTAGTCACGGGCCCTTAGAATCATCCTAACTTTTCACCCCCTTACGGCGCCCCTGCACACACTATTCCTTTCTCCTACTCAACCTTCAGTTTTTGCAAATGAAACTCAAGCTCCGTTTTCAGCTTCAGTAACTGAATGATTGGCATTCTGTTGAGGCAAATACATGTCGAGTTATCACATTTGTCGTGTTGGAGCAGGAAGTGTAAGCTGATATTTCACCAGAGCCATTTCTTCCCGGCCTTAGGTTACCAGAGGGCAGGAGGAGCCAGAGGGTGATGGGATCGACACGCTGTGTGTGGATGGTCAGGTGGAGAAAGGAGGCACTAATTTAGTGCCACTGTGTGTCTATTCTGGGCCTGTTGAGATCGCATGTCTCGATCACTGTCAGACTCTCAGCCATCTGTCTTTGTATCGATGCTGTGTTTACACGCATAGACTTTCTTTTTCCTTAACCCAACTTGTTTAAGATTAACTCAAGATATCTGGCTTTCTTCTAAATGATCACTTTGACATATAGAGCTTTGATTTCGTTTTTTTTACAAAAAGCATGTAATAAGGTAATGGTACTTGTTCATGGCAGCTACAGTAGATGACTTTGGCAAAGAATGCCGCCCCTATGACATTTCTAACTTGTTTATCTAATGGCATTCACTTTTATCTTGCATAAACCAGCTTGGGAAAACCAGAGCACCACCCCCGAACAGACCTAAAATATGGAGTGTGGACTGGTACTTGGAGAGGTCCCAGTTCACCTCCTGGGCCCTGCCGTGGTGGCTTCGAGCAAGGCACTTTTTTGAGAGGCAACTCAACCATATAAGGTACAACTCAACACCAAAGACCATCTTGCGATGGAGTCCCAGCAGCCCACATGTCAATGAGCCAGGGGAGTTCTCCTACTTCAGGCACCTCACATCTTTAAACTCTGCCTTCTGACATTATGCTATTTAAAATAAAAGGGTTAGGGTTAGGATTACGGTAAGATTTTGAGAAAGAAAATGTTTTTATGAACCCCACAGCTTCCGGTCTTCCACGACCCGACCGGACAAAAAGACGTGCTGCAGGCATGAAACATACTACCAATGGAAATACATTGCTTTTAAAATCGTTCTGTGTGACACGAATCAATAGATTAAATACATTTTGTGACTATAACACGAAATGCTGTGAGACTGGGTTGGATAGAATCCACAGACAGAACAAGGTCGCTGGAACAACCTGGGGAGCCTGCGCTAAGACGCTGCGAATATCGACCCAAGCCCTGGTCTTCTCTGCAGCGGAATACTGCGCCCCAGCCTGGAGCAGAAGCCCTCACACAAGTAAGGTTGACGTGGTCATCAACAACGCCCTCAGGATTATAACTGGATGCTTGAAGCCTACCCATGTGTCTCTCTTGCCAGTCCTCGCGGGAATAGCTCTGGCCGGCCTCCGACGGGAGGCTGCCACCCTCGCCCTGGCCAGGAAAGCCCAAAAGCATGACTGGCACATCCTGCATAACACGACAACGAGAGCAGCACCCCTAAGTAGGCTCAAGTCCCCCTCCCCTTCAACAAGGCAGCACAAGAGATTCTCAATTCCACCTCTGAGGACCAGTGATGTACCTGAACGCGTTCAATGAACGATCGTTTATGAACGCGTTCATATTTTGGGCGAACGTGAACTGAACGTACTGTATTACCGCTAGATGAACGTAATTGAGAACGCGTTCACTCTCAGCGCTGTATAACGGCGTTCAAAAGTGCGTTCATTCTCAGCACTGTATTATAACGGCGTTCAAAAGTGTGCCAGATTTCATATGCCTTTCAGCCGAAACCCCAGTTAAAACACACCGTAAACAGGCTTCAAAATAATGCGGAAAACCACCCAATCTGGCAACAGCAAGCTGCCTGTGACGCGTACGCGCCTATCACCCCTGGCTGTCGCACTAAAATATAAATATACTAAATATATCAGACTCCTCACAACAAAGAATGTGGAACCGCGGAACCGGCGAGCATTGAATGAATGAATGAATTAGTATGGACGAAGCCGAGAGCAGCTGCAGCAGCACTCGCTCAGAGTGAGACTCTACGGTGTCGGCGTATGAGCATTTAAAAGAGTTGTACGTTAAAGTCAGTACTGACTCAGACGGAAACAATCAAACGTTTGCCTGTAAACTGTGTCCGCCCGGTTTGAAAAAGCAAGTCCGTACATCGACGACGTCGACAACAAACCTTAAACGGCACATTGAGAATAAGCACACGACTTGACTTTCACAGTATTTGCGAGTGGCGAATAAAAAAGAGAGCCAAAACAGATCCACTACTACCCAAATCCCATTAACATGGTACAGGAGACAAATAATAGCTCGCAGCAACGTATTGAAAAAATAACTATAAACTATAAATTAGTTCATTTTTGAAACCATGAACTTAAGTTTAACATTTTGAATTATGAACTATGAACTGAACTAGTTCATTTTAAAATGTGTGACCTGTGAACTGAGCTAGTTCATGTAGAAAGTGAACTTTCCCAACACTGCTGAGGACTTCTCCAGAGATGCATGGTTGGCGGCTGCTTGGAAGCAGGAGTGGGAGCTAGCCGGGCCCTCCCGCATCCATCGCTACATCTGGGACCCAGGAGATGGCGCCATAGGAGGAGACGACCTACCACGCCGGCAATGGACCACACTAAACCACCTATGAACTGGGGTCGGTCGCTTCAAAACATCAATGAAGAAGTGGGGCCTGGCAGACAGTTCTGCATGTGAGTGCGGTGACCCTGAACAGACTGCCGAACATATAATAACCACCTGCCCTTTATATAGACCACCCTCGGAAGCCAGCCTCTTTGACTTAGGACCAGAGATGCGGGCATGGCTACACGACACCAAGTTGGACCTCTGACGTTACACGAAAGAAGAAGAAGACAGACAGGAATGTAAACCCCCCACTAAACCCTGGGAGGCAACTCAACCATATAAATTACAACTCAACACTAAAGACCATCTTGCGATGGAGTCCCAGCAGCCCAAATGTCAATGAGCCAGGGGAGTTCTCCTACTTCAGGCACCTCACATCTTTAAACTCTGCCTTCATTTTTTTCTCAACCACATATTTTCTTATATTTTGTAACTGCATCCTTCATGTTTGCAATGCTATCATGGTGATAGAACAACCCAGTCTCACGACATTTCGTGTTATAGTCACACAATTAATCTATTGATTCGTGTTCACCAACACTGTGGTAGTATCTGATAAAGTAATGGCGCATTTCCACTGCAGGGCCTCGCATGGCTTAGTACGGTATAGTTCGGCCTTGGTAGGCCAGGCTCACTTTATGTTGCGTTTCCATTGCAGTTTAGGAACTGGGGTAGTAACTATAGTAACGCAGTGTAGACGGAGCCGTGACGTCATCTTCAATGCGAAACACAAAACCAACATCAGTCGTTAGCTGTTAGCACTCAGCTCACAGCTCCTCATATCTGTTCAGAAACCAGACCAGGGGTCTCCAACCTTTCTCCATCTGAGAGCTACTTTGAAAAAAGTGAAAGTGGCCAAGAGCTACTTGCAACGCATCGCTTACATTTATTCACATAGCACTCATCAGTTGAATTAAGCTACTTTTGTACACGTGTAAAATTGCAAAACCCAAAGCTTATCAAAAATCTTAACTTCACATCAAGGTCCAAGAAAACGACAATTTCTCACATAATATTATGGCCCACATAGTAAGTACATTACTGAAAAGTCACATAAATGTCCAAGAGAAAAAGAAAATGTTTTCACTTCTTATTATGGCCCACATAGTAAATACATCGCCTCAATCACCACCGTACAAGCATCTTATGGCACATGTATAAAATAAGTGCATTCACTCTTTTTTTACAGTTAGTGAGATGACTGGCGCTGCATGGAGTCCACCATAGAGGGGTCTGCTGGACCCACTTAGGTTCACTCTAATAGAGTCATTTAAATGTTCATCAGTCGGTCTTGTTCTGTATTTAGATTTCATTCATGTCAGAAAAAGCCAAATAAAGCAGACATGTTCAGTGCTGCTTGGTGAATGTTCTTATAGTTTTCTGAGTCTACAAGGCTCAAGAAATGTTGTGAGTTTTGCCGAGACTTGAGCTGAACATGACTTTGGAGTTGTATAACCTCCATCTCCATCTCCACAGGATTGACACTGAATGCAGCCATCTTTTTCTTCTTCTTCGTCTTGACATTTAATTATAAACCATAATAAATCAATTATATAGGTCGAGCCTCCCTATATCTGTGTGTGAAATTGTTCCATCCTCAAAAACAAAAAACTAATGCTTCTCGTCTAGCTGCAGCTTAGAAGGACACTGAATGTGGCATCACTAACATGACTTGAGTCTGAATACAGCAGACAACAGGAGTATTTACAACAGCATTATAAAAAGAAAAATAGTGCATATGGGTGCACACTTACATTCTCTGTCTTACTGTTACATAAATCCCATGAATGTTTGAGATTAAGTTAGCTTCATCATATCTCAATCAGTCATTAAGTGAATAATAACGTTCCTATCAGGTTACTATCAGCCTGTCACTCTTATTAGTAGTTATTTTTCAGGAGGGGGCGGGGTTTGGAGGAACAGAGGAGACTGTGATGCAGAGAGACTAACTTATGGCAACACAAAAGAAAACATGGGAGGGGTGGAGATGAGGAGGTGTCGGCGTTCTGGCGATTTACTCGGAAGGCTTCAGTAGAAGCTGCTGGGAGTCCCAGCAGCTTCTACTGAAGCCAGTCCCCAACTCCGGGACTTCTGGCCGGGGACTTCTGGCCGGGGACTTCTGGCCGGGGACTTCCGGCCGGGGACTTCGGGCGGCAGTATACGCCGTGAAGTGGTTTGCGGCCTGCCAGTAAACCCAAAGCAGAAGAATAAGAAGTGACGTCAGCGGCTTCATTTGCCTAATCCTTCCCCAGGAACTTATTCCGGTGTGAACGCGATCTGTACCACGTAGTTCATGAGAACTCTTTAAGTTCTGCGGTGTGAATGCGCCTATTCATACTCTGCAATCCAAGACTTGATTAAATCCACCAAAAACCTGACATGACGATTTATTTATGTCTGTATGGGCCGTTGTTGTGAGTGTGGACGGTCGGAGCTTGTCAAAGCATTAATTCATGGTTTTTACTAACCGGTATCAGTATGTTGTTACTTCGGCATCATTTTGAAACGTGTATTACAATTAAATCACGGTAAAATGTGTTCATTTTGTTGTAGTTGTCGCTCCCTTGCCAGCGATTCTCTCACTAGTTTAGCATATTTAGCCCGGTTGTTGCCCCGGAAAGAACCTAGAGTTTGGAGAGCCAGAAAAACTGTGAAACAGTACCCGTTAGCCGGAACTACCCCTAGTGGAAACGCAACAAAAAACGAGCCGTGTTTGGCACGGCACGCTTAAACCGTGCTACGCGCTGCAGTGGAAATGCGCCATAAGTGTCTCTAGGAGGTTCTTTAGCCATGATGACTTACACCCAGACTCATAAGCTGAAAACAATACTGTCACAGCTGGAAAAAAAGTTTACAGTCGCTGTCTTGGGGTAGCAGAAATAGTGGATGGTGGTACAACTGAACTAATGTTAACTGTGGAAACTACCTGGCAAAAGTGCCCCGTTGACAAAGGAAGCAAATAAGGCAAAGAGGGTGAGTGATACATTCTTATAGTTCTACTCAACTAGTTCAGTTAGTAACACAACCTGCTTTACGTGACTTACTAACAGGTGTTTTACTCTGCCTTTACCATAGCACTGGCAGTTTAACATAAAGTAGTTCAACTCTGTCCATTCGTCTAAAAATCAACAGACTATTATAATGTTATCAACATCTTTGTTCCACACTTTTTTTGGAAACAGATGCAGCTTGTTCTGTGTTGTCAATTCCGAGAAAATGGCAAGAGATCCGACAACATGAAAGTCTACCTTTAGCTCTACCTTTTAGCTTTACCTTTAGCTCTGCTGTAGTCTCCAACAACTACTGAGCAGAATTTATCAGTGTCTAGCTGCTAGATGTTCTAGATCAGTGGTTCTCAACTGGTGGGTCGCGGACCCATTTCGAGTGGGTCGCAGATGTGTGTGAAGAAAAGAATAGAGAACCGCAGTGACGCGTCGTAAAACCCGGAAGTAAACTTCTTCTGGTTCCTTCGTGAAAAACCAATGCAAATTCTCCATAGGATTTTGGAAAATAGCTCGAAATAAGGTCTGTGGTTGACACATATTTAAGAGAGGGATCACGTTTTCTTCAGCTGGATAATCTCCACATGTCTACCCTACTTTTATAATTTTTGAATCATAAATCTAGTCGCCAAAAGCAAGATGCTAACGTTATGCTATAAACGAACTACAAGCCAGTACAGCAGCAGGGTCGCACGACTTCACCGTCACGCCAACTTAAGATCGTTTCAACTGACTTGCACTGAAACTGCACTTTGAACACTTTAAATATATTAACATTTTAAACTGTATACCCCGGTTATCTAGGCCCTTTTTGTTTTGTTTAATGTATACAGATGTAGCGCTTAATTTCAGACGCCTACCCGTGCGGGTCCGTGATCGGCACGTGGTGGGCCCCTGCTGAAAAGGAAAACCCCCCGCAGGACTTGAAACGCCCCCTTGATAAATACATTTAATTATAATGAAACCAGCTGCAATGGATCATGGATCCACCAGGGGGAGCAGTGATTAAAAAGCTGCCACACTGGAACTCATGTGAAATAAACAGCTGATCTACAGGTATCTGATATAGCGGATATTTGTTAAGATCCATATGTCACGGATAGGATCATATTCTGTGCTAAATAAGAGACATGTACTGTACCACATTTATCTAGGCCCGTTTTGTTTAATGTATACCACGTTTATCTAGGCCCTTTTTGTTTTGTTTTATGTATGCATGTCACACTGTGGGAAACGATATTTCTGGATGTATAACACATGTAGAATGTTTGACAATAAAGCTGACTTTGACTTTCGCGTGCTTGCATATTTTAGCAAAGCTTTTCATTTGAGCCACACTGAATTTAACTAGAAGTCATGGCTGTGTCAATTACCAGTCTGATATCGTTTTACAAAGATGACAAGAAGAGTGTAGATAGAAGAGAGAACCACTACAAGTCAGCACACGTAAAACAGTGCAGCCTAGATGAAGGCGTGCTTACCGGTGTTGTCAGGGCTAGCATGAGGGACAAGGTTTATAGAGTCGGTGTGTAGTGATAGCAAGAGTACCGTTAACATAGAGTTAATTTATTCACATTAATTCCCATCAATAAATCCATTTTATGTG
Source organism: Champsocephalus esox (assembly GCA_036324585.1). Lineage (NCBI taxonomy): Eukaryota > Metazoa > Chordata > Actinopteri > Perciformes > Channichthyidae > Champsocephalus > Champsocephalus esox. The sequence goes on from CM070478.1 coordinate 39,311,085, forward strand.
TCACATGAAATCTTTATTAGGCAAGGCAAGTTTATTTATATAGCACTTTTCAACACAAGGCAATTCAAAGTGCTTTACAAAAAACGAAAGACATTAAGAAATGGCATTTAAAATCAGTCATTAAAAAGAAAAGCTAATAAAATAAACATTAAAAGAAAAAATACACGGATAAAAGTCACAGTGCAGTTTAAGATGTGAATAGTTCAATTAAAAGCAGCGACAAAAAGAAAAGTCTTCTTGCTGGATTTAAAAGTAGTCAGAGTGGCAGCGGACCTGCAGGTTTCTGGGAGTTTGTTCCAGATATTTGGAGCATAATAACTGAACGCTGCTTCTCCATGTTTAGTTCTGTCTCTGGGGACAGAAAGCTGACCCGTCCCTGAAGACCAGAGGGATCTGGATGGTTCATCATTTAGCAGGAGGTCAGTAATGTATTTTGGGCCTAAACCATTCAGTGCTTTCTAAACCAGCAGCAGTATTTTGAAATCTATTCTTTGACACACAGAAGCCAGTGTAAAGACTTCAGAACAGGAGTGATGTGATCCACTTTCTTAGTGTCAGTGAGGACTCGAGCAGCGGCGTTCTGAATCAGCTGCAGCTTTCGAATAGATTTTTTAGTGAGACCTGTGAGGACACCATTGCAGTAGTCGAGTCTCCTGAAGATAAAAGCATGGACAAGTTTTTCCAGATCCTGCTGTGACATTAGTCTTTTAATCCTAGATATATTCTTTAGGTGATAGTAGGCTGATTTAGTAACTGTTTTAATGTGACTGTTGAAACTCAGGTCAGAGTCCATGACTACACCTAGATTTCTGACTTTATCTGTTGGTTTGAACATTGCACACTGAAGCTCAGCGCTAACTTTTATACGTTCTGCCTTGGCTCCAAAAACCATTACCTCAGTTTTATCTTTGTTTAATTGGAGAAAGTTCTGACACATCCAGTCATTGATTTGTTCAATGCACTTACTCAGTGTTTGAATTGGAGCATAGTCTCCTGGTGAAATTGTTACGTAAATGTGTGTGTCATCTGCATAGCTAAGGAAGAGAAACATTCAGCCTGCGTGAGGAGCATCCTTACTTGCACCAAGTGCAAGGTCAGCTTCACCTCACTGCAAGAGAGAAGAAGAAATTAAGAAATTGTGAATCGTTTTTAATTTACATTTACTCGCCTTTGCAATGTTGTGGTTGTTAGAGTGTTAGGTTTCCTGTCAGCTCGTCTGTTGGGAAGATATAAAATATTAGTTTCATGTAAGTCACACCGTCACATAAGAGCATTAAGACAGGCTAAAACAAAGATATAACCTTGCACTTTGTCTTGTGAACATTTTCACTATTTTGACATTTTTATAGATGAAAATTGAACTAAAGAAATAAATGGTAGATGAATCCATATGGAAAATAGGTGTCAGCTGCAACACTAATTATATATTTCTTAATTAATTAAGATAAGATATTACTGTATTGATCCCAATTTGGGAAATGTTTGTGTTGCAGCAGCATAACAAGAAAAACTAAATATAAGTTATTATATATACAAAAGTATGTGAGGGATGGAATATTAAATTGAATATAAATGTAAAATGTACAAGTGATTTTACGTCCAAGAGAAGCAATTCTTTCACACACAGTGACGTCACGAGCTACCCACAATGCAACGCGCGCCATATAAATATGCCATTTTCCTGGAGGTGCTAATATACTGGAGGTGCTAATATAAACAGCTAGCTAAAGTAGCCAGGCAGAGCGCACTAGCTCTTTTTTCTGAATTAACGACCGAAGAAATCGCTGCATGTCTTTGGATTACATCTCTGGACTTGAGGGGTGTGCTCTAGATCGTTACCAGCGTAAACTAGAGCTGTGTGGGTTGTCGGATTGCCCTTACAGACTGCCTGCAGACGTATGGAAAAACGACTCTCGAAAGTGGCCTTCGTCGATTTTGGCTGCATCCAGGGGCGCCGGAAGGGGGTGAAAAGTATTTAGAACATTAAGAAAAAAATATATAAGTAACCTTTCACCAATCATCAATAATTAACATTAATAGAACGTTATATTGATAAAGTACTCACTAAACTTACGATTCATTTAACTTATTTTCTTCCAAAAGTTAATTATCCAAAGCCTCTGTCCACCCCCTTCTATTTACATGTAATGGTTTGGTCCTTCCTCCAAACGCGGTTCGGGCACCGGCACTTGCAGAGAGTGAAAGCATGTGAGGAGGGATGTTAGTACTTAGCCTACTAGTGTGTTGTTGTACCATGTTTCAACGACTAACAAAGTCAGGCTCTAAGAAAAGAAGAGAAAGGAGAGAAATACAAGAGAGAGGGACTAAAGGGCGATAGCATGTCACCCAGTTTTTCACAAGAAAAGGTGTGGTCTATGAGTGGTGGAAATTAGTGTGTTAGCTAATGTTTTTTTTACTAAGCTGACATTAAGTACAGACAATTCAGAGGTTTTTAATTTCACTGCTCTTTTAGCTGACATTTAAAGGTGGGGTAGGTAATTCACTTCAGAAAAACCTTTTTGTTATATTCCATGGAATGCTCTTAACATCTGATAGCAATGAATATATTAAATGCTTTGACAATAAATACATACAAAAATGTCATCTGTGGAAGCCGTGGCGCTGTAAAAAGCACGACCAATCATCTGAGTCGGCCCGGCTAAAATAATTGGATGGCCTACCTGCCTGTCAGCCTTCCAACTGTGCACAAATCTCGTGCCCTCATTGGTCATGTGCGCGTTTGTGTGTGTTGGAGGAGGGGCTCTGTGAGGAACTCTGAAGGAAGGGGCAGATTTTTCTTCGGTTGTGTACTTTCAAATTCTAGCGCACTCGAGCTGGTTTCTCCATTCTTACCTCCCTACCTTTAATAAATGCAGGCACATTTTTAGCGCCTATTCATACTAAATCAGTTGTCCCCCCCCTGGTGCCAGGTCCAACAGATCCATCTCTAGGCTCAGCAGCCCTGTCCCCCCATAATGCTGAACCTGAACCAGCTTTTCTCCCAACTGAAGGAGGTGAGCAACATTGTGTTGATTGACATGCCGCTTAACATATTTGAAGGGAGACTGGAATACAAAAAATATATATATATATATCAAAACAAAAGGCTAACATCTAATTTTAATTATACCTTTCAAACACAGTATTTTCCCACATAGCCAATGATCTACATAAAACAAAAAACTGCTTTTAGTCTATGGATGATGGACAGTTTGAAGTGTTGAGTGATCAGTCTGTATTAGGTAAACGTTAACGGTAAATGTTAATCACCGACATTTTGGTTATGATATTAATACTAATGTTATTATATTAAAGCAGGGGTGGGGAACCTCCGGCCCCCTAGACCATTTTGTATGGCCCTCGAAGTAGTTTATAAACAAAGTGCTCTGTGCCTGGTGGTGGGGCCCAATGTGATATATTTTCATGGGGCCCAAAATCCCTGGCGGCGCCCCTGGCTGCATCTACGTCTAATTTCTGGAAACATCAGGTGAATACCCCACTTGTCACAATAATATTATCATGCCATTGCATATATGTGGTATTTTAGAGTTGACTAGATATTGATATTCTGCTTGCACCTCGCGTGAAATGGCGGATACCGGAAGTACGGTGTCGCACTCGTCCCAATACCCGTATGTGTGTGTGAAAGAATGGAGCAGAGAGTTCTCTGCCAGCCAGAGGTGATTTGTTTTTAGTTCAATATGTCAAACTGATTTCCCTGACTACAATCTTTAGTTACATGGTGAAACGTTATGCTGCTTGTACTAATTAGACTTATCATATAAGCCACACAGGTTTTAATAGGATGTATTCATTAGGCTTGTTTGAGACGCCTCGAAAGTAGACGAGAATAGCCGATCGCAGCCGGGGGAGGTCTCGGAAAGCTCGCCTGAAGTCGGACAGCTCGGAGTCGGCTTCGTCTTCTTCTTCTTCTCTCGGTTTTTTGGCGGATTGCAAACAACTTTAAGGTGCATCGGAGTCGGCTTGACTCGGTTTGCATTTATAAAGAATGCACACGTGTTTAATCGTTAATGTCAGATATTTATTAAGTAAATACATTTGTTCCTGCTCAAGATTAGATTCAACTTTATTGATATTGCACATATTACAGGTACTGAGACAACGAAATGCAGTTTAGCTTCTAACCAGGTGCAACAAGCAGTGAAGTGGAAAGTAATGTACACAATAGACAGAATAACATATAGAATGAATTGAATGATGAATAAACAGAGGGGTATGAATACACTAGATATCAGCCTGTGAGCAGTATGAACAGTGTGTATGAATATGCTAAGAAGATATATAAAGTATGAAAACGGTAAGCAGTATAGTATAAAATATATAGATATTAATTTCATGATGATAACCATTGTGGAACAATGATGAAAAATGGGAATGGATGTGGCGACGTAAAACTGACACAAAACAACAACAAACTTTTGCCAGCCAATTGGAGAGTTTCATCAGCAGCACGTGGTAAAAACCACCAATGAGTGCTCAGCTCGAGATACCAGCGAGCCGTTTCCCATCAAGCATTTCGCTTCCGCAGCCCGTGGAGAGGAACTATGCCGCCTCACCGCGCCTCGCTCTCAAGGCTGCGGGCGTCTTTGTCCCGCGAGATTTCAACGTCTCATGTGGGCGAGCCTCCAGAGCAAGTCGGACAAAATGACTAACCATCATGCAACGCACTAGCAAGACGTTGATCGCAACTGCGCGGGTCTTGCTTCTCTCAAACAAGCCTAAGATCTTTACTTATGTTGCGGTCTTTTCAGCAGCGCCATCTCTAAAAGGGCGATACAGTCAAGTTTATTTGAGTGGACAAAAGAGAAAGGGAGCTTAGCTGTAAATCAGTCCACCGACCACAGCTACAGCAAAGGGCCTGAGTCTGCAGGCACCAACCCCGAACCCTCCAGGGTGCAGTCCGCAGACACCGACACCGAACCTGGACCCTCAAGCATGCAGTCCTCAGACGCCGAACCTGGACCCTCCAGCGTGCAGTCCTCAGACACCGAACCTGGACCCTCCAGCGTGCAGTCCTCAGACGCCGAACCTGGACCCTCCAGCGTGCAGTCCTCAGACACCGTCGCCTAACCTGGACCCTCCAGTGTGCAGTCCTCAGACGCCAAACCTGGACCCTCCAGCGTGCAGTCCTCAGACACCGTCGCCGAACCTGGACCCTCCAGCGTGCAGTCCAGTTGTTCCGAAGACCTGGCAGGGGATAATAAGAGAATGGCAAAAATATTCAGCAGCAGGCTTACCTGATGATGTCATCCGAATGGAAACGGGGCTTCCTGATCAGGCCATGTTTAAAAGGGTGGCAGGGTTGGTGGAGGGCTTTGAGGGCTCCATTGTGTATTTCACTGGATGGAAAGTGGAGGACATCCTGCTGGCAGACCAGGTCTTCATGGCCTTGATGAAGATCTGGCAAAATTATCCACACCTGCACCTTGCACAGCTGTTCCACTGCAGTACCGCAACAGTGGGTAATGTGGTGAACACAATGGTCCATCTGCTCCACAGGTTGCTGTTCGAAAAAATGATGTCCACTGTGCCCAGTAGGCAAACAAATTAAAACAGCATGCTTGCTGCTTTCCAGTCCTCTGCCTTCAACTGCAGAATGATTGTGGACTGCACCGACATCCACATGGCCGCCCCAAGTCAGATGGACCAAGCCAAGCTGACGTACTCCACCTACAGAGGGATGCACTCCTTCAAAGTGCTCATCTCTGTTGCCCCAAATGGAGTCATGAACTTTTGCAGCTCTGTGTCTGATAAGTCCATTATGCAGCAGTCTGGCATTCTGGCACATCTAGTGGCTGGCGACCTTATTCTAGCTGATAAGGGATTTTTAATTTCAGACATTGTGCCTGAGGGTGTCATTGTCAACATTCCCCCTTTCCTAAATAAGGGTAAGTTCACAGAGAGTGAGGTGAGAGCAACCAGGGAAATTGCAAAAAACAAGATCCATGTGGAGAGGGCAAATGCCAGGATAAAGGAGTTCAGGATTCTGGACCTGATTCCTTCCCACCTCAGGAACACAGCAAGTGTGCTGGTACAGCTTTGTTGTGCCTTGGTCAACCTGCAAAATCCCCTCATAAAGGAAATAGCCAGCACCCTCACTGTTGACTAAGCCAGCGTCGAGCCACATTAGAGTGTGGTGAGTGTGTGTGTGTGTGTATTTAATTGAAGCAAATCATTGTACATATTATAATGTAAAAAACGTCTGTGATTCTTTATGTGATTAATTGTTTAATGTTTATTTACCCGTTTAGGTATGTTTGGGAGTGAGATGTTTATGTTTTGTTTGTTAATGTGGTTGTTTTTATTGGTTTGCATGTAGCTAATGTTTACATGGGACAAATAAATAACCGCTCAGCGTCTCCACCACAATCCCAATCTGCTGTGTCCTGTTTTCCTCCCCTCTGCACAACACCCCATCACACATACGAAACACAACGCAGAGTCCCAGGGTGTTGAGAGTGGGTTTATTTAAATGTCCTCCTCTCTACTGGCCAACAGAGGGAGTATGCTGGGTGTAGAAGTTCTCCTGGAGGAGGAGATTTCCATGCCATGCAGGGTCTTTGGGGATGGGGATGATGATCGCCTCCTTCGTGGTCCACACAACAAAATAGCAGAGGCTCCGCTCTGTGATGTGCAGCTGCCCTTGGACCTGGTGCCAGTGTGGGCGATTCTCCTTGAGAATGTAAGACCCACCCTCCTCACGGAGACAGAAGGATGGTAACTGGACTGCCTCCGCGATGGTCATGTTCCTCTGGCTGTGTGGACACTTCACCTCCAGCAGGGCAGGTGGCTGCACAAGTCCATCGGGTGATGCTCCCAAAACACAGACTCACTCACAAAGAGACCAGACTCGAACACTGTCACCTGATAGGCCTGCACAAAAGCCTTCACCCCTTCGGCCTCGTTTACAACCCCCCAGTTGACAGCCATGCCAAGTTATACCCCCCAAGCACCCTCTTCATGAGGGACGCGCATGGAATGGATGAAAGTCCCGACCGCAGCACAGCACCAACATTGCTGGCTCTCAACCTGCCCCGCCTGTGTAACTGCCACTGAGGATTTGTCAGGATATTCAGGATCTAGACTCAGTGTGTAGTTTATTAATGAATCAATGCTCTCTACATTAGGAAAACACATACCAGTGTACCAGAGGGAGTCACACACAGCTGTGCCTAGATAACCAAACAAATTGACAAGATAACCAAAACCCTTGAATCTACACACTGCAAATAAACTCAAATGACACAACGAGATGTAAAAGGAGATCACACATACAGTATAGTCGATATAAAACTGGCCGCTTCAATCTGAAGAGCAACTAAAACAAAACACGGGAGTGTACCTTGTTCTTGTGAACACTAATGTTATCCACAGCATACACAGAGACCACGAAGTTCTTAAGGAGAAAACTAGTTGCTAAAACAAAACATGTTAGTGCACCTTGTTAGCTAATGTTAGCTAGCCTAGCTGACATTAACGTTACACATTGCACTCAAATTACTCACCGAAACCTTGTAAAGCCGGTCCCGCTGCTCTTACAGAACCGACTAACTCCCCTTTCGTGTATGTACAGCTCTCAACGTGTCCAGACTTGTAGTGATGTTCACCTCGTTTAATACTTTTCTCCTCATTCTGAAAGAAAGAGGTGAAATGTGCCAACGTGACGGCCATCTTGGTGTTGGTATTGTGCGAGACCAGAGATGTACTGAGCGGTTTCACACAACAAATGTGTAACTTCACAGTTTTACGACACATTTTAATTTTTTTGACTTGCAAAATGTTCTTTTAAATTGACAAACATCATATGTGTAATTCGTGGCACAATTCAATCGGGATTGAAAGATAATCTTTCTCTCTCCATTGACTTCAATGCATACTTTTTCCAAAATAAGGTCCTATGGAGGTCCACCGGAAGGGGAGGGACTTCGCCTCTCTATAACTTTGCGGTAGAACTATTCTTTATGCATCCATGGGTAAAACTTCAGATACAAATGAACACATAATGAAATATGACCCCTGGTTTGATGATTGACAGGTAAAGTAATTCACACAGACTATCTCCTCTTTGCTCTTCTCTCTGTGTGGAGCAGCAAGCTGTCAGAACAAAGTGAAAAACAAACAATGGCATAACATATTATTAATATGTCGGGTAGTAATAGATTTACTTATTTTCTTCTCAGAGTGTACCAGAATGCGTAGTTTATATGTTAATATTTCTAAAATTCTCCGGGGGAGAATCCCCCCAGACCCCCCTTCTGGGGTTGGGTTTTCAGCATGTGTGCCTTTTTATGTTATACAGTTCAGCTTTCATTCCATCATCTCATTAAACCTTTTTTAAAGTATACTTTAGTTCTGTGAAGGGATGTAAGGGATATATGCACTGTACTTCACTTTAATTCATATGGTATGCTGAAAAGCGTATATATTACAGCACGATATTTTGTTGAATAGATTTGAGTGTTTAAAAATGTCGGGTCGTGATTTAGTGACAAAGGGAAAAAGTGAGTCCCGAGGCCTGACCAGTTGAGAACCACTGCTCTAGATCTTCTACACTATGTAGCTGTGACTGTGTTCTGTTTCCTAGGGTTTTTATTGGAAACGGTTTGCAACAGTGGCTTGATGAGAGTAGCGTATGTCTGATACACTTAGCTAATCAGTAGCTAAATCACTGTTGCCAGCATTTTATTTGTTTCTATGAAAAGAGGGACATTTGAAGTTTGTATTTTTGAACCGAAACCTGGAGCTTCTGAAGCCACAACTACAGCATACACGTTTTTTGATATACAGTGGTATATTCCATCAGCTATAGGCAAACTTTGATGTGTAATAAAACAATTTTACGATGGTGGTGGGGAACTCCAATCTTGGTTGCTGAGTTGAGACCTGACCTGAGGGTAACTGTCTGGCAGTAAATAAAACAAGCTTATGTTTCTCAGTCAAACAGGGCGAGAATACTGTCCATGATTTATTTATGGAAACACCAAGACGCAGTTGCAGAAAAACAGATTGACGTGAATAAGACCTTAAGCTGGGCTCGACCCACAGCACAGCTTCTCAAGTTGTCACCAGAAACTTGGCAAGTACGATGAGGTCCAATGGGGTGGCTACTGCCTCTACCATTAGACCATCCACTGTTCGGCAGGTCGCCCCTAAACCAAGCTGTGTTGTTTCAGGCACTCTATGGCTGCACAGATGTGACGTTTTAAGTCTGGAGATATTAAAATCATAGGCCTCATTAAGCTCAGTTATTTATGTTCATCTAAACCCCCACACAGTAACCCAGCCAGTCAGATCAAATGTCTCTGGCGGTGCGGTGGTCGTGAATTGTCGTCTAAATAACAGCAGCTGTGAGAGCCTGTCGGATCGAGCTGACTGATGTCTTGGCTAAGGATGCTCCTGGATCACAATAAAACTGTCACAGACATTTTATCATCCGCATTCCCCGCTCCGGACATTTCCACACATCTTACATTTCCCTGAGACGAGCAGCAAGATGGACATATTCTCCTCTTGCCAACTTGCATACTGCACATCCTCTCACACATATTTCACTCCTGTCCAGGCGTTCATTATCTCTATTAATAGAGTGGCGAAGTCCCTCCCCTTCCGGTGGACCTCCATGGGACCTTATTTCGAAAAAATTATTTATTGAAGTCAATGAAGAGAGAAAGATTATCTTTCGATCCCGTTTGAATTGTGCCACGAATTACACATTCAATTGAAAAACTGTGATGTAACACATTTGTTTGTGTGAAACGCTCAATGAACTACATCTCTGGTCTCGCAGAACAACACACGTCATCAAGATGGCCGTCACTACTGTCTTGTGGCCAAACGATTGACTACCCTCACTATCACCACAATGAGACACGTCGAGACGAATGTCATGCATGACCCAGAAAGCGACGCAGGTTCTATTCCAGTCTAGTCATCTCATGCCGAGACTACTGCAACTCCCTCCTGGCTGGTCTACCTGCATGTGCCATCCGACCTCTGCAGCTCATCCAGAATGCAGCGGCTCGTCTGGTCTTCAACCTTCCTGAATGTTCCACACCACGCCGCTCCTCCGCTCCCTCCACTGACTTCCGATAACTGCTAGAATTCACTTCAAGACACTGGTACTTGCGTACCATGCTGCGAATGGATCTGGCCCTTCCTACATCCAGGACATGGTTAAACCGTACACCCCAGCACGTGCACTCCGCTCTACATCGGCCAAACGGCTCGCTGCACCCTCGCTGCGAGGGGGACCCAAGTTTCCATCAGCAGAAACACGTGGGTTTGCTATCCTGGCTCCAAGATGGTGGAATGAGCTCCCCATTGACATCAGGACAGCAGAAAGCTTACACACCTTCCGGCGCAGACTGAAAACTCATCTCTTTCAGCGATAGAACTATTAACAAAGCACTTATATACTAATAAAGGGCTGGCCTATCTAAAGCCAGTTGAGTAGCACTTGAAATGTTTTTGCTCTATGAAGCCTGATGTACTTTATGATTCTGTTTTCTTCAAGTTTATATCTTGTTGGTCGAACGCACTTATTGTTTGTCACTTTGGATAAAAGCGTCAGCTAAATGCAATGTAATGTAATGTAATGCAAAGCTGCCAGCATGCCGTCGATTCTCTCTGAACTGCCTGGTCTTTTTAATGTTTAATGTCAACCATTTGTGCAGATAGCATTAAGTAGAAAAGATCGGCGATCGCCGATGCTAGCGTTAGCATTTCTCCCCCGGGCTTAAATGGTGTATTATAGAATGATCACACCGGTGACAGTACTCTTCAAAGGGTTCACGAAATATGACTACTACTCTTACTGTTTAACATTTTGGGTTACTTAATGTTAATTCATATTAAGGCTAATACAAATGACAAGGCTGTAATGCTAACTAACGTGCTAGCTACTAGCTAGGTAGCTAATTTGATCCAGCCACTCCTGGTCCTTTCATCAGACGGGAAGCGAAAGAACGAGCAAGACCCATTGCTGGTATGATAACAACCTGGTACTAAGCACACAGGCATCTTGTTAAAGTTATCTTATCTTAGCCAGCGCCATATAGATAGATTATATATATATAGCCATATAGATAGATTATATCTATATGGCACTGATCTTAGCTATCACTTAGTGGAGGAAAACAGGTGTGACCTCACTTACACTGGGATTTGTAGTCTTTCTAGTTGCGTATTTTTTATAGTCTTATATTTCAACAGTTGTACGACAAACTGTGACTTTTTTGACATGGAAATAATGTTTTAAGATTGACAAACATCATATGTGTAATTAATGGCACAATTCAAACGGGATCGAAAGATAATTTTTCTCTCTCCATTGACTTCTATATATTATTTTTCCGAGATAAGGTCCCATGGACCGGAAGTAGATGGGCGTGACTTCGCCACTCTATGCCAAGAATTTGTCTTAAATGAAATCCTGCCCGACCTGTTCAGTGTGACACTCTTAGCAGATGTAGCGATGGAGCCTTAAGGTGCCTTCACATGATTTGCGATTTGCTCATCAATCTCTCGATAGAAACACAACGACTACGTCAGCACAGAGCTGTTTAACACTGATAATTTGAAGGCCACTTTACGATAGAAGGACTTCCCTCTGCATCAGCCAATCAGCATGCTGCTCCTTCATTGTGAGCTGGACTGAGGTAGCCCTCTAACCCAGTCTAACAAAAAAATGTGTAATAACTACGTTGGTCCACAACTTGGGACGTAGTATTTCTATTCCATTGCTGGAGGTATACACACATATTGATAGATGTCTTGTAATGCACTGTTGAGGAACCTGCGACCCAAGTTTTTCATTCATTGCATAACTACACCGTTTGTGTATATGATATGTCAATAAACCTTAGAAAATCTTGAAATCTTGAAAGGGATGTGCAAAATAGTCATTATATACAGTCTTTAATTAACTATTAGTAGAGAATAACGAGTAATTCAGCCGAATTAGTGTTGATACTGCAAGGAGACGCATTGTGTGAAAAGAAATGTAAGATGTTGTTTAATTGCTGATATATTTATGATCCACGTCACGTTTTCAGTTTTGGCCGCAGGTCTTCCAGTTTGTCTAGAAGTCTTCTCATCAGGGCTCTATAAATAGAGAACTACGGGAGATATGTAATATTTAATGCAGCCGAACCGTGTATTAGAATGCTGTTATGTGATGACTTTCAAAGAGAAAAGCAAGCACACTCGGAATAAAGTATTATTTTATTTTAAAAAAATGTTTTCGGTCTGTGTCCGGTACTTGTTTATGACGATGTGATGTGAGGGGAAAATAACGTATGCCACGATTTTAGATGCAGATTTTGTTAAACTAATACGTTTGCGCTGTGGACCAACACTATAAATTGATGGGGAAGGGGGGTAGCAATAAAGATAACACCATTAAACAGTTACACAACATAACAGAAATAATATCGATAGCAGCGTCCCTAGCAACCACCTTGGTAACAATGAAAACGTTGAATGGACACAATTTCCTGAAGTAATCTTTGTAATAACTAGCAAACTAAAGATCATGTACATCCACTGCACACATCATCTGAAATAACAACTCATATTTCTCGCATCAAATGACATCAAAATGCATTTTATTGGCCAAAGTAACCTTAAAATAGGCATTTCCACCGAGAATAAAACGAATGTCGGCCAAGTTTTTTTTTCAGGGAGAAATTTGAAGATCACGTGACATAGACGCCAGCCATTGGAAATGAATGGTGAACAAAAACGTAGGGATCTTACAATTTCAGAGGTGTTTTTGTAAAAATACTACGTCCCACGTTGTGGACCAACGTAGTTATTACACGTTTTCTTGTGAGACTGGGTTGAGCCCTCAACAAAACACGCCTGTTGGCTATCCTGGCTCCAATATGGTGGACTGAGCTCCCCATTGACATCAGGACAGCAGAAAGTCTACACAGCTTTTGTCGCAAACTGAAAACCCACCTGTTCAAACCACAAATTCAGCCCTTTTGAAACGAATGCACCAGCACTGGTTTTGGTGCATCTATATTAAACATATCACATATTTCTTGTTATTCTGAGTTTGTATTATTGTTGTTCCCCTTGAATTACCTTAATAATAAAGCATCAGAATGAATGATAGGTGATGTATATGTAAAAGGTCTATGCGACTACAACACAAAACAATGTCTTTACACACAGGCTATAGACCCATTATATTAATTTGAATGGTTTCTAGGGGACTTTTTTTTTAAATTCCTTTTGAGGTAGCAACATAGAATACATAGAAATAGATTGGGACAGGAATATTTGCAACTGAAGTGCAACGAACATGAAATGAATAAAACTCTGACCATGCATTTCCTTCACATCATCTTTCTTCATCAGTTACCAGATTGTCAATGTTGGTTCTACACCTGGAACCTGAAACTTGTTACCAGCCGAATTTGAACCTCTGCCTGATCCTTTTGGACTGAAAACGTACCTACCCCGTTTGCCTGTTTGGACTGCCTTTCTGGTTTTGATCCTTGCTGCATCATTTTTCCTCAAGCCATAAAGTACCTTCAGTTTTAACACTTCACCCCTCAACGGTATCAGTCCGGATGCAGTGTCTGCATTTGGATCCTACCCCTGTTGCCCCACTCTCACTATTCGGGCACTGACCCAATCCTAAATGGTTTAGCTCACAAAATATCTCATTATATTTTCAAGCAGACAGATTCTTATGAAATTTGGTGAGCAACGTTGTGCTCCCAAACAGTTAGTTTGTTTAGGGTTATTTATATATTCAGTTTTTTTATTTAGTGGCATTCTTTCAATGTTCAGCTCCACTCCATTTATAACTCAGTAATTAGTTTATGCTTCCCACTCTTTGATAATGTGTGATGTAATAAACATTCTATCCACCTGTTTCCACAAGGGGAAATTACCTCATGCAACATGACACATGGAACATGGACAATCTGAGGAGGATCTAATCCATAGACAGGGGGACTGAGTCCACCCTTAATGTGGATGATTCCCCAGTCTGCAGCGCGGCACGTAGTGGATGTTACCGCTGATACGACCGCCCCGTACAGTCTGCTCCATCCTGGGTGGGCAAGGCCGGCCACGGCTTAACGCGGTAATCTCCACGACAGGCTCAGCCCTTTGTTCCTCTTCAAAGGATCTTTGAAAGGGAAGTATCCACCTCAGGTTTTACAACCCCAGCTAAACCTCAGACAGGGGGCAGACGAGTCCCTCACCAGAGACCAGTGTCCACAGGCCATTAGAGACGCTCTATGGCCAGATGACACATTCACTTCTGTCTTTGATGTCTTAGCTTAACTCAGACAGTTGCTCCAGTTGTTTTCATTCAAATACACACACACATACACATGCACGTGCATAAGGGATAGTTTCACCCTGTGCCCTTATCTGAACTCATTGGATGTCAGACGGACCAAGGCCATGACAATACAGCTAGACCAACACGGTGCTATCCTTTTAACCTTTGACCCTGACCCCGGCCTCACACCCTGACCACTCACACCAACAGAGAGGGGGAAGGAAAGAGGACCGGAGGGGTGATGCATGGGAATTGATGAGAGCTGCTGTGTTCAAATAATATGATTTGAGATTTGAAAAATGTGGGTTGTAATCATGGGTTTATGGAAGAGAGATCACATAGGGACGATTGCCATGGTGACGTAGAAACATTTATGGTTGGAAAAAAATACAAATACTTTCCCTGGATTTAAGCTATTCATTCTTTGTGAGTTAGAAACCTAATTATCTTATGTGTTTCATGGACAAGACTGATTTATTTTCTGTCGGAAATATTTTTACAAAAATGTGCTATTTTCATAGGATGAAACATTTAGATTTAAAAAATATCAATCATCATATTTTATGCACCACACACATATGCACACACATGCAACTCCATGTATACGCAGATATCCCATCACACTTTAACTAACACAATACACTTCACATTCCAGTGATCACATTCACTCCTAGAAACCTATATTCATTTTAAAGCTGCAATAATGTTGAAAATGTTGCTTTTCTCCTCTCAGGGACCTTGAGGAGAATATGAAAAAAGAGATTTAAGAAAGATCTAAAAATCAATAAATGGACTTTCAAATTTGCGAAAGTTTAATTTGAAATCTTCATATGGTGTAGTTATTTGTTCTTTAAAGATTGTATTAATTAGGCTATGATTGGTATGTTATAACATGTAAAAGGCATTATTATTACTATTGTTATTATTGTTATTATTATTACACTAACAGTAGTTTATTTGTTTAATCCAATGTTTGTATTCTTAATACAATAAAATGTGGAGAAACATAATAATTGTTATTTCTCCTACTCTACCTCTTCGAAATAAATATCCAACACAGAATGTTTAATAATCACACACTCGTCCAAACAGATGAGAGGGGGTAGTACATGTGATTCCACACCCACTAGACCCTTGGCCCCTGTATCCTCACACATGGACCCACATTAACTGTCCCCTGTTCAGTTGTTCAGTCCTGCTGCTAGCTGTATGTGCTACATGTGTTATTCACGTTGACATACATACCGCGTGAACACAATCCCCCCGGCCGGGCTACATGTCACCATGACACGTAGACTAATGCAGGAACAAGCAGGACGTGGATTAGGCAGAAATCCTACACAGGGTTCTGCTGGGGCTGCAGTCCTGACGGAGAACAGGCAGGTGGGCTGCAACAATGAGCCCCTTCAAATCTGCAATGTGTGTGTGTGTGTGTGTGTGTGTGTGTGTGTGTGTGTGTGTGTGTGTGTGTGTGTGTGTGTGTGTGTGTGTGTGTGTAGATTTAGGGACAGTCTATTGGAGTCATGGATTACATGTAAAGGAATTATGTAATGAGGATTATTTTTTAAAAGGTAACTGTATACTCTTGCAGTTACACAAGATTACTGAAAAAAGTGGGGCTAAATAACAGGATCACAGGAGGAAAACAACACAATTTTAAAATAAAATAAAATGTTAATATTATATATTAAAATGTATAAAATAAATTATTATAAAAATTAACACTTTTTGTTTTTCATTTTTAAATGCAGAAGTGTGGACACCGGATTTATTAATCAACTGTATACTGTCAACTGTATACTGTTGATTACATACTGTATGCTTTTAATTCATATATTAAACTAAAACAGAATTTTTAAACATTACTATTCCTTAGGCCAAACCTATCATTTAATTTGGAAATTAAACTAAATATGTTGGCTTCTTCTTTGCTAAGGTTACATTTTTATCTAGTCTAACAATAAAACATGTTATGGATATTTATTTTCTCTTATATTTAATACCTAGATTAGGTTACTGATTACCTTTTCTTACAGGTAACGAAATTCATTTTGTAAGTAACCCTCCCAAAGCTCTGTGCTTTTTGGTATGTATATGTAGGGTGACCACATCATCTTGACACTTTTTGTTGTAATTTATCCATTTAATTACATATTATCATTGTTTGCTTGGGTAGCAGACCAAGCCGTAAACACAACACCAACGTTTTCTTTTTTTTTCTTTTTTTACAGAGTAACAGTCTGAAGCAGCAGAAGCTCATTTCCAAACCCAGACCCTTGATGGTCATTCATAGTTCATGTGATGATTACAATGTGACTGTGACAGTAGGAAATCAGTGCATATAATAATCATAAACAAGAGCAACCATCTACAGTACTCACAAATACAATTCAAACAGACAAATGAAAAGAATAAAAAAAGGAATGCAAAACATTTATAAAATGGAATTACTTAAAATAACTGAACTGCGGGAGATGCTAGGTTTATCAGAGCTCTGCCTCTGTCCCTGAAAGCTGCTGAAAAAATTACATTTTAATTATTTATTTATTTTAAATCATGTAAATATACTAATTGTCATTATCTACACACTCTAAAAAGTCATTCAGGGGACCTTTTACCACCACTTAATTAAATGCATGGTTGCAAGATACAAATTTGGATTCATTGATTTAGATAAACATTTTAAGTTGCAAACATTAATTTATAAGTTGTGTTGACGTAATAATGTTGGTAATTACATCAACTTAATATTGTGTGTAATTTAAACTCGGATTTCTGTGTTAATTGACTTAAAACAAAATTCAAGTTGTAGTAAGTAATGCAATTTGCTTGATAACTTAATTGTTCTACACCTTGAGTTAAGGATTTCAAGTCCACTCCCACTTAACATGCCTGGACAAGTTCCCACAGTTAAGACTGTGTGTTCGAGGACATGGGCTGAAGAAATGAGGTTCAAATGTTAACATAGGTTCAGGAGCATGGCCACGCCTAAAACTCCACCTCGAACCACGGCCAGGCCACCCATATTTATATCCGGCAAAACTTCCGGCCACTGCTCGTCTCCATCCTTTCAAGGACTGACAGCCAGACCGTGATTCACGCCGCGCGTCGTCACGGTTCAAACAAGCTAAAGGCTACCACAAGAACATTCAACTTACCATGGATCCCGAACTGCTGATCAACTCACCGGAGTCAGACGAAGATCTCTTCGACATCGGCTACACGTTTCAGCAGTTGGATCTAAGCCAAGCATGCTAACGGAGCCGCGTGCGCTCGGCAATCAGTGTCCCACACACCAGCCGCCACCGCTCCCACTCAAGCCCCCCCAACGAGACACCTCCAACTCCAGACAGGTCCCAGGCTTCGTCTACTCTGCCAGCGAGGGCAAACAACCGGGGCCACAACAGGCACAGCCAGCTCCAATTTCCCCACCAACGGCAGCCTGCCTCATTAGCAGCCCCCCGGCCACTCGCAGTGGCGCACTCGACATGCCTCGCGGACGGAGCCGCGCTCTGAAACGGAGCACGAACTCAGGAGGTGGACAGTCATTCAACTCCAACGTTTCCTGAAAGAAAACGGCATCCACTTTCACTAAAATGACAACAAGGCTAGACTGTTCAACCTCTACAAACATAGGGATGGGTGGCGCAGTGGTCTGTGCATCTGATCATCAGATCAAGGGGGGTGCTGGGGAACTCCAGTTCCAAACCCGCTCCTGCCGCCACTGCGTCAGGCCGTTGTGTCCTTGGGCAAGACACTTCACCTGGATTTGCTCCTGTGGGTATTGTCCACAGTACATGTATAATATCAATGTGTACTTGTAAAAGCACCTCGATGACCTCGAGGCGTGAAGATGGACGGTGTGGCGCAGTGTGCTGTGCAATGATCATCAGATCATGGGGTGAAACCCGCCGCTGCTGTGTCTGTAAAGCCGTTGTGTCCTTGGGCAAGACACTTCACCTGAACTTGCTCCTGTGGGTATTGTCCACAGTGACCATTGCATGTATGTAAAAGATGTGTATTTGTAAAGCACTCTGAAAAAAGATCGATAATAAATGTAAGGATTTATTATTATTAAGAACAACGACACACACCGCTCTTCCTGCTCCAGAGCCAACCACCGCGCGGCGCGCGCACCACGGGTCGTGACGTCACACGCCGCCGTCCTCCTCCACAGACACAGCCCGACTCACCAGCACCCCCTGGCGGGGGCCAGGTCGTATTGCCCTCTGTGCCTGCTCTCTCTGTGTCTGACATGGCGCAGCCCATGTCAACCTTTCTCATCCCTGTGCTCACAGGCGTCACAAAATCCCTGTGCACATACATTACATTACATTATTACATTACATTGCATTTAGCTGATGCTTTTATCCAAAGCGTAGTGCACGCGCTGGGGTGTACAGTTTAACCAGTTTAACCATGTCCTGGATGTAGGAAGGGCCAGATCCATTCGCAGCATGGTAAGCAAGTACCATTGTCTTGAAGTGGATTCTAGCAGTTACCGGAAGCCAGTGGAGGGAGCGGAGGAGCGGCGTGGTGTGGGAGAATTTAGGAAGGTTGAAGACCAGACGAGCCGCTGCATTCTGGATGAGCTGCAGAGGTCGGATGGCACATGCAGGTAGACCAGCCAGGAGGGAGTTGCAGTAGTCTAGGCGTGAGATGACGAGAGCCTGGACCAGAACCTGCGTCGCTTTCTGGGTCAGCTGGGGACGCATCTTCCTGATGTTGTAAAGCGTGTATCTGCAGCAACGGGTTGTAGCAGCGATGTTTGCAGTGAAGGACAGGTTGTTATCTAGGGTCACACCCAGATTCCTTGCAGTCTGAGTCGGGGAAACAATAGAGGTGCCGATGTTGATGTTGGTCAAGAGTGGGACAATCTTTTCCCGGAAGGAAAAGCAGTTCAGTCTTGTCAAGGTTGAGCTTGAGGTGATGAGCAGACATCCACTGAGAGATGTCAGCTAGACAAGCAGAGATGCGTGCGACGACCTGGGACTCTGAGCGGGGGAAGGACAGAATTAATTGGGTGTCGTCAGCGTAGCAGTGATATGAAAAACCATGCGGGCTAATGACTGATCTGAGCGAGTTTGTGTACAGGGAGAAGAGGAGGGGACCAAGAACAGAGCCCTGAGGGACCCCTGTAGTTAATTGACAAGGGTCGGACTCGGACCCTCTCCAAGTTACCCTGTAGGTACGGTCTTTGAGGTATGAGGTGAGGAGGGAAAGTGCAGAGCCTGAAAACTTGATTTGATCTGATTTGACATGTCGCAGCTCATGTTAACCTTTCTCTCATCCCTGTGCTCACAGGCTTCACAAAGATGCCCTTGCATATACATCCCTTCATCCCTCCATCCCTTCTTCTTCTCTACCTTCAGTGACCCTCGCAGTGAGAAGACGCTCCGGTCTCTCTCTCTCTGACCCTCGCAGTGAGTCGACGCTCCGGTCTCTCTCTCTCTGACCCTCGCAGCGAGTAGACGCTCCGGTCTCTCTCTCTCGACCCTCGCAGTGAGTAGACGCTCCGGTCTCTCTCTCTCGACCCTCGCAGTGAGCAGACGCTCCGGTCTCTCTCTCTCTGACCCTCGCAGCGAGTAGACGCTCCGGTCTCTCTCTCTCTCTGACCCTCGTAGCGAGCAGACGCTCCGGTCTCTCTCTCTCTGACCCTCGCAGCGAGCAGACGCTCCGGTCTCTCTCTCTCGACCCTCGCAGTGAGCAGAGGCTCCGGTCTCTCTCTCTCTGACCCTCGTAGCGAGCAGACGCTCCGGTCTCTCTCTCTCTGACCTTCGCCGTGAGCAGACGCTCCGGTCTCTCTCTCTCTCTGACCCTCGCAGTGAGCAGATGCTCCGGTCTCTCTCTCTCTTGACCCTCGCAGCGAGCAGACGCTCCGGTCTCTCTCTCTCTGACTCTCCCCGCGAGCAGACGCTCCGGTCTCTCTCTCTCTGACCTTCGCAGTGAGTAGACGCTACGGTCTCTCCCTCTCTGACCCTCGCAGTGAGCAGACGCTCCGGTCTCTCTCTCTCTGACCTTCGCAGTGAGTAGACGCTACGGTCTCTCCCTCTCTGACCCTCGCAGTGAGCAGACGCTCCGGTCTCTCCCTTTTTGACCGTCGCAGCGAGCAGACGCTCCGGTCTCTCTCTCCGAAAAAAATATATAATTAAAATAATAAAATAAACTTCGCTAGCCAAGCCGCATCAAGCAGTTCAACCAGGGAACATACCGGGGCGCTCCGGACTCCGAGCGTTACTGCCGCTTCTTCGCAGCACGCGCATCCCTCTCTTGCCAATCATGCGGAGCCCCCTCCCACCCGTTCTCAGCATGCTTAGTCAGTGCTCCACCATCTCAAACACCTCACTCACCTTCCTCTCCATCACGCAACGCCTCAGACTTTAACCGTCTATCACCCGCAGGGAGGCAGGATGATGTGAAATAACTTTAATGAACCAGGCTTCTTTCTCTCTAACCTCCACCTAATTCACATCTGCTCTTTCCGCGGCGTCGCTCATATCAGGAGCACCCGCCCCCACAACCCAACCTAACATTTACGGCATAAACGTATTTTCCCTTTAAGGCCCTGACACACCAAGCAGTCACCAGAGGACTCGCTGACGCCGGCTGTTGCGTCGCCGTGTTCTCCTGCGTTTTGGCCATGTGTCGCACGGGAACACACCGCAAAGACTTCAGTGCGTGAGTGGCAATAACTCTCCTTACCAGCAGGCGGCGGTAGTGTGTATTCGTCATTCAAAAGAGGCAACAACCGGAAAACAGAGAAGAAGAACAGACCGTGATATAAACAAACAACAAATAGCGTGTGCGTTCCATTTTCACTCTCGTCCATCGAAAACATGTTTCGTGCGGCACTGGAGCATGATTTGGGTACTGCCCGCTCTGTATTAATGCCATGTTGACAGGTTATCATCATGTAGGCGTTGATAAAAGCTCATTCTAATGTTGTGTTGTGTGTGTATGAAGGTGCGAAATAAAGTTTTGCATTGCCTATCCTGCTATTTGTGTTCTTTTAATCACACAGCGATAAGAAACAATAACAATGTGCCTACATAACTGTCAGTTGCAGCCGAGCATTAGTATTGTTTATAGTAACAACTACAACATTAAAATACTTCTAGGCAGATTGAGGAGGATAATGGGAGAATGAACAGAGAAACACCCATCTGAATAATAATAACTTTATTTGTATCGCACCTTTCATACAGGGGATTGCAGTTTAAAGTGCTTTACATCAGTAAGAAATAAGAGATCAAATCAGTGTAAAACAAGCAGCAAGAGCAAAGCATAAAGTGGGATCAAATAATGCAGATATATATATATATATATATATATATATATATATACAGTGATAGTGAACCCTTTGGAATGACCTGGATTTCTGCATAAGTTGGTCATAAATGTGTTCTGATCTTCATCTAAGTCACAACAACAGACAAACACAGTCTGCTTAAACTAATACCACACAAACAATGATATGTTTTCATGTTTTTATTTAACACACCATGTAAACATTCACAGTGCAGGGTGGAACAAGTATGTGAACCCAGAGGCTAAAGACTTCTTCAAGAGCTAATTGGAGTCAGGAGTCAGCCAACCTGGAGTCCATCAAGGAGACGAGATTGGAGGTGTTGGTTGAAGCTGCCATGCCCTATAAAAAATACACACCAGTTTTGAATTTGCTATTCTTAAGAAGCATTGCCAGATGTGAACCATGCCTCGCTCAGAAGAGCTCTCAGAAGACCTACCATTCAGAACTGCTGACTTGCATAAAGCTGGAAGGGTTCCAGAAGTATCTCTGAAGCCTTGATGGTCATCAGTCCACGGGAAGACACATTGTCTATAAATGGAGAAAGTTCAGCACTGTTGCTGCTCTCCCTAGGAGTGGCCGTCCTGTGAAGATGACTGCAAGAGCACAGCGCAGCATGCTCAATGAGGTGAAGAAGAGTCCTAGAGAGTCAGCTAGAGACTTAAAGAAATCTCTGGCACATGCTAACATCTCTGTTGACGAATCTACGATACGTACAACACTGAACAACAATGGAGTTCATGGGAGGACACCACGGAGGAAGCCACTGCTGTCCAGAGAAAACATTGCTGCACGTTTGAAGTTTGCAAAAGAGCACCTGGATGTTCCGCAGCACGACTGGCAACATGTTCTGTGGACCGATGAAACCAAAGCTGAGTTGTTTGGAAGGAACACACGACGCTATGTGTGGAGAATCCAAAGGGTTCACATACTTTTTCTTGAAACTGTATATATATATATTAATCCCAACAGGCCACCTTGTTTATAGTTTGATTCAGTTTTAGTAGAATATAAAATACATGAATGATGAAATGAGCACAAAGTGCAGACATACTATAATTATATTGAGGTACTTGAGACTAATCCTGCAACTGTATAGCTCTGCTCCACAACAGTTAGAGAATGAAGAAACCATCACGTATGAAAGGCTACATGTGAATAGAGGGGCAGAAAAACGGCTTGCACATTTACATTTCAATCTTGAGCAATGAACAGCGGTAGACAGTATCTCATTTAGTATCATCATCCTGCGCTTCGCCGGAGGCCTTCGAGTGCTGAGTGTGCATGGCCTCTCTCCGAGCGGTGCCGGTGTGGTACAGATGGTGGATTCTGCCAGGGGAGTGCAAGGCTCAGCATCAAAGTGGAAGGACTCCTCGGTGGTGCTGGTCGAGGTTTCACTGCTGGTGCCACCGGGGGTTGATTCTGCAGCCACCGGACTTCCTTACATTTTTTAAAATAAATTCGCAGTTAGTTGGATTTAATACCATGGCTTCTTAAAACTGTTTACTAAGCATTCATAACAAAACAATACCCTGAAATGTGTGTGCCATTAGTTTGGGGTGTGGTCAAGTGTGAGGGTACATTGTAGACACATTGTGATGCTCTATTCAGATGTTAAAGACATACTTCTAGAAGATTCAGAACACTACAAAATATAAGACATATTTTATAATGTATTATTATAGGTTAAGATAAAAGCGTTATTGAACCCATGGTGAATTTCATAAGCTACCCAGCAGTATATCATGTCATTTCAATTAGCTCCTCCTTTACCAGCTGCAACATTAAGGTGATGAGTACATCAATAATTATAACAGAATAATATATATATTATTCTGTTATTGTTATATTTAACACTGTAACCACCAAATGAATGAAAATAATGTTTTTGTAAATGAAAAAAGCAAGAAACACTTATTTGTACTCAACATATAATAAAATAGTTACCGTGATGGTGAGGTTCGAAGTACTCTCCTTCCTTCTTGTGTAGGGCTCTAAAAACGGCAGCCTGGTTATGATCCACTGCTGTCTGCCCATCCTTTGTGCTCCACAACTACCCGAAGGGGCACGTCTCCTGTATCGGGTGTACTGGGTTCGCTCAGCTCTTTCTCTGAAGCACACAAATAAACAATGTAAGCATTGTGGCTAGTTAGCATGTCCAATTCATATCAATATGCAGTGCCAAACTGCACAGCTAGCAACAAGATAACAACAAAACACAAGGTTGAAATAACAAATTACATTTCACGTTAACGTCACTGTACGCTGGCAAACAATACAAAGCCAACAGTATCTGCTAAAGAGCTCAATTGATGAAAAAGATAATCTTACCCGAGAAACCAAGTTGCGTTTCAATCTCTCGCCAGAGTCCGGTTTTCACTACTCGATTCGAGTACCTTTTCTCTGTGATGTCCTACAGAGCTGGCCTCTCCTCGATCAAGGTGATGAGCAGGTCTTCGTTTGCGTCATTCCAGATCGCCATGATGAGATGAAAATGAATAGCAGTCTGTGTGTGCCTTCTTAAATCGTTTGTTTACATCCCTCACTTCCGTTTCGCTTCTCATCCCTTCATCCCTCATCCCTCATCCCTCACTCCCCTCAACATCCCTACATCCCTCCATCCCTTCATCCCTCATCCCTCCCTCCCCTCAACATCCCTACATCCCTACATCCCTCAATCCCTCCATCCCTTCATCCCTCATCCCTCCCTCCCCTCAACATCCCTACATCCCTTCATCCCTACATCCCTCAATCCCTCATCCCTTCATCCCTCATCCCTCCCTCCCCTCAACATCCCTACATCCCTCCATCCCTCCCTCCCCTCAACATCCCTACATCCTAAATCCCTACATCCCTCATCCCTACATCCCTCATCCCCACATCCCTACATCCCTCATCCCCACATCTCTACATCCCTCATCCCAACATCCCTCATCCCTACATCCCTCATCCCAACATCCCTCATCCCTACATCCCTCATCCCCACATCTCTACATCCCTCATCCCAACATCCCTCATCTCTACATCCCTCATCCCAACACCCCTCATCCCTACATCCCTCATCCCAACATCCCTCATCCCTACATCCCTCATCCCAACATCCCTACATCCCTCATTCCTCCATCCCACATCCCTACATCCCTCATCCCTACATCTCTACATCCCTCATCCCAACATCCCTCATCCCCACATCCCTCATCCCCACATCTCTACATCCCCACATCCCTCATCCCTACATCCCTCATTCCTCCATCCCTCATCCCTACATCCCTCATCCCTACATCCCTCATTCCTCCATCCCTCATCCCTACATCCCTCATCCCAACATCCCTCATCCCCACATCCCTACATCCCTCATCCCTACATCCCTCATCCCTCATCCCTACATCCCTCATCCCCACATCCCTCATCCCCACATCCCTCATTCCTACATCCCTACATCCCTCATCCCAACATCCCTAAATCCCTACATCCCTCATCCCAACATCCCTCATCCCCACATCCCTCATCCCCACATCCCTCATTCCTACATCCCTACATCCCTCATCCCCACATCCCTCACCCCTACATCCCTCATCCCCACATCCCTCATCCCTCATCCCTACATCCCTCCATCCCTCATCCCTACATCCCCACATCCCTCATCCCCACATCCCTCATCCCTACATCCCTCATCCCTCATCCCTTCATCCCTTCATCCCAACATCCTCTTCCCCACATCCCTACATCCCTCATCCCTACATCCCTCATCCCTACATCCCTCATCCCAACATCCCTCATCCCCACATCCCTACATCCCTCATCCCTACATCTCTACATCCCTCATCCCAACATCCCTCATCCCCACATCCCTACATCCCTCATCCATACATCCCTCATCCCTCATCCCAACATCCCTCATCCCTACATCCCTCATCCCCACATCCCTCATTCCTACATCCCTATATCCCTCATCCCAACATCCCTCATCCCCACATCCCTCATCCCCACATCCCTCATTCCTACATCCCTCATCCCTCATCCCTACATCCCTCATCCCAACATCCCTCATCCCCACATCTCTCATCCCCACATCCCTCATCCCCTCATCCCCACATCCCTACATCCCTCATCCCCACATCCCTCATCCCTCATTCCTACATCCCTCCATCCCTCATCCCTACATCCCCACATCCCTCATCCCCACATCCCTCATCCCTACATCCCTCATCCCTCATCCCTTCATCCCTTCATCCCAACATCCTCTTCCCCACATCCCTACATCCCTCATCCCAACATCCCTCATCCCCACATCCCTCATCCCTACATCCCTCATTCCTACATCCCTCATCCCCACATCCCTCATCCCCACATCCCTCATCCCCACATCCCTCATCTCTACATACCTCATTCCTACATCCCTACATCCCTTCATCCCAACATCCTCTTCCCCACATCCCCACATCCCTCATCCCTACATCCCTCATCACAACATCCCTCATCCCCACATCCCTCATCCCCACATCCCTCATCCCTACATCCCTCATCCCAACATCCCTCATTCCCACATCCCTCATCCCTACATCCCTCATCCCCACATCCCTCATCCCCACATCCCTCATCCCTACATCCCTCATCCCAACATCCCTCATTCCCACATCCCTCATCCCTACATCCCTCATCCCCACATCCCTCATCCCCACATCCCTCATCCCTACATCCCTCATCCCAACATCCCTCATCCCCACATCCCTCATCCCTACATCCCTCATCACAACATCCCTCATCCCCACATCCCTCATCCCTACATCCCTCATCCCAACATCCCTCATTCCCACATCCCTCATCCCTACATCCCTCATCCCCACATCCCTCATCCCCACATCCCTCATCCCAACATCCCTCATCTCTACATCCCTCATTCCTACATCCCTACATCCCTCATCCCAACATCCCTCACCCCCACATCCCTCATCCCAACATCCCTCATCCCCACATCCCTCATTCCTACATCCCTACATCCCTCATCCCCACATCCCTCATCCCTTCATCCCTTCATCCCAACATCCTCTTCCCGTCACCATTTATATTTAAATGGTGCATATTTATATACTGTGTATACTAACACCTTAATTCCAGGTACCGTCTGGGGGGCCCCGTAATCAGCCCACGCAGATCATGCCGGAGACGGAACCCCCACTGTGAGTCTCCCACTGCACGGACCACAGCTCGTCCTCCCAGATCATCCCTTCACCCCCCTCATATCATTCACATGTTACTTCAATAAACGTACAAACATCACAGTGTTGTGGCGTGGTTCCTGCCAGTGAAATACTATACAAAGGACATTTTAAGGTAAGTGTCATCTTTTGTCATTCAAATACAGTATAGCCTCGTAGTTGCACTGGATAGGCAAATTGCTGTTTGACCAAAACTAGCAGCCTTTGAACTGTGAATAGTTCTGTGAGAGGATACAAAGTATAGAGGCTACTGTGAGAGTAAAAATACTTTGGTTACTATTGTGATATCGCTTTTTATAAAAATTAATCTCGTGAAGCAGATCAAGGATGCTTCTTGAGGTAGGATCGTTATTTAGAGTTGTCATTGAAATGCAAGTTGTTGGCAGTTCAGAATATATTAATTTAGGTCATTTCTCTTTTTTCCTTTTTCAAAAAGAGCACAATACAAATGAAGTACGCAGAGAACTATAGCCATCCGCTGCCTTGTCGTGTACCCTGGAAAAAGGAAGAGGACCTTTTCAAGGAGTTTAGCGACGTCATTAAACATCTTCAAATAAAATAAAATCCACGGGCCCAGTGACACAGGACAAAAGCACTGCTCTCTGTCAGCTACATTCTGAAGCATATTGCACTTTTGGCCACGCCCCCAATCAATAATATCTTAGCAACGTTCAGCATGGATAGGTGTAACACAGGGGTGCCCAACCAGTCGATCGCGATCGACCGGTCGATCGCAGGGAGATTCCCAGTCGATCGCGAGATGTGTCTAAAAATAGAACAACAATATTCTGTTTTATCGTTAATGTCCTATAACATAATCTTCCCGTGCCAGAATAATGCACTTGAACGCACCAAAGCTTTGTGATTGGCCGGCGTGACCCCATGTGTGGGGGCGTGGCTGGTGGGCAGTGGGCACTATTTCGCTGACATTGTCCGTGTCAACAGGAGTGACAGTCCGCACACACAAACACCACACACACACACACACACACACACACACACGACCGCAATTATGACAAAAGCAAAAGAGCCCAAAATATATAATTTTCACTGTGGGAGGATGATTATTTTTGTATCCATTCTAATTCAAAGTCCATCTGTCTCATCTGCAATGCGAATGCGAGCGTGGCTTTATCGAAGAAGGGTAATTTAGGAGCGGCATTTCAAAACAGTGCACAAACGCTACGAGACGGAATTCCCTCCTGATTCTGCCCTACGCTCCAAAAGGGGAGGGGCCTGAGAGGACAGCTAAATGCACAGCAGTCCATTTCCACCAGGCCCAACAACAAGAGCAAGGCTGCTCCAGAGCATCGTGTCAGTCACGTTCTTGAGAAACACATGCAGCCTTTCAAAGACGGCGAAGTTGTGAAAGAAGCTTTCCTGGAGGCTGCGACGTGCTTTTTGGGGACAGTAAAAATAACTAGCATTTCAACAGGTTTTTGATATAATAAAAACTCAAGTTAGATACCGTTATTAATCAGCTGTGAGTTTGAGTTTGTTTGAACTTATTCATTATAATTATTGTACAAAATGGTATAAGAATGCAAACTTAAATTGATTATAGTCTATTATCAATTCAGGTTAAGAAACTAGTGTTGCTTGCATCCTATTTTAAAGGCATTTATTTTTATACTCAAAACAAAAAGGGTTTGATTTTATTAATTTTGTCTTTTGTATTGCACGTTGGCAGCAGATTCCTGAGTAGCTTCAGATCTGAGTTGTCTTATTAGTAAGCCTCATTTATACTTTTGGAGCAACACTATTTTTATATAATGGCAAAGAAAGGGTTCAGTGTCTTTTCATTTTTCCCTGTGTCATCTGTGGCAGCACTGTTCAATGTTTCTTGAAGACATTACCCACTGTAGTGACGTGTGAATAAACTCCAACTCTGTATCAACAACACTGTTGTGTAACTTCAGTTAAATACTTGTATGTGTGTAGATTCGAAAGAGGTAAAATAAAGGATCTGCAGTATTTTATGGAGTATTAATCGTACAAAGGTCAGTTTTATACAAGTAGAAGTGTGTATTTACCTGGCAGTAGGCTGTCAGTAATGGCTACGCCTCTCTGTTTGGACTGGTAGATCTCGGCAGACTGGCAACTTTAAAAGTAGCTCTCGGTTCAAAAAAGGTTGGGCACCCCTGGTGTAACATTTGAAAAGTGGCTTCTGCTCTTCTCTTAACCAGTTCACGTATCGTATGGAACCTGCAAACAAGATGAGAAGATACTAAAACTTGCACGGTTGGGATTGACTAATTCTGTCCACATGCATTTAAACACTTGGCAAAGTACTCAAAAGCACCTCTGTGTGTCTTCAGGACCACGTTGCCATGACGACACACACATGCAGACTCAATAGTTGAAAACAATACCAGCGTTGCTTTAGCAGCTGGTAATAATGGCTCTGAATTCGCTAAGAGTTTAAAAAGTATGCAGTTACCTAATTCATTATCTCTTATGTGCTAACCTATTATTTAATGTGCGTCAAAAGGACATGAATATCGCCTTCATCAGTGACCGGTCCACCCAGGATCTGACCATACGATGCAGCCATCGTGGTCCAGGGAAACAAATGAAAGAGCATTCTGCGTTAAATGTGTTCTGTTTGAAATAATGACTGTCGGCAGTGTAAACATCTTTGTTACATCTTTTGTAAAATGGATGAGTGATCTGCAGACTGGCGGCCATTGAGAGTTTGTTTCTGTAGCTTTACAAAAGGTTTACAGATTTTACACATTTGGCGCTGGTTTTAAATATGCAAAGGCCTCTAACTTCGGTGTGATGGCAGCATGTATTAGCTGTGTCCCCATGTCCCATGGTAATATGGCTAATGTGTTTATTTATTATTTGTGGGGCAATTTAAATGTGTGTTATTTATCTTTTTTTTTCAAGATTGAAATGAAGCTCAGCACAAGTTCTTTCAGGAAGACGGGGTGTGATACATCCACTCCGCAGCTGCATATCATCAGCTCATCACAGGCGTTCTCTTTAACCTATTACATTTCACCTCATTCTCCAGCAGCCAATCAACGTGCTGCAGCCACACTTTGAAATGGTTCTCCTCTCTCCTGCAGTCAGCTGTGAGGTCAGGTGTTCATGCACCTTATCATATGGCATGTGTGAATGTTCAAACAAAATGAATTCTCTCCTGATTGAAATATCATGTGTTGAAATAAACAACTGCAGTTCAAAATAAAAAGTGAATTGCCTAATATTTTTGTTGTGGAATTAATTAATTTCTTTCTTTAAAGGTAAAACATGAAAAAACTAAAAAAAAACAAAAACAATGGAATACAATATATTTGAAGGAACTTACAACTTAAAATTCCTTTTATATCATGTGGTAGACAACTTCGGAACAATCTTTTGAGCAATCAACTTAAAAACTTGTGTTTATGCTCCAACTATGAAGTACGTGGTAATTAAAAACACCTCTGACTGTAGAGCAAAAGCCTTCTCCCCTAACTCAAATAACTTTGTTGCTTTAAAACTTTTCATTAGAAGTCGTCATAACTCAATAAACATTGATGCAAACTGTTGCGTTGATTTTCTTTGTTGAGCCGAGGCATCTGTTTTTAGAGTGCAGCAAATTCTGCTCATATTCAGTTGTTATGGGATTACTGCAGATATCAAAGTTTGTTTTGATCACAACACAAATGTGATTTTAGTCAAAATGTGAAAAGGCAAACATACAGTGTTTCTTTATTCAGCGACTGTCCAATTGTGTGTCAATATGGATCCTCGTGCAGGAGAAAAGACCAACAGTGGCAGCGCTAATAGTAAAATGGTTGTGCACACTGATATCTTACAGACATAATATAGCATATAATCTGTGACAAAGTTTACACATCTTGAAACAACATGATCATTGTATCCTTACAAATTATTATGAGCATCAACAAAACATTGTGAGTTTCAAGGAATTCTTTAACCCCGTTCACCGTGCCTCCACAGATACTGCTATCCCGTCACACAGCCATAACACTTCATAAATCAGGTCCAGACGGGGGGGGACCACACAACTGAAGAGGTGCTGAGAGCAGCTACCTGTGGAGAGAAAGTCACAGAGGAAGGATAAAGATTTTAGAAGGGCACATGTTAGATTGTTGTTGCTTTAGGGGGGTGGGGGGTGGTTCTGTGCACTTTGACCTCCTGCTCCGCTACATCTTTATTTCATGGCTGACAAAGTGAATGCCAACGCAGCGTAAGGAATTCTGACTTTGGCTGATTTATGTTCCCCAGCTGCTGTCAGCCACCAGCTGGACTCAGAGAGAGAGAGAGAGAGACAGACAGACAGACAGACAGACAGACAGACAGACAGACAGACAGACACACACAGACAGACAGACAGACAGACAGACAGACAGACAGACAGACAGACACACAGACAGACACACAGACAGACACACAGACAGACAGACTGACAGACTGACAGACAGACAGACAGACACACAGACACACAGACACACAGACACACAGACAAAGAGACAGACAGGCAGACAGTTTAAAAAGGGACCTCCAGGTATTTAGTGCTACTGATTTAATTTCAATGGCCAATTTAAATAGGGGACACGCATAAAAACCATGTGAGTTGTAGATCAACCCTTCTTACCTAATGTTATCCTTACCGAGCTAACACACATATGCTGACATTACATGACATTACATTTAGCTGACGCTTTTATCCAAAGCGACTTACAATAAGTGCGTTCGACCAACAAGATACAAACTTGAAGAAAACAGAATAATATAAGTACATCAGGTTTCATAGAGCCAAAACATTTCAAGTGCTACTCAACTGGCTTTAGGTAAGCCAGTCCTTTATTAGTATATAAGTACTTTGTTAGTCATTCTATCGCTCGAAGTGGAGTCGAAAGAGATGAGTTTTCAGTCTGCGCCGGAAGGTGTGTAAGCTTTCTGCGGTCCTGATGTCACAACCTAGTCTCACGGCATTTCGTGTTCACCAACACGATTTTTAATCTATTGATTCGTGTTCCCCATCACGATTTGCCCCTTTTTTTCGTGTTGCACAGCACGATTTTAAAAGCAATGTATTTCTACTGGTAACGTGTTTCGTGCCTGCAGGCTGCAGCACGTCTTTTTCTCCGGTCGGGTCGTGGAAGACCGGAAGCTGTGTGGTTCATAAAAACATGTTCTTACTCAATATCAAGCCACAGTTATTGCTTTTATATTAAATCGTATAATTTCGGACTTTTGTTGTCGTCTGTGAGGAAAATAAATGGGGCTCAGAGCCTCAGGATACTGAAATCTGTATTTTTAAATCTTTTTTTCCTTCTAATTTGTTATTCTTTTCAAAATAACACACTGTTATTTACTCACCAATAACACACAATTATCCTTGCTTTTATTTATTGGTTTAATTCCATAACCTCGGGCTTTTTTGGTGTCCGTCAGGAACTGAATTTCAAAATAAAAATAACCGGAAACAGACGTAGGCCTGTAAGGGACATTTCGAGCATCATTGCGATTGTCAACATTTCTGAGTTTAGGATGGCCGAAAACACTACACTACCCATAATCCCCAGCTATCGTTTAGGACTACAGTTCCCGTAAGGTTACGCAGAGCGTCAAACAGCTGTGTGAAATGGAACGAAACCACGCCAGACTATCCAAAACTGGAATCGAACACCCCCCAGAACTACACATGCTGGCTATTGTGTTTCGCAAAATGTTCTATGGGACGTCTCTACTGAACGTTTTCGTTTTCCCCACAATTAGAAGTTGCCATTATTAAACACATTGGTGTTATCAAATGTAAAACATATAATTAATAAATGGGTGAAAATCGCTTGTGTCCATAATGGGCAGCATTAATATATACCCACATGACAGCTCATTGCTACTTTGTAATTCTACTCCACTACAATTCAGAGGTTAACCTGGTATTTTTACTCCACTGCATTTATTTGAGTTACTTTGCAGATTCTGATTAATGATGTGAAATATAAACAACCCTTAAATAAGACTTTAGTTACAGCTGAGTAAAATGCAGGGAAGGTGATTGTCAAGTGCCAACAATCAGGAGAGATATTTGATAGTTGGTGCTTGAGAAGACTAGACATGTATCTGCAATTGACATGAATGGAAACAAGTAATAAAGTATATTCATTACTCGTTATTCTCTACTAATAGTTCATTAAAGACTGTATAAAGACTATTTTGCACATCCCTTTCAAGATTTTCAAAGGTTGATTGACATATCATACACAACTACGGTGTAGTTATGCAATGAATGAAAAACTTGGGTCACAGGTTCCTCAACAGTGCATTACAAGACATCTATCAATATGTGTGTACCTCCACCATTAAACTGTCATATTCTGCACATTTCTTATTCTATCTACATACATAAGAGTATAATTAATGTGTATAATATCAGTTAAAATAAGTGCTTCAACATAGTTAACATTGCAGGAAAGCAATATATTAGACGTTAAGTACTTTGTCAGGCTTAATATTTAATATTTAATGTTTAAATAAAGGTTAATCCGTTGTTCTGTTTTGCACCTCCTCCTATTAATATCTATGTACATCCTGCACTAAACTGTTTTATTGTAGAGATCACTTATAGTATCTTCTTAATTTTGTATATTCTATATTTCCATATTTATACTTTCCCCCTATGAAAGTATGTACTCTTAATATTTTTTTAATCAAATATAACACATACAAACAATAATTCAATAACGTGCTTTAACCACTAGGCACACAAGGTACACACAGACACTTGTATGTACAACATCTGAAGATGTATAGTTTTATTCATGCTTTCACATCATTTTACAGCATATTGCTATACTATTTCAGACTCAGTATTTACATTCTTACATTCAAAGAAAATCAGTAATATCTTTAAAAACTACAGTCCTTTTCTCTCAGCTGTGCACCGTTATGGTGTAAATATAACCTATCTATGAATTAGATCAAATGTAAAAGTCAGCCGAATTAGTGTTGATACTGCAAGGAGACGTATTGTGTGAAGAGAAATTGAAGATGTTGTTTAATTGTTGATATATTTATGATCCACGTCAAGTATTCAGTTTCGGCGCCATTTCTTCCAGTTTTTCCAAAGGTCTTCTCATCAGGGCTCTCTAAATAAAGAACTACGGCAGATCTGTAGGATGTAATGCAGCCGAACCGCGTATTACAATGCCGTTATGTGATGACTTTCAAAGAGAAAAGCAAGAGCACTCGGAATTAAGTATTATTTTATTCTTTTAAAATGTTTTCCGGATTTCATATAATATAAACACCAAATCCCAGCATGCATTGCGGCTATCCAATCAGTGAGCTTCAAACCATAGCTGGGGATCTTGGGTAATCGCTCGAAATGCCTACGTCTGTTTCCGGTTATATTTATTTTGAAATTCAGTTCCTGACGGACGCCAAAAAAGCCCGAGATTATGGAATTAAACCAATAAATAAAAGCAAGGATAATTGAGAAGATCATCTCACTGCAGTTTGTCCACTACGTCACAGCATGGGGCATCGGAGAACTTGCATTGAATGGAATGTGAGAGAGATCCAGTAGGTTCTCTCTAGGTGTATTGGTGAGTAAATAACAGTGTGTTATTTTGAAAAGAATAACAAATTAGAAGGAAAAAAATATTTAAAAAATACAGATTTCAGTATCCTGAGGCTCTGAGCCCATTTATTTTCCTCACAGATGACAACAAAAGTCCGAAATTATACGATTTAAAATAAAAGCAATCACTGTTTTTATGAACCACACAGCTTCCGGTCTTCCACGACCCGACCGGAGAAAAAGACGTGCTGCAGCCTGCAGGCACGAAACACGTTACCAGTAGAAATACATTGCTTTGCAAAATCGTGCTGTGCAACACGAAAAAAAGGGGCAAATCGTGATGGTGAACACGAATCAATAGATTAAAAATCGTGATGGTGAACACGAAATGCTGTGAGACTGGGTTGGATGTCAATGGGGAGCTCATTCCACCATCTTGGAGCCAGGATAGCAAACCCACGTGTTTTTGACATGATTGGCTCTCCTTCCCTCCTGTTGAGTTGTTTTGTCTGGGGGAGTAACCTTTTCAAATGTGCATGTTGTGGCATCTCTTCACCTCAATGTGCATTCATAAACCCGTAGACTTGGCAAGATGTCAGATCATTTTTAAAACACATTCATTATACCTCATATATCTGTGTTCTCTAAAATGTTACGGATAGTTGTAATATTTTGAGGGAAAATATTATAATATTACAAGAATAAAGACGTAATTTAAAGAGAATAAAGCCACAATACTTCAACAAGAGAATCCACCTGTCCTATAACCTGCTCTGCATAATGGAACTGCTGCTGATGCCAGTGTCTCCTGTTGACTGTCTGACAGACACACTGCATGAGAGAACCTTCAGGGGGCTTGTCTTCAGTCATAAGTCCCAGCATTGTGTAGTTTTTACATAAGTCTTAACTTCTGATAAAATACCGCTAACAGCAGCTAAGCTACACTTTTCAGTAAGAAGCCCCCTGATTTAGAGAGGCCGTCTACTAGGGGGACACGGAGCCGCAGAGCCTCCAGGCCCAGGAGTCAACACCTCGTCTCTGTCCCCATGATTAACAATCAGCAATGCAAGGGCTCCCTCGCTTACACGTGTTGTCCTCAGCAGGATAATCCACACACCACTTTCATAAATGTTAAAGCGTAAATACTATAGCCGGAAGTAAAAAGCTAACGTTAGGCTATAAAGGAACTACATCACGGTTGCATGGTTGGCGCATCGCCACCGCTAAGCTAAAGGTGGCTAATGTTTGGCTTGATGGCGTTTGGTAGTCTCATACAAGTGGCTATGTTGATGACACATAGGGTCTGTGTACATTCACAAACAGGTATTTGGTGTTAATGGATATCTAACAAAATGTACATTGATAGACCTTGTAATGTATCCAACCCAGAACAAGTTCAAAGAAAGTTGACTTCGACATATGGGAACAGGAAGTGGTCAAATGCCATCTCATTTCCAGGTGTTAGGACTCATTTGTGCACCACTCTGAATAAGATGTTAAAAACAATTTCCACATGTAAGCAGCAAAGGCTGACTGATATGTTGACTTTCAGCATTGGTCAAGTTCCAAAATCACTACACATACGGATACAATATTTTTTTCTGTTAAATACTCATCTTACAAACGAGTCCTTTGGAGAACAATAATACCTCTAGCCCATATCCTCAAAACAACATCTGCGTTTCAGAGTTTCTAATCGTCTCACTATTTCAGTTTGTTGTGAAGTGGGAAACTAATCTTTGAAAAAGGAATTAAAAAAAGACACGAGGGAGAGGGGTTGGGCCGAGCTTGTTAAGAAAGTCATCTGAATGACTATTCCCCCCAGTGGTCTGAGTGTTGAGAAGGAAACCCAAATGTTTGGCTTATTTTAGCCAATTAAGCCGTGAGAGAGGCGATTGTGGCGGGGCTATTGAGCGTCTCTTTGCTCAAAGTGCTTATTGTCAGGCTGCTTGCAGAAGGATCAATTGGAGGCTCTGTGATCGGATTATCCAGGTAATCAATGCGGCTGGCTAATATATTAACAAGGTAATTATAGCGCTGTGGCCTCACTGCGACAAACGCAACACGCCATCATTCGTACATATCACCGGCTCGAGTTAGGATGATGAAAGATACATCCCCCCCTCCAAAGCAAGCACATAATTGTCTCCTTTCTGTGTTACACACAAAACACACTCTCACACACAGCGCTGCGCCCCGCTGCCCCTGTGGAGAAGGTGTTAATCACATTACTAATGATAACACTTCACACTCCCGCCATAAAGCCGTGCAGCGGGGCCCAGACTCCTAAATCTCCTGCAGCTCACAGCAATTATTCCTACACACACACACACACACACCGAACACACACATACACACTGAACACACACAGTCGAGCAGTTTTCTACTTAACATTAAATCCAGTTGTTGTCATTTTTTACTTTCATTTACATTGTCTTCATTTCCCTCAAAAATATTTTTGAACAAATCATAAATTATAAGGAATCTAAAAAAAAGTATGTATGTAAAGAAAGAGAGAGAGATGAAGAAAACTCTTTAACAAAATAAGTTAAATATATGATATATATATATATATTGAAATACAAGTAAAAGTACATACAATACACACACATTGAGTGGAGCAACACGTGAAAAAAAACAATGGTCAGGAATAGAGTAGAAGAGAAATGCAAGACAACACATTACAGACGTCTGGGACAAAACAAAAAGATAAAATGAAAATAAGCTCATACGAGTGCATCTTCACAATTGTCCCTTCTGTTGGCGTTGAGCAGTGTGGGATATCTCCAGGCTTTAGAGGTGCAAAGTATTCTCAAACACTGTCACGTTTAGAGCGCTGGCTGCTGTTAGCTGTGCAAAGGCCCGGCGCTGCTTTGAAGAGCTGTGTCTTTGTCTCCTGCAGGGGGGGGCTTAGCTGAGCTGCTTGGTATTCCCCCCAAGGCTTTGTGCCTTTGGCCGCCATATGGGAGAGAGAAAACAGCCATATAAGAACTTAAGCAAAGTTTATATTTACCCAGGAATCTTCTCAGCTTTGCTTTACTATAGTGGAAAAACAATAACCCGGCTGAATCCACGCTACCATCATAAGCACTTACGCAAAGTTCATATTAGCAATGGAGATTTCAACCTTGGCGGGACGAGGCAGTAAATAATGCTTCTGCTGCGGCACAATTCTCTTTCTTTCAACTGTGAGCGAGTGTTGAGTCAGGAGGAAGACGATGTGAGAAAAGCTCCATGACTGCTGTGCTTCACCAGAGTGCTGGAACTCAAATAATGTTAGTGTCCACGATTGTGAAATAATAACAACGTGGGACATTTTCAAACACTTTTCACAGACTAAAACTTAAGAAATACATAAAAGGCTTCCTTAAAAGACAGAGAAGCTGTTTTACACAAAGTCTGTGGTTGACATGGGTTCTATATTTCTATTTTAGAGTGTCGATGGTCACATGCATTGCAAACATATTCATACTTTCGCTTAACGCTTTTTTATATTTTTAACAGAAATAGGGTTTGGAACTTATTACCGATTTTTACAATTAAAAAAACACTTTAAGGACACTGATTCTTTAAAGACATGCTGCTGTACATCTATCGAGGCAGACATGAGACATTTAGATCATGTCTTACTCCAAACACAACCGTAACGTATTTCTTCACCTGTCGTTGATACGTTAAATAGTGAACCTAAAAAAGGTTCACCCATTCTCACACATCCATTCTGTTCACACACCGTTGGCCACCGGGAGCATGTTGGGGTTCATGATCTTACCTTGCACAAGGACATATCGCCATGTTGACTGCAGGAGCTGGGATCGAACCCACAAGCTTCTGATTGGAAGAGGACCACGAAGCACTACAGCCACTCGCCTACTCATTGACGGTCTGGCTGCCAACGTTTCGGTATCACTACACCAACATACAAAGAAAACAGCATAATCATATATAACAAAGCAAACATAAACCACTCTGGTAAAATAATATAAACTCACAATTATATAAAGGCAGCATACAAAAGAAAAGACATAAGATGGCAAAGTGATGACAGGAAGTAGCAGCTAACCCCACCAGAGGGGCTCATGAGGGACACTGAAGCCCCTGCCTCCAGCTGCTGGCGGAGTGATACGGACAGCCATCATCTGACTGTGCTGTGCCTCGTCCTTTATGTGTACACATCCTATAGGATCTGAGGAGAGGGAGTTGTTGGCTCTCTTGCTACCTGAGTTCTTCATGTATTTGTCTGGATTGCAACATAGCAGAACATATGAGAGCTGTTTACCAAATATCTGGAGAATTGAGCATCAGCCCAGTGCATGCTGGGAGATTACACTGAGCCTGCTTGGCTAAATATTTACCGAGGAGGCTGTTGTCAACATGTCTCTGTTACTTACTGTTTGTGTGTGTGTGTGTGTGTGTGTGTGTGTGTGTGTGTGTGTGTGTGTGTGTGTGTGTGTGTGTGTGTGTGTGTGTGTGTGTGTGTGTGTGTGTGTGCGTGCGTGTGTGTGGGGGGGGTGTGTGTGCATGTGTGGAGGGGGGGGTGTGTGTGTATGTGTTTGTGGAGGGGTGTGTGTGTGGGTAGGGGGGTTTGTGCATGTGTTTGTGGTGGAGGGGTGTGTGTGGGGGGGGGGTGCATGTGTGTGTGTGTGTGTGTGTGTGTGTGTGTGTGTGTGTGTGTGTGTGTGTGTGTGTGTGTGTATTTTCATTTAAAAAAGCAGATTTCCTTTGTGTTGAAATACTGCT
The DNA here is from genome assembly GCA_036324585.1 of Champsocephalus esox. Lineage (NCBI taxonomy): Eukaryota > Metazoa > Chordata > Actinopteri > Perciformes > Channichthyidae > Champsocephalus > Champsocephalus esox. The sequence continues at coordinate 39,350,222 of CM070478.1, forward strand.
TGCATATTGTTTGACTCACATCTCAAATTCCTTGTTGAGTTTATGCAAGACTCTTCAAATGACTTTATTGTGTAGCTATGAAGACAACACGTGTTAGTAAAGTATTGTAAGGTGTGTGAGTGGGGTGGGGGTGTAATTGATGACATATGATCAGCAATTTATACTTGACTTTGCTGTACTTGTGAGTGCAAATGATTTGTGTGTAAACCTCATTCATTTCAAATAGATGAACAACATCTGAAAGTTATCATTGTTTCAAATAAATTACACACAGAGAGGGGGGGCGGGGCTTCAAGAGAGCCATGTTGGCATACAACAATACAAATAGATCACAATAAACGTACTCCAAATGTTTTTATAATTATATAGGATTATATTGATTATTGACTGATACCAATCCAATTCTCCCACCAGTTCTGCAATAATGTTTGTTAAATGGTTCTTGGACGTTTTGTTTTCATGAACTTGGACCTTGTGTCAGCAGTGCTTTCATGCTTTTAGCCGACATTGTTCTGTAAAATAAGTATTTAAGATAGCACTTAAGGTCCTGAAAGTAAAAGTCAGGTTTATTTTCTGGATGGAGCTGCCAGATTCTATTTCAATTTGAGTACCTTTATCAAACCTGACGATACCACCAGCAGCTTGAATCCATTCCGACCGGGATTCTGGGTAACTTTTGGATGTATTTGACAAGCTTTTGTTTTTCCGTAAAACTGCAACTGAATTTCACTGTGCGATGACAGTGAGTGGGTTTGTCTAAAAACTGGTAGGAAGCTATCCTTGTGACTGATTATTGAGGTAAGGGACAAAACAACGTGTTATTTCCTTTCTTTAAAAAAAAATTACTATAATAAAATGTACATTTTTATATACAAAGGTACTAGCTAACAAAACATGTAAGGGGACAGGAACGAAAATATACAAAAAGCTCTGACAGTGTTGAAAAACAACTGTCAGACTGTCCCTTGTCTCAAGAATCGTGTCCTATTTACCAACTCGCTTGCTGTCTCTAGTTCATGTAATGTAATGTGTTAAGGTGGTAGGAAATGCTCTCTGAACTTCAGACTAATGTTTGTGTTCCGAACCATCTGTCTGGCACCAGAGCAGAGCAGAGAACCGACAGACGGGATGAGAGAGAAGGAGTACCCAAGAAAAGACAAGAGACAGTGAGGGATGGGGATGGGGGGGGTCGAGACGCTCACTCTCTATTCATGGATCTTAACCAGCCGTGAGATTGGCCTGGAATACCAAACACAGATACCTCCTCCTCCTCATGGGTCCTCCTCACTTCCACCAAACAGGTTTCCAAGGCAACACTACAGGAGGTCAGAGGTCAAAGTGGTGTAGGATATGGGGGGGGGGTTGAGTGTCTGAACGTGGGTCCATCTGGATGAGTGACACGGCAAAATCAGATATCAGTCCTACACTACGAGTGGGGGGAGGCGGAGCCAGAGAATGCTAAGCTGATTAGCAAAGCATGGGTTTGATATCGATGTGTGTAGTGGTGATGGTGAGGCTGAAATAATCTGTTGACATTTACAGCATTGAATATAATGGATAAAGAGAAGACGATAGATCAGGGGGATGTTGGATGATGAAGATGAACTCTTCCTCTGAAAGATGACAGATGGTTCGTTTGGCATGCTGGCACGCTGCCACGTCAGAGCACTGTTTTCAGACCAGCCTTAATCACTCAGATACAGGTGTTGAATATCAACTAGGCATACATCAGTTTGGCTCCATTAGCACCAATCTACCCAGCTATATTTGGGATTAAAATAAAAAATTCCATTCTTCTATCACCAATTTGGTTCTTGGAATTTAAACGGTGGTAATGGTGCTAACGGATTGACCTGCAGCATTTGCGAGTGGAGCCTCACAGTTTTTCAGGTTGATATGTGAAGCTCATTAGCTAGCCAACATGTATTTAGCAAATGTTTAGCAAAATATTAGAAGTGAGGCTACGAGACTAACGTTAGGTCTACTGCAATAGCCTCACTTTTAATAGTTTGCAAAACATTAGCTAGCACTATTGTTTTGCAGTTGCTAGCAGTTTATTGGGATTTTATGCTAGATAGACAGGCATTGGTTTGATATAATAAATTAAGCATTATTGTTAGTTAAGCATGTCAGCCTGTCGCCCCACTTCTTGTCTCTCTCTCTCTAACTCATTGCAGATGGCTGCACTAAAGAAAAGGGCAAGAGAGGAAACCAGTTGTAAGATGTTTAAAAGTTCATTAAACATAATATATGCTTAAATGCATTTCAAAGAAGTTGTGTTGGAGTTTTTGTTATTCTACATTTTGACATCAAGATTTTCTGATTTTACTGCAAATGTATATCGGTTTCAAATATCGGTTATCGGTCTCCTTGATTACTAATAATCGGTATCGGCCTAGAAAAAGCCATATCGGTCGATCCCTACATGAAACCAACGTCGACTGTGTGTAGAATTCAAGAAATTATAATCTCCTGTGTTTCTGACATGTTGAAGTTCCATCTGTCCATCCTGACCTCCTTACTCTATGGACTTTGATGCACTATAACATATATGTAAAACTCTTAATTGTACTAATCGGGTAGCTGTGGCTCAGGAGGAAGAGTGGTCGGCCACCAATAGGGCTTTCACATCAACGCGATTCCCGTTCTAGCTCCGTGCTAGAGCTTTTCTGGTTCGGAACCGGTTTTTCTTTTCAGCCCCCGTTTTGTTCACACCGCCCAGAGCCCGACTGGTGCTGCCGCTGCTGCGTCATGACGTCACCGTTTACGTCACTGATTTTCTCCCCAACGGTGTTACGGCGCTCACTAAAACAACAACAACAATGGGGGACTGATCGGGACGATGATCGTGTTGCTTTTAATTAAATTAAATAACGACTTCTCCAAGCTTATAATTTTCTCCAGAGTACCGTGGTTCATTGTTTATTAATGTGTTTCAGCGGCATTTACGGACCGCTGCAGTGCTACTCTTCCACTGGAGTTTATTCTCCCGTTAGCTCCGGGTTAGCTCACACGGCAGCGGCCGCTGTAAAGTATTCACTGTCTGATTGTCACACAAGCAGCTGATACATATCCCCAATTCCCCATAAGTGAATGTGTTTCAGTCTGAATTGACGCTGTTTGGCATCACAACGCTGTTATGTTTGATTGTTTGTAGCCTTTATTTAACCAGGTGAAAATCCCATTGAGATCAACAATCTCTTTTTCAAGGGAGACCTGCAAATGAAAGTTTCTCTGGTATAAAATGGGTGATGTTAGCATAGCAACCGAAGCTAAACTGACTATCTTGACTACTTGTTGTTGCTATATTGTGGCATAAGCCGTTTTCTACAGCCACGTATTCTTCATTATGATTCTACTTGTGTTGTCGGACATGACAACCTTTATTGCCCATGTATTGATTCCATCCGATAGCTGCTAAAACAAAACGTCTGCCTGCTCTGCACAATGATCAATAAGAGTGAACGGATGGTCAAAGTAAGGCACATATGAACAGAATCACATGAAGCCTGGTTAGTGTTGCCTGACTTTATAAAGTGTGTGTTTTTTTGTATAAGTGCGTGGTTGCGTTCTAGTCACTTTGCTCAGCACTACTGCTTGTTACAACTTTTATTTGCCGTACTCGCCTGTTAGCTCGTGTTAATCTCGCCCCCCCCCGACATAAGCGTGACGTATGCGGTTCTTGCTTCTAGACAGACCATTTTTTGGTGCTTGAAACGAACCAGATTCCAGAGCTTAGAGGCGGCTCCGCTGCGGTGTGAACAGGAAAAAATGGTGCTTTTCAGGCTCTAGCTCTGTTAGGATTTATTTAGCCCTGATAACAGGATAAACTGAAAAGAGTACAAGGAAGCTTATGTTACGGGTCCCAAAAGCTTGGGTACCACAGCAACAATAAATGATATCTCTAGAAAACAGAAAAGTGCAGCAGCAAGAATTAGACACAGGATCCGGTTGATCGTCTGGATTTCTTCTTATTCAAAATTCAAAGTACACATAATTACATTCAAATAGCTGTACTTTACAAACATATCACATTTCTCCATTTAAGTTATCCGTCTATGTCAGTCAATTACTGTATCTCAAGGAGAAATTCAACATAGTCAATATAAAACACATAATGCAATCAAATAATACTTTCTATCAATATATCTATCTTTACCAAATATAACATATTATGGAGCTCACATAAATACACTGTCAGTGTTAATAAACAAAAGAACACGAGGCGATGTTCCTGCAAGACTTCACTCAGGTGAACAAAACATATTACCCGTGCGCAGCAGCTGACCTGCCTGCGAGCCTTCGCTCAGGTCACATTTACACACGGTGCGGCTGAAGCCCGCGAAAACGGCATCTATAGTTGCCAACAGTTTTGTATTTTTAAAATACCGTTACTATGTCAAACATGCTCAAAACTTTCTTACACCTCATTCATTATATCTCATTTACACAAGTTAACATCGATCATTTTCATCATGTACTGACCTGTAGAAAACAGAAAAGTGCAGCAGCAAGAATTAGACACAGGATCCGATTGATCGTCTGGATTGCTTCTGAGGAGGGGGCGGAAGTGTCGCCCCTAAAATAACCCAGGTGTCACCAAGCCGCAAACTCTGGGGAAGAGCCAGGACGCCAATACGGAAGTGCCACACACTGCAGTTCATCTAGTGGCCAGTAGGAGCAGGCTGCAGAACGGAGCAATTTCCATAGACCCCCATGTTAAAATGCCCAACTTTACAGCAGAAATAAACATGTTTACATCGTGGTTCAAAAAACCATATTCTCTGTATAGTTAGATTCCCCCTTCATGACTACTGTGTGGGGGGTGCATTTTTTCTCAACTCATCTGTTTAATTAATATTAAGCCTTAAAGCTTTTGCATAAATTATGGCGTGGTCACTTTGATGGACATGCAGGGTTGGGAGGGTTACTTTATAAATGTAATCAGTTACTGATTACTGATTACATGGCTCTGAAAGTAATCCGAATACAGTTACAGTTACGTGTCTTAAAACGTAATCAGATTACTTTTAGATTACTTTCTTTTTCCATCACAGATGGGTATGTTTTGGTGAACAGGAGACACAAAAAGCAAAAGTAAACTGAACTGTTTTTACTGTTTCAAGAGCACAACTGAAACATCACATCTGAAACGATGTAACAACATAATACACTTTTTGGGGATGCAGCTTGGGATGTGAGGAGTGAAGGACACGGCTTAGAACGGGCGTGTCGCCTTCTGTCCTGCCAGTGTTGGCAGGATATGAATTAAAATGTCGAACTCGGACTTCATTTTAAGGACATTTCGGCCAGGGGTGGAGAGCTATATTTGTTTAAGCACCGGATTGGCAAAACAGGAGAGTGTGTGCACCAGTCTGCCTTGATCTATGTATTCATGTCTGTGACTTTCACAGTGTCTGCTGCCCACAGCTGTTTTATAGAAAGAACACCTCCTTCACTTCATGAAATCTCTGCAGCACCAGGAGGCAGCGGGAGGGTTAACTCAACCTCTGACAAGACGAGTACGCCGCGCAGTGCCTTTCACGCACCGCCTTTCACGCACCGCCTTCACTGTGTATACCTTCAGAAATAATCATTAGTAAGGCTAAAGAGCGACCGCAGGCTGATGTGTTTTAACCACACACACATATACACACACGCGATTTAAACGCAGACTTTTGTTCCTCCATGTTTCGTTGTTATTGTTTCACTGAGCGGACCCGCGATTTTTTTTCAAACGCTTTTTTGGTCCATCTGCGGCGGCTCTGATGATTCTAATCGGCTGTACCTACTACTAATGAATATTACATGTTGAGAGGAAATGGTGGAAATCTTTCCACCAAATATTCACTTCAGGTTTATGAAAGTAACTGTATCAGATTACTCGTTTTTCAAATGTAACGCGAGCTGAATACAGTTACTTGATTTTTGTATTCTGATTACGTAACGCCGTTACATGTATTCCGTTACAACCCAACCCTGTGGACATGTACATGCCTCATTGTCAGCTAACAGCAACTTGTCCACTCTGCTAGGCTACAACCATAGAGGCTACAACGTTAGTTAGTTGTAGTTACTGTACTTGACCCTTTAGCCGTGTTCGTGGTGATTGTGCCTTTTTGGGAATATTGTTACAAATACCAGACAATTAAAATGTTGTGCTGTGCGCTTGAATGTACTAACAGAACTTCCAAGAAGTCTAAAATTATAATATTATACATGTTAACCCCGTTCGCAGGTGTTTGTGTGCTTGGTAGCTTAGCTTGCTACCTATTAGCCAGCTAAGAACGTAACCCTTTATACATAAATATACATTTTAGTTTATGATTCAGCCTTAGACTTTTATAGTCTATGGCTATGACGCCCATAATGCTAAACGGGAGCAAATGTTAATAGGGGACCCAATTATCCCAGTGGTGGCCGCCGTAGCTAACAGAGCCGCAGGGGGCTAGCTCCAGCCGGCCTCCCGGAGCTAGCCCACTGCGACTCCGTTAGGTCCGGGCGGTGGAGTCCGTCTTTTCTCAATGTGTGAATGACAAGCATTAAGAATAACAAAATATAGCTAATTCTCTTGCAGATTGCCTCATTTGATTATGAATGTAACGTTTATATAGGGGAACTACACTGTTAGCAGTAACTAGTAGCGGCTATGCGCTCGCTCGTGAGAGAGACAGCCCTCTTGCTCGCTTGCAGGAGTGTCAGCCTCACTCGCTCGCGGAGTCTGTCTACGCGCGCGTGAAAAGTTTCTGGCACTTTGGGGCAGATTGACAGCTGCCAGGAAGCCCGGAGTTGCCAGGTTTGATAAATGCCTGAACTACCAAGAGCCGAGGAGTGACAGCTGCAAGATCAGTTGGACGAGATTGAATGGTAAAGTTGTCCATAAAAAACTATTATATTCGTGTACAGCTAATATATATATATATATATATATATTAGGGCTGTCAAGTTAACGCGTTAATAACGCAACGCAAAAAAAAATACATGCGTTAATCGCGTTAATTTTTTTTGCGTTAATGTGTTAACTCCTAATAGCATGATATTGTCATAGTGAATGCATTTTATTACTACAGTGTTTGTAAAAGTATTACTATAGTGTTTTTGTTGGTGTTTCCGTATTAAGACTATATTATTTTAAATAGTACTACTATAGTATAATATATAGTGTTTCTGTAGTTGTTTTTTGAACACACTATAGAACACTCCTATAGTAATAGTATGATGTTGTTATAATGAATACATATACATACATAGTGTTTGTAAAAGTATTGCACTCCTAGAATTAATGTGTCATTTTTTTATATCAAACTCATTTATATATATATATATATATATAACGGTAATCTGACTCCATACTCACTGCTCACCTGCCAAAGTTTCCACCTTGGCGCTACTTACTATTACTGTTTCTCAAACAGTACAGTTAAACCATAAAATTATATGAATGGCACCAAAATAAATAAAGATAATGTTGAGCTTTTCAAAACAATAAATTCACTGTTTAACAAAAATAAATAAAAGTAAATACACAAATAATTGTACAATTTTTGGGGTGTACCACACTTATAAAAGTTAACAGCATTTAATTAAACAAATGATACGATGACACTAAATGACATTTGCGAGTGGCCGGTGTCGACGGGGGCGTGTCCAATGCAAATCCTGCCATTTTCTGTTTCTAAATAACATCATTCTAATGTCTGTGGTTATTTAAACATTCCCTAATAAACGTTTTGCAGCGTCAATAAATGAGTTAAAAACAGTGTGTTTAGTTCCAGCTTCAATTCACGGTTTGAAAACGTTAGCCACATGCTAATGCTAACCGGAAATGAAGCATTTTCAGAATAAAAGTTTTAAGTTAAAAGTTAGTGTAAACTTCCGGTTTTTCAGAATAAAACAGCTTTAAATTAAAACCCTGTATTTAATTTAAATTACGCCATATCAAAATTGATTTTAATTTCTTACAGCTCCGAACCGGCCCTGGAACCGCGTTGGTGTGAAAGCCCCACAAGTGAAAGTTTGGTGGTTTGATCCCTCACCTACACAGAATTGTTTAAAGCTGGCTTGGGTTCTGAAGCACTTGAAGTCGTCACTAAGACTAGAAAAGCACAATATAAATTCAGGCTATTTACCCTTTGCTCCCCAACACCTAATTCCTTCCTGTTTTTGCAGAATCAATCAATATTGATAGTTTCTCTGTTGTTAGGCTTTGGAAACCAAAAGGCAAAGGCTTACCTAAAACAGCTTTGTCATGGACCATGCATAATCTGTGTATCTATCCAAACAACCAGTAAGTAAGAGGGTAAAGGGGATGTCTCCTGAAGTCCTCAATATATCAAATATCCTCAGAACACCCTGTCTTCTTCTCTTGTTGCGTGATAACAGCTTTTCATTTGGTATTGTAGCTGTCATAATGAGGAGGGATCTATTAAGGAGGATGAAGAATATTTCTTTCAGACACATTGCATAGCTTAAGCATCTTTTAAAATCCCTTAATCGTAAATATATTAGGTAAACAGTTGTAATGTTTTGTGTCCACACTTTTATTATGGGATGATAGTCTGACCCCATCCAGCATTCACTTCCACAAGGACAAGCTGCTCTCATTTGCCTGGCTATGGAGATGCTTAAGACACGTCATCCAATTTGCTGACCTCTGAGGCCATGTTTGTGTTGTGATTATGAGACTCTCAGCTGGGTGGAGGAAACCTCACACAGGAGTCAGGACAGACACATTCTGTTGGCAGCCAATCCAATGTCCATCCAACCATCAGAAATTGATCAAATGTATAAAAAACGGGAGGGTTTTCGCATGGAAGTGGACCGTTTTGATCAGAATCAGAAATCAGAATCAGAAACGGGTTTATTGCCAGGTAGGTTCACACATACGAGGAATTTGACTTGATGGCATGGTGCAGACATAAAATATAAAACAAAGAATCTCCATATAAAACAAAAGATCTAATATAAAACAAAACAAAATGTAAGGACCCTGTAATAAAATATAGTTAAATAGCAATAAAATAAAGCAGTAATTTACAGCGAAATTGAATGCAATGAGTTATAGAATATAAAACATGAATATGTGCAGTAAGCAGTATTTATTTGAACATTGTGTGCATTAATGTAATGCATATAGTGTATACGTTGTGTCAGTGGGGGGGGCCGGGCCTTGTTTAAGAGGCCGGTGGCGGAGGGGAACAAACTGTTCAGGTGGCGAGAGGTTTTGGTGCTGATGGAGCGCAGCCTCCTGCCAGAGGGGAGGGGGGTGAACAGTTTGTGTCCAGGGTGGCCACTATCTTCCCTGCCCGCCTCAGGGCAGGAAGATAGTGGCAATCAACCAATTAATTTAAGTATATAGGGGCATTTAAGGTGCATGACCCCTCCCAACCAGCATTGTGTTGGCAGATCAGGAGTTGGTAAATGGAATTATATTGGTCTTTTGGGAGAGCAATGACAAACAAAGTATTTTGACATTGAGACTCATTGTATACCACTGAGGGCCAGGGTTGGGCTTACCATGTGTGTTTGATTCAAACACCAAAGACAGATGTTCACATCAACAAAGGACAAATTGTTTTTCTTTTAACTGGGACCACTATCTTTCCCTGAACTTAAACTAGTAGTTAAAGTTGTCTGAACAAAACCACCCACATTCAGGCGGTGATCAGAAACATTTATCTCAGATAATCTTGGAACAGTTATACTGGTTATACACTGACACATTTGTTATATGAAAATCCAAGACAAAAACAGGAATGAGCAGCAAATGAAAAACTCCAGATCCAGACCAGAGAATGTGTTTGAACCATAGGTTTGAACACACTCTTGTGTTGACTGCATACACAGCATTTCACTGTTGCATATTTCTCCAGGGTTCATGCCATTTCACTTTTAATAGTTGGTGTATAGTGTTCAACATTGTTCTAATGTGAAACAATGTAGAACACCTACATTGTTTTAATGTGACTTTCTAGTATTGGCTGAGCTCGCTTGGAACGTCAGCTGAGGTAGTGCAAAGGGAAACCAAAAAAGAGAGCCCAGTTGAGTAGAGACAAGCAGTACATACCATGCAGAGGCAATGCAGCATATGTAACATTTAACGACTAAACAAGCTGATGGGAAAGACATCAGTTCTGCAGGTCATTGGTCACAAAATAAAGCAATGCAAAAAGTTAAGTTTGACATGATGATTTCCCTAGATTAGATTATACAGTACATCACTTGAAAGGGCTTTGTGTGCTCACGTCGATTGTTTATGTATTGATATTTATTGAGGACCTTTGTTATACATTCTCTTAAATGTTTGTTGGCATTGACCTATAGCACGGTTCACTGTGATATTCGCGCCAAACCACCCACTTATCCCAGAGAAACCAGATGTATACATTAAATGTGTTGGGGGGTGGACTTCTACCCTGGAACATCCACACACGTTTATGTGTGTAAGTGCAGTGTATGTATGTTGAAACAGTTCATGGTAAAAACACCACCATGCTTAGTCGATCTATCAAGTTCATCAAGAGTTTTCCACATAGGAACTAAACAACTGAACATCATTGGCATCATGGACATAAGATGCCATGAAACCCAACCACATATCTATGGTTGTGGATAAGGGAGGAAGTGAAAGGCAAGCAGATGGGAATGTATAGCATGGTGGTGTTTGCCAGTGAAATAAGTTCTAATTACGCTGTAAAACACAGCCAGAGGCAGCGGAGAACAATGCAGGACCTGCAAACACAGACTGCGTGACTTAAACACTATCAGCTGTGCTCACACTGTCAGCTCATTCAACCACTGTTTACACCCCTAATATGGCCCCTCTCTCTCTTTATGTCATTATCAGTCTCTCTTTACCCCCCCTTTATCTCACTCTGTGATAGTGAAGTGTGGGAGAGTACATATTTACCTATAGAGAGGTGAGACATTTCACCGCCACTTGTTGGTAAACATGGGCCATTCTCAAATATAATGTATACTCATAAAACATGTGGAATGAGGCATCCCTAACACAACAATAAAGACGTTTCTAAATCCGGCCAAATAGTTGGGAATTACTCAGTATTTTCAAAAGAACATTCCTCTCGTCGCTGTTACAAGTAAACTACGACTTCTATTTGATGACAGCAATTCAGTAACATGTTTTTGACATGTAAATGTCTTCAAATCATTATAAGGGCAAAAAAAGATTTTATTGACTTAAAGATTATCGTATTGCTTCCGCCAAGACAGGAATAATCCGTTCCACCGCGTACCAGTGGCTTGAACTGCAGCGACAGCAGCGTAACTTAAAATGACAGCAGCACTGATGGAGGTTTGTAACTGTCCAACTCTGTGCACATTTTCTTTCCATTAACCAGTCTTCAAACACCGCCAGAGCCCATACTGTGTTTGTCTGTCTTCTTTTGCTGTTCCCGTTAGTGTTAACTTCCTATGGTCTGTTGTCCACAGCTGACGTGAAATCGACAGGACTTGATATGACTGCACAAAGTCCCTTGATCCTCAGTAGCAACAGCCATGTGATGCTTAGCCGCAGAGTTTAAGCGAGTATTAACAACCTCTGAAATGTACAAATTGACCAATCAGATTCGAGCTTTCAACCAAGCCGTGTAATAGAGTGGTGCAGGGATGGCGTATTTACCCAGAAGTAAGCTGCACATGGGTTTCCTCGACGAAAAAACAATGGGATTTCTCCATAGGATTTTGGAAAATAGCTCGAAATAAGGGCTGTGGAAAGGGCTGTTTGATAAATGCACGTTTCGTTCAGCCGGATAATATCCACATGTCTACCCTACTTTTATATTTTACGAATCATAAATCTAATCGCCAGAAGCTAAATGCTAACGTTATGCTATAAAAACGAACTACAGCCGAGTACAGCAGGGTCGCATGACTTCAAGATTGATATTCAAAAATACAGATTCAAAATTGTACAAATTGAAGTGTTTGTTTTAACAGTTCTCAAGGGTACCAGGTACTTGCTTTCAAGCAGAACAGGGGCAAACAAACTTAGTGGGAGTGTTTACGTGTTTGAAAACTTCTGTAGTCCTATTTCAGCCACTCGGTAACAACCATCGTTTTTCAGACACGTCAACTCTTCAAAAATCACCAGTGGGGTCACTGCTGATGGATTTAATGTCGTAGAACAAAGCGTGATCCGTCTCTTACATTTGTGAGATCAACCACAGACCTTATTTCCAGCTATTTTCCAAAATACAATGGCAGCTTCACAAAACTTTTCGGAGTTTTACGGGGCGTGGTTTGCAATTCGCCCAGCCAACCCGAAATTGTTAGTGAGGCCGAAAAAAACCCACAAACCATTTCCTCCCCAGGAAAGTACCACCTCTCTAGCAGGAACTATCTGGGGGTGAAAAGGTTCGCGTGAACGAGGTACTAGTTCCAGATCTTTTGGTGTGAAACCAAACTCCCAAGAACTATCGGCCCAGTTTACGGAAAAGTACTCCAGTGTGAAAGCGCCTGTTGACTCTGAGACGAGGGAACCATTAGTGATCCAATTCTAACATACTTCCGGGTTTTAGGACTCGTCACTGCACCACGCTATAATGTATGATAATTACAGCATGATATAGTAAACATAGGCAAAAGGCAAAATGTTGTGTATCAGCATCTGATGAAGTGAAACTAGAACAAACCCGTGATGATTATAAAGAAAAAGAATCGTCATGCAAGGTGTTTGTCCATAAATCTTTGGCTGTAGAGATGTTCCGTGTGAAAGTTGCCAAAAGTAGACCTTCACCTGTCCAACAGTGATTATTCTGTGACCTGACCTCCCAGGGCTTGTGTGGTATCATTAGCACCCAGTAAGCAGTAATTAATAAACCCTGTTCTACTTTATTAGGACTGTCAGCAACAAGGCACGGAGCAATTAGTACAAGCATGCTATTTCCATGAATTACCACAAGTGCAGAACATTTAAGAAGCTACCAAAGGTCAGACAATATTTAGTGTCAGCTCCATTGGCTGCTGCTTATTCCTCAAGATTAATTTTCTCTGTCAGGAAAAACACAGATATTAAAGTATTTGTATAGAGACTGGGGCATCTATGGTAAAAATAAAACAAGTTCAGAGATACAAGGATAAAGTATTGTCCTTGTACAATACAGGGCCATGAAGTAAGTGGTTCTTAATTTTCCGTGAGAAATACAGATACATTTTACTATTATTTTTTCAACAGGTTTTGGATGTGTGAAATTCTGATGAAACTTATTCTACCCCAGTTCCATTGATGTAGACAGTCATATGTGTCCTCCTCTCACCCTTCTTTTTCGAAAATCAATCAAACTTAAACTATAAGCCACAAGTGGCAATACGTATTCAATCATATTATGTTAACTTAAATGATTTAAGAAACTGTTAAACCCTAATTGTGTGATAAGAGTTCATAACAGATGGTGACGATAAACAGAAAGATGGATAGACCAATAATGTTTTACTCACATTATCCCTGGAAGATATCTGGAGTTTTCCTTTCACACATGTACCACACAACAGGAGATTATTTTAATGTCACGTTCTCACATTGGGCTGCTCCATGTAATGCAGTGTTTCTCAAACTTTTTCATACCAAGGACCACTTAACCAATAAAAAAACACTCGCGGACCACCTAACTCCACAAATATCCAAAAACACATCGTTTTTTACAAATCGCTTGAAAATGGTACAAACAAGTGGCAACATGTGTGATGAAGGTGTTTATCTGGGCTATATCATGCAATCGAAAGTGAAACTTAAGCTTGCTCCATTGCGGAGATATTCCGGCAAGAGTGCGGAAAACTTAAATAAACAATGTATTTCAAATGTGAAATGTTACCAATATACTCACGGACCACTAGGGGGCACTCACGGACCACCAGTGGTCCGCGGACCACACTTTGAGAAGCACTGGTTTATATTACATAGAAGCCATGCATGTGTAAAAGGTGCTTAGGATTCCTAAAATGTATTCGGACTGGTGGTGACCTTGCTGTCACAGGTATTGCCATTTAGACAACCATTTTTTTCATAGCAATGAACACGACACTTTGACTTCTACTTACAATGAGGTTATTCAATCTTTGACTTCAGAGTGGAACGTATAGCCTGTGTAACTTCATTATCCTGAGCTAATGTGCTGGTGAGCAGGGTGTGTTTGAATAAGGAAAATGGGGCAATTCAAAGAAAGTTGTGGAATAACAATCCACTAAAGTATCCTTCTGCTTTTCAACATTGGATCTTGTCATTTACCTCAGTCTGAATTGTAAATACTGTGAGAATAAATCCGGTGGAATTATTATTTATTTATTTTTATATATATATAAAATAGACCTTAAAGGTGGGGTAGGTAAGTTTGAGAAACCGGCTCGAGATCGCTAGAATTTGAAAATACACAACCGGAGAAAATCTGCCACTTCCTCACAGAGCCCCTCCTCCAACACACACGAACGCGCACATGACCAATGAGGGCACGAGATAAGTTTGTGCCCCGATGGAAGGCTGACAGGCAGGTAAGCCATCCAATCGATTGGTTGTACTTTTTACAGTATTACGGCTTCTACAGATGACATTTTCTTATGGATTTTTTGTCAAAGCACTTAAGATATTCATTGCTATCGGGATGTTAAGAGCATTCCATGGAATATAACAAGTGTATCTCGAGCCGGTTTATGAAACTTACCTACCCCACCTTTAACAAGCTGTTTTTGAAGTATGGAGGTGGTCATGGGGGCCTATAGTTACAGGTAAAGTGGGGGTTCAAGATTAGTGATAGTCAAGACTAGATTTGTGTGCATATCTATCCACCCTAAAAAATACTGGGTTATTTTATCTACCCAAACGGCTGGGCCATTTTTAGATTGCATACTGCAATGTGTTCTTAGAAAATAATAATTGTGTGCATGAAAACCATGGATTCTACTCTTTTCTTTTAGTATTGGATAATGTAAGAGAACATTGATTTGTATATTCATCCAAAAAATATCCTTTTATCTATAAAGGCTATATCTTTTTATTTCCTACTATACTATACAGGTGCATGAAATGTTTAGAGGTCCTATTCAAATAATGTTCAATACTTAAATGTTCAGGATCTGTGGGAAGTGGCATAGCTGAGGTCTATCATATTCCCCTTTGAATATCGTGGATATTTCCCCAGTGTCAGCCTGCACTCCTCTCCTCGCCCTGAGGACGTTTCGCTGTGACAGGCGGCTGAGCAGCAGCTCTAATGGGCTCAGTTGGTTTTGTCCTGCTGAGAGTTTCTCTACAGGGTTGCTCATATAGCCCTCACACTGACAGGGATATTCTTGCACCCCCCTTTCTGCCGACCCACCATGATAAATAGAGGTTTGCCACGGCATTTGGCTTGTATGCACGTCTCTAAGTTTCAGGAGACACAAGCAGACACATTCTTAACCCTTAGGTGGTGAAGTTTAGGAAAGCTGGAGATACACAACATTCCATTTAATTTATAAACGTATATTTAAATTGCGGCAATGACTGAAATTATATATTTTACAGATACACGAATAAATAAAGAACCCCCTAGTGAAAATCATTAAAGGGCCACTGCAAAAAAAAATATTTAGAAAGTTCCATTCTATAAAACCTTCACAGTGAATGGAAAAGAAAAGTGATCTGAGTGATTTATTGGTAGCTGAACTGCTATAGACATGGATCTGTGTTAGACACAGCCAATCAAGTTGAGCATCATCACTTCAAACAATTTGGGTAGAATAGATCGGTCCAATGATAAGTGAGGCCCTGAGCTAGGGTCAGAGGTCAAGGGTCAGCAGGACGGCTAGGAACGAGCTGGGAACCTGTGCCTGTTCAGAGATCTGTCATTTACACGGCTGCTTCTGTAAACATAGCACTATACAAATAAAGGTTATACATGTGATACCAATATAATGTAGTACTGCACAGATCGTTGGCATGTATAGCTAACATCTAACAGTAGGGGCATATCAGCAGTGTGCAAACACTAAATGGTTCAAATGAATGCACTGCATAACTGTTCACAGAATACAACATGGCATTGTACTCAGGGAAGTATTCAAATTGAGACACAGCATGTGTGTAATGTGAAGGGCGTCACTTGTAGTGATGCACCCTGAGAAATATGAATCAACTATACCCGCATATATTTAGGTTCACGACTTTGCTATAATACAAACCAGTTATTTGCTAGCCATACAGCGAAGAGATAGAGTAAGCAACTAGCTGGTTAACATGTTTGTAGCACGCTAGAAGCAATCTAGCTAAAAGAAAATAACAGAGCAAAAGGGAGAATGAATTTTGGACTTATATTTATTGACACGTAATAACTCCTCATAAATTCAAACTTGTGTTATGCTGTGCGTGTGTGACGGTTATTTTGATTTGATGATGCTCTCTGTCTGCTGGACGTGTGAACAATTTGCTTAAACTTAAGCCTTATTAGCTTTATAAACACATAATGTCAGGTGTTGTGTTTTAGCTTGTTTCATAGGTGCGAAGTGGACAAAATATATGAATTTAGTTTTTTAAATACAGGGCACAAGGTGAAGAATATTTATATATTTAGGTAAATCCCCCTCACATTAAATGTTCCAGTAGACAAACAATCAAACCAAGTTAAATCAGGGTTTATCAGAACAATTTAAGATGAATTTCTAATACTTTAATATTTCCTTGATGATAACATTACATTTTGTAAAGTTGCCTTTTAGTGATTTTATCTTTTAAAGGCATGTTAACGCTTATCCGTAATCAATTTGAAATGACAAATGAATATAAACACATTTGAACACCAACCGTAACATCTGATGTGTTGGGCAATATATCATTGTCAGTGTTGGAGTGACGATGGCAAGTGTTGAATCAAATGATAGCCCAAGCCATTTGTTGATCCTCCCGCCTCAGCCTTGTGTGTTGCCATGGAAACTCTGTGTACTGGTATCACGAGCTGACTAGTCAACTGACCCAATGAAGGAAAAACAGTCCAGTGCGCCGCACATACAGCCATATGGCACTATGTGTGCGGCTGTCAACAACAAACAGTTCACCGGGTGAGAATGAGACGACACGGGCAATAAGACGGGAACACGTAGAGGAGGAAACAGATGGGCATTAATGTCTAATGGGTTGCATTAGTGCAAGTGTTTTCCATGCTGCCTGTCACAGCTCCAATGTTACATCCTGTCAAGGATAAAGATAGTCCTGATCAAACTGATCATCACAATTCAAAACATATGGTGTACACGAGAAACACCATGTTTATACCTGCACACACAAATCCTACTGTTCTGTAAGATTGTAACATTTGCATCAACTTTCTGTTGAAATGAATGTCAAAGCTGAGCCCACATTAGCTTGCCTTTTTCACATAGAGCGGTGCATAGATGATGTTTTTTAGTAGGCAGACCCAGAAGTGAGCATTGCATGGGCTCCCTTGACAAAAAGCAATACGTTTTTTCCAGTGGATTTCAACATTTTGCACACAAAAAAAGCTCTGTGTCAAACAAACGTTTAAAATACTCACGCATATTGTTCAACAGGACAATCTCCACAAAGTAACACCACTTTTATAATAGCTGAAGTGTAAATGAAATTGCCGAACGTAAAAAGCTAATATTAGGCTATAAACAAAATAAATCAGTCGCATGGCTGCACATCACCACAGCTCAGATAAAGTTGGATGCAGTTAATAGTATAATTTTTTTAGAACTCGTTTTGGACATTCACCAAAAAAATGTATGATTTAAGAATATTCTATATGTAACATTTGCAATAGTAAATGGAAATGGCTGATTTGTGTGTTACATTTTGCAGCAAAATATGAGCTAGGGTAATATAGCAGAAACTGCACGACACTTCACTATTATATCCGTCCTCTGTTTTTTGTCTACACGGATCGAGATAATTAGATAAGGAAATAGTTTAGTGTTTATCTGGTACAAAGTGTTAACTGGTGTAGTTTGTAAAAAGAGAGGTTGTGTAAGGGAAAATAAATGAAATGGCTTCTAACACTGCTGCAGGAACACTGCTGCACGACTGCTTAAGTGCCACAGTTTAGACATAAGATAAGAGATAAGAAGAACTTTATTGATCCCAATTTGGGTAATGTTTGCGTAGAGATGACAGGTACTGTACATACATTCTCTTCAGGCAGACATAAGTCTAAATAATCAAATCTTGTGTAAATTTACACTTAACACGCATTCCTCTCATTTTCACTGTGCTGGGTCTTGTAACCCCTGCTTGTCCCAGAGAGACCCCCCCCACCCCCACCACCGGTCTTGTGGCCCCACAGCGCAGGCCGTTGGTCCTTGGCCAGTGTTTGTGAAAGGGCCCCCAAACGGCCCCGCACCATGGCAAATGTCTTCAGACCAAACACGGGATTAGCCGGTAATGATCTGGCAAATGGTTTTGAAATAATAATTATCCGCCCCTGTGCTGGATCTACACAAAGAGAGGGAGAGATAGCTGGGGACAGAAAAAAGGGAGACAAATTAATAAAATGTAGCACTATTAAAACCAACAAACATGACACACTTATCACACTGGCAGAGCATTTCATTCCAATGTGTAAAATGTATTTTAAAATATAGCCCTCTGTGTGCAATGTCTATCAGTAAGGACATATCTTAGAGTAGGCTCATCTGTGCTGTTGTTGTCATGCTATGGAGGACAACACCTCTATGAAGGCACTGAATTAGTGTTGTGGATCTGTGACATTAAGCTTTTGAATCTCTGAATCTGTGCTGCCATCTGCTGGAGGAACATGTTGCAGTGCATGCTGAAGTTCCATCTGAACATCACTGATCCTTGATGACATCAGTGCACTACACAATAATGCACAATACAACTTGTACAATTACTTTTTGCCAGAAAGCAACTACAAAATATAAATAAAGACTACTTTATTATTACTTAAGAATTTCAAATAAAACTTAAGAATTTCAAATAAAACATACGTTTTAAGAAAGTTAGGCCAATGATTAAGTTCCTGCTTAACTGATGAAAACGGTCCTTTAAAATTGTGTATAACCAAAACATATTTAAATATGCTCATAAAATCATGCTCGTTGAGTTAATGGCAAGCTAACAAAATGTTTATGTTCAATCAATCAATCATCAATGTTTTTATAGCCCAATATCACAAATGTTACATTTGTCTCAGTGGACTTCACAGTTTGTACAGAATATCAGTATGACAATACGACACCCTCTGTCCTTAGACCCTCTGTCCTTAGACCCTCTGTCCTTAGACCCTCACATTGTACAAGGAAAAACTTCCAGAGAAAACCCACAGTTTAAAGGGAAACATGGGAGAAACCTCAGGGAGAGCAACAGAGGAGGGATCCCTCTCCCAGGACAGACAGACGTGCAATAGATGCCATGTGCAGTGGCGGTTCTACGGGGTGGCACCGGGTGGCAGCTGCCACCTCAGAAAAAGGCCTTGCCACCCCAGCTGCCACCCCATTTGGCAGCTTTGTTTTGAAAGAAAAGTTGTGGCTCATCGGACATTTATGAGAGAAAATCTCTAATGTCCGAGTGCAAGTGAATGCAGCACAAGGCGTGAGCCTTGTAACCCCACCCCTGGCGCGAGCGTGGAAATATGATTGGCGGCGATTTCATTTGAACGGGGGGACAGCTCAAAACGAGAGGCATTTCGGATCCAAGTAGATGGAAGAAATGAGGTATTTGCGGTCAGGGTATGGCTGGGGTAGGCTACAGCCATACCAAGAAATGGCTTAGCCCTCACCTTAGCCCCACCATGAAAAATGATGTTACAGTATGCAAAATAAAGTCCGCCAACTCGCACGGAGTAAATTGCACAGACAGCAGATAGTAAGATTGATTTCAGTAGCCACTTGTCTGGAAATACCGAAGACTAGAAACGGTTTTGAAAACTTTTGTCACGTAGATATTGTCTTCTCAATAGAACATCTTTGATAATGTCTTCTGGCCAATCAGAATCAAGATAACGGCGTGGTGTTGTTGCAGGAAGTCCCGACGGAGAATAATTTTGCTGTAGTACATCTCTATATACATCGATACAACATTACGTGTTGATTTCTATCAACACGTAATGATGTATATAGAGATGTATTTATTCTCCGTCGGGACTTCCTGAAATAAGACCCCATGGTTTGATGATTGATTCTTTCACACACAGTGACGTCACGAGCTACCCACAATGCAACACGCGCCATATATATATATATATATAAATACGCCATTTTCATGGAGGTGCAAATATCCTGGAAGTGCAAATATAAACAGCTAGCTAACGTAGCAAGGCAGTGCGCACTAGGTTTTTTTTCTGAATTAACGACCGAAGAAATCGCTGCATGTCTTCGGATTACATCTCTGGACTTGATGGGTGTGCTCTAGGTCGTTACCAGCGTAAACTAGAGCTGTGTGGGTTGTCGGATTGCCCTTACAGACTGCGTCGATTTTGGCTGCATACGCAATTTCTGGAAACAAGTGAATACCCCACTTGTCACAATAATATTATCATGCCAATGCATATATGTGGTATTTTAGAGTTGACTAGATATTGATTAAGGCAATAGACTATGATATTCAGTACAGGAAGTTTAGCAACACCTAGACGGTGTACGGCTGCTTGCACGTCGCGTAAAACGGCGGATACCGGAAGTACAGTGTCGCCCTCGGCCCAATAATGTGTGTGTGAAAGAATAGGTGTGTGTGGGCTGTCTTTCATTTTGACACACAGAACAATGGGGGCTATCCACCCTTATCCACAATGTAAAGTAATTCACACAGCCTCTTCCCTCTTCTCTCTGTGAGGAGCAGCAGGTTCAGCTTTCAGAACAAAGTAACAAAAAACTAAAATGACATTCATTTTTTTTTAATATGTCGTGTAGTAATAGATGTATTTATTTTTCTTCTCAAGAGAGTACCAGAATGTGTATTTTTTATGTTAGAATTTCAAAAAATCTCCTGGGGAGAATCCCCCCAGACCCCCCTGCAGGGGTTGGGTTTTCAGCATGTCAACTCTTTCACCTGTTGAGAAATTGCAGGATTGGCTCCAGGTCGTCCTTTTTATTTACTTCAAGACAAATGTGCCTTTTTATTTCATACAGTTCAATTTGGATTGAGACAGGGAAATAATCTAAACTTCACACGTGGCGTTTCACTGTCAAGGGGAGTGTGTATGTAATTACATTGCAAAATACTGACTTGAGCCCCACCACTGGGTTAGCCCCATAGATTACCCAACACAAATACTCTGGAGCCACTGTTTGCGGTCTACAATGACAGAGAAGAGCCAGGGCTCGAAATTAACTTTTTTCCTCAGTGTCCCACAACTGTCCCGAATTCTACTTTGTTTTGTCCCGGATATAACCAGCAGTGTCCCAAATTAAAATTTGTATCGTCGCCCCCCCAATTATGCCGAATACATATAATTTGATACTTTTTTGTCACTTAATCATCACACCATAGACTCTGGTCTACCATGTAAGTTTAAAATACTTATTCTTTTAAACATATGAATATTAGTCTGATCTGTTGCCTCTCCTAGAGTAGAAGGGAAGAGAGTTGATTTAAGAGATGTTTTTCTATTGTTTCTCAATATCCAGACTAATTTATCATTGTCATGTCAACATTGAAGAATTCTGATTTGTATTTTTCAATTCAATACGGTATGGCTGTATGGTCTCTGTGTTTTATGATCGGAACCCTCTATCTGGCAATAAAAGTGGTATGAATGATAATAAAAAAACAGAAGTTCCATAATACAGTTTAATAAATGTATCTGTTTTCAGTTCTAATTACAAGTTATCCTCACAAGTCAGTCGTACTATAGGAATATAAATTGATCTTCTATCTTCATTCATGAATGTCAATCATCTTGCTCTCACTCACTCACCCACCCCCCCCAGGCACAAAAACAACTGGAACATTACTCTCTCTTAACATGACACATTATTCTCATATCAGAGTTGATTGACAAACTAAAATTACCTTGCAACCCCCTTTTCTAATCGTCACCCAATCTGACTGATGTTCTTGACCAAAAAAAACTAAAACACTAAAAAAAGATGAAAAGCTAAATGATTAGCTAAATGCCTTACGTTTTTGCAGCTAAAGATTCTAGCCTGGTCACTGACTGGCTGACAAAGAAAATACAAAAATGATCGGCTACACCTCATATTCTGATCAACTGTATTTGTATATTCATTTTCACAAACTTCAAAAGAACATGACACCGCATTTTCGGACGTTTGTATGCATTGTAAGGCACACTTGACACTTCCGTTGCTAGCGTTAGTTAGCGCCAGTGGCGACTGGTCATTAGGGGCAGGTGGGGCACAGCCCCACCTAGTGTCAGCAGAAAGTATTAAAAATAATGATTACAAAAAAATGCAAAAGATAAATATAAAATATATTTTAAGATCATGTTTAATCATCTGATTCGTCTGTACATTGCTGTTTTAGTCTGTGTTCTTCTAATTAGTGTCTACAGTGTCACACTGCTCAATAGGCACACACTGTCAGTGTGTGCCTATCGAGCTGTTTAGAGCCATGTGGGACAAAACCCGATCCTGCCCCTCCCTCTCCCTGTTTAAGTCAATGGTGACTGTAAAAACCACACTGCGCATGCTCAGAGTATTGTCCTATTTAATGTGTGTGGCAAAAAAATAATGACCAGAGGGGCAAAGTGCTGCCATCCCCACTAGTGCTGCGTACCTGGACTCACATTCAGGTTCAGGTCCGGACTCCGGACCATGGCTTGTGTCAAGTTGCGTGAGTAACTAAAGTGAACTTATTGTGAGCTAATTATCAATTGAAAATTAACTCATAATCAACTCAAATTCAAACTCGTCAGGTTTATTGTGCTCCCTTCCAACTTGTGTCCACATTTCTCTACAAAGTACAAATGTAAAAAAAACTGTTTTTGCCACTTAGTCTAAAAATGACTTATGACAGCAACTACAGTGAACTACTACAAAGTTCAAACATGTATTTCATTTGCCAAACTAAAGTAACCAAACAGTCCCTGAGCTGACTGAGCCTAAATCCCTAAAACGTTGCTGAAAGGTAGAGTGTAGAGTAGACTATACGCATTACACTGTTACACACCTACTATAGTATACAGTATAGGCTACACTGTAGTGACTGTACAGTCAGAGTGTACTGTACTGTCTGTACACCATGTATTTTCTACAACTCTACATGTGTACATTATACAGTACATACTACATACATAGTGATGCACATACATACCGTTAGAAATTCAAATCAATGTTGATATGGCGTAATTTTGAATTAAATACACTATTTAATTGAAATCAGTTTTATTCTTAAAAAAAACGGAAGTTCACTAACTATTAACTCAATACTTTTATTCTGAAAAGTATTCACTTCCTGTTAGCATTAGCATGTGGCGGAATGCTACGTTTTCAAACCGTGAATCGAAGGTGAAATGACATGTGATGTTGTACAATGAGCACACTGGGATTAGCACTCATTTATTGACGCTGAATAACGTTTATCAGGGAATGTTTAAATAACCACAGACACCAGAATATACGTAAGTGCTAGTTTTTTTGCGAGTCCAAGTACCGGTTCCCGACGTTCCGGTTTTAAGCGGACTTGAACCGAAACTGTTTACAAGTTGGCGTACCGGTAAGCAGCACTAATCCCCACCATTTAATTTCATTTAATTTCAAACCTTTATTTATTCAGATTGGTCCCTTGAGATCATAGATCTCTTTTTCAAGGGAGACCTGCAGCATATAGGTTCCACATGAAACATAAAACAATAAAGGACATTATACATTATATTTACAGGATACATAGTTATAGACATTTACAAGTGCCCATTGTATCAGCAAGCATTTCATTTACCCTAGGTTTAAAAACATGCAGAGGAATGAGATTGCTCAGTTTCAATTCTTGCTGAAGATTGTTCCAAGCAAGTGGAGCTGCACATAAAAGCTGTCTTACCTGAGACAGTCCTTGCTCTTGGCACATCTAACAAGACCACATCATGTGACCTCAGACAATAGCTGCTTGCAACTCTCTGTGTTATCAGCGAGCAGATATAATACGGGAGTTTACCCAACAAAGCTTTATAGATAAAAGTGTACCAGTGACTGAGCCTCCGTACAGAGAGTGATGGTAAACCTGCCTTGGTATACAGTGTACAGTGATGCGTAAGCGCTTTACAATTTGTGACAAATCTCAGAGCACTGTGATACGCAGCATCCAATTTGCTCAGGTAATTGGCCGGTGCATTCATATACAACAAATCCCCATAGTCCAGCACAGGTAAAAAGGTCACAGTGACTAGCCTTTTCCTGGCCTCAAGCGAGAAACAGGACTTGTTCCTGTAAAAGAAACCTAGCCTAACCCTCAGTTTTTTAAGCAGGTTATTGACATGAAGTTTAAAAGAGAGACAATCATCAAGCCAGATACCAAGGTATTTGTAACAGGCAACAACTTCAAGTTTTGTTCCTTGCGTAGTTACAATATCCAAAGCAGTGTCTGTGGTCTTTTTAGCTTTAGAAAAGAGCATTACCTTGGTTTTATCCACATTTAAAAGAAGCTTTAATTCAGAGAGCTGAGTCTGAATAGTGTTAAAAACAGCGTGTAATTTAACAACAGCCTCCTTAATGGAGGGACCTGCACAGTACATCACAGTATCATCCGCATAAAAATGTAAAGTAGCTTCATCCACATTTTCACCTACGCTGTTAATATATATGGAGAATAAAAGTGGTCCTAAAACAGAACCTTGTGGTACACCATTAGAAATGTTTAACCATTCAGAAGACAGTCCATCAAAGTGAACACATTGGGACCTTTCAGAGAGGTAGTTCACAAACCACCCCACTGCATTGCTGGATATGCCAATCCTGAGTAGCCTCTGCTTTAAAATGCGATGATCAACGGTGTCAAATGCTTTGGAAAGGTCAATAAACAGAGCTGCACAACTCTGCTTTTTATCTAAAATAGTAGTAATGTCATTTACCACTTTCATTATTGCAGTGATGGTGCTGTGTTTCTTTCTGAATCCTGACTGATGCTCAGACAGGATATCATTTATACATAAAAACTCCTTTACTTGTTCACTCACAAGGGGTTCGAGCACCTTAGCCAGAACTGACAATTTAGAAATTGGCCTATAGTTATTTAAAATAGTTGCCTCCCCTCCTTTTAGTAAAGGCAAGACATGAGCAGACTTCCATACTTTTGGAATTGTGTTCGTGCTGAGGGAGAGGTTAAAAAGAGAAGTAAGAGGTGGAGCAATAAAATCTGCAGCCATCTTTAAAAAGAAAGGTTCTACGTTGTCCGGGCCAGCCGGTTTCCTAGGATCTAACTTGGATAATGCTTCGTGAACAATACCAATAGTTAAAGGAGTAAATCTGAAAGGGTTTTCCAGACCACTTTGTTCAGAGTCAAGGATTGGAGCGTTCACAGGAGCCACACAGCCAAACAGAGAGCCACAAGACACAAAATGCTCATTAAAGCAATTGAGCATAGTAGCCCTGTCTGATATAATGCCAGATGCTGTGGTAAGGCACGGAGGTAGCTCATTTGGGATATCACCAGTGGAAATCGATTTTATGGCTTTCCAAAATTTCCTAGGATTATTCAGGTTTTCTGTGGTAACCGACAAATAGTACTTTGATTTAGCACTTTTTATTTGAGATGTGAAGCTATTTCTTAGCTGCCTAAAACGTAGCCATTCTACCTCTGAGCCTGATTTCCTAGCCTTAGCCCAAGCATTATTTCTCTCATGAAGGAGACTGGACAGCTCAGCAGAAAACCAGGGATTGTTTCGTCCCTTCACTCTAAATTTACGCAGAGGTGCATGTCTATCTATAATTTTCATAAAACCAAGATAAAAATAAGACCATGCAGTTTCTACATCAGCACACAGATTGATTCTACCCCAATCAAAATCAAACAGATCATGTAAAAAACCCTGCTCCACAAAGTGTTTTTTGTCTCTCTTTGTGATGACACGTGGTTTAACCTTTTGGACCTTTGTGTCCCTAATTGTGGCTACAACACAGTGGTCACTCACATCATTTGCAAATACTCCCACAGATGAGTATTTATGTGGAACATTTGTTAAAATTAGATCAATTAAGGAGGATTTATTTGGGGACTTAATATTTGGGCGAGTAGGACTGTCTATAATCTGGGTAAAATTCAATGAGGTACACAGGTTTTTAAAATCCTCTGACACAGAAGTTAACCAGTCCCAATTAAAATCACCAAGCAGCACTATTTCCTTGTAGGAAAGTTGTGATAATAGTTTTGCCAATGACGATAAAGAGTCCTTGACAGCCGAAGGGGCCCTGTAGCAGCCCAACACCATGAGCTGTTGACCCTTTGTTACCTCAATATTCACGGCTAAAAATTCTAGCTGTTTACTAACAGATTTGGAAACCATATTAGTTACACAAAACTTATTTTTCACATAAATGGCAACGCCACCACCTTTTTTAGGCCGGTCAGTACGATATACACTGTAACCATTTATGTAAATGTCAGAGGCCAAAATTGATTTATCTAGCCACGTTTCTGACAAGACAATGACATCAGCATCAGTCGAATTCGCCCAGATACGGACAAAATCTAATTTAGGTAACAGACTACGCACATTTAAATGAATTAAACCTAGCCCAGATCTAGATATAAAATCAGCAGGAGTAGCTATTTGACTAATACTGCTCAGTGGACCTGGATTTGGCTGTACATTTCCTGATAGTAACAACAATAAAAATACCAAGCACCTTTTCCTCTTAATCAACACACATACATTGTCAGCTGTTCTAGAGTCACCAGCAAACTTCGCGAAAGTGAGATTAGAGTTTAAAAAACAATTCTGAAGGACCATTATGGCAGGCATGTGAGAAAGACAAACATTTTCCGAAATGAATGTCTGCGACAGTGCAACCAGCAATTGTTTGTGCACCACCTCCGAAACCACCTCCGAAACTGTACAGGGGATGTCCACATGTTTAACTGGTTCCCCGATCAACTGGTTGACAGAGGTGGAGGCGTGGCCTTCGACTGAAATACACATTTCGATCGCTTCTTCTGTCGTTTACATACATCTTTTGGTATATTTGGCTGGATAGGAACACTTTGATGCACATTCAGTACCAGTGTGTGAGGTTGTGGTTACGATGGCGATATCCGGACGCGAACAGCGAGGACTACAAAAAGAAAAACGAGTTGACATGGGCATGTCTGTTCAAAACATTGCGAGCTCCAATAAATCATTTAAACCAGCTATTGTTGCCCGAATTGTCACTGAATATCGTTCCTAATGTGATACCAAGTCCACCTGAGACCTGTGTACACCTTCAGCCTCCCAGTGAAGCACACGTTGTTTACTCACAGTTTGAAAGCAGCGTGGAGAAGTCTTCAGCTGTGTTAAGCTGTGATCCGCTCGAATAAATCCTTAAAACCAGCTATTGTTGCCCGAATTGTCACTGAATATCGTTCCTAATGTGATACCAAGTCCATCTGAGACATGTGTACACCTTCAGACAGCCTCCCAGTGAAGCGTACGTTGTTTACTCACAGTTTGAAAGCAGCGTGGAGAAGTGTTCAGCTGTGTTAAGCTGTGACCCTCTCAGGTAAACTGTGATTCGCCCAGGGACAATGGGATCCGCCCAGATTAAACTCTGTTACATCTTCTGTGGTTATCTACCAGCGATCATGTTTAATATGAAAGACACACACACACACATCCCTTATAAAAACGGCGTTCTGCAGCACTCATCCAGATCACATGTGACTGTTGACTCGTTTTGCAAAGATAGCAGCAGAAATGTCATTGCTGCATGTGCAGGGATATTTAGACTTTAAAATGCTGATGGGTCATTAATCTTGGTCTCGGCAAACAATATTAGGAATCCTCTATTCAAACTACATAATATTCAGTGTCCATCGACATGAAAATAACAAAAAAGTTCAACATGATCATGATCGCTGGTAGATAGCCACAGAAGATGTAACACAGTTTAATCTGGGCGGATCCCATTGTCCCTGGGCGAATCACAGTTTACCTGAGAGGGTCACAGTTTAACACAACTGAACACTTCTCCACGCTGCTTTCAAACTGTGAGTAAACAACGTACGCTTCACTGGGAGGCTGTCTGAAGGTGTACACATGTCTCAGATGGACTTGGTATCACATTAGGAACGATATTCAGTGACAATTCGGGCAACAATAGCTGGTTTAAATGATTTATTGGAGCTCGCAATGTTTTGAACAGACATGCCCATGTCAACTCGTTTTTCTTTTTGTAGTCCTCGCTGTTCGCGTCCGGATATCGCCATCGTAACCACAACCTCACACA
This sequence comes from Champsocephalus esox, assembly GCA_036324585.1. Taxonomy (NCBI): domain Eukaryota; kingdom Metazoa; phylum Chordata; class Actinopteri; order Perciformes; family Channichthyidae; genus Champsocephalus; species Champsocephalus esox. The sequence goes on from CM070478.1 coordinate 39,378,560, forward strand.
CTGGTACTGAATGTGCATCAAAGTGTTCCTATCCAGCCAAATATACCAACAGATTTATGTAAACGACAGAAGAAGCGATCGAAATGTGTATTTCAGTCGAGGCCACGCCTCCACCTCTGTCAACCAGTTGATCGGGGAACCAGTTAAACCGGAACAGCGGCAGAACATACCCGAATCCAGTAGATTGTTCAGGACGACTAGCGATCCTCTCCTTGTCCAGCACAGCCAAGAAAAGGCACAGCAGAAACACGACGCCCGCCATTCTCCCAGTCCAGCACAACAGTATCCACGCTGTTCCCGGAGCAAGGTGGAGCAGGCCTCAGCTACAGCAGCACAGCAGAGTAGAGAAGGTAATCCCACCGCGTTACACCGGCTATTTAATCCACTTTACATCTCCGCCGGTAGCACAGGCGCGGAGAGGAGCGGCGATACGCGGTGTGAGGAGCGGCGAGAGGGGCAGCAAGAGGAGCGGCAAGAGGAGCGGCAAGAGGAGAAGCAAGAGGAGCGGCAAGAGGAGCGGCGATGCTCGGTGTGAGGAGTGGCGAGAAGGGCGGCGAGAGGAGAGCCGGGACCACACTTCCGACTCTTTATCTCTGCAAGAGTTGCTCCCTCTCGTGCTAAATCCACTCGGCGAGCAAAAGTAGGATCCCAGAAGTGATTCGCCCAGTGTGGAGTGGCTCCAGAAACCCTTCCCGACGTGCCTTTAGTGGAACTCGGGTCCGCTGTGGTGGATGAGGTTGAACGTGGCCCTCATCCGGAACTCAGCAAAGGTGGATCACGTCTCAGCGCTGATGGCGTGTAACCTGTTCCTCAGGTGAGTTTCAAAGTAGCAAGCAGCTGTGAGTGGCGAGCAGCTGAGCAGCTGTGAGAGGCGAGCATACTCATCTCACATAATTCAGAGCTGATTGGCTGTAAGTACGTGTGCCGCGAAAAGTGTGGTGTGTGAAGAGGAGACGAGAGAGCTGCAGTGAGGCGTCCTAAAACCCGGAAGTAAACTGCGCATGGCTTCCCTCGTCCTAAAAGCAATGAGATTTCTCCATAGGATTTTAGAAAATAGCTCAAAATAAGATCTGTGGTTAACAAACCTGTTAGATAAATGCACGTTTTGTTCAGAGCCATCTAAGAGTTACGACATCTCCGTTCACTCCAATGGACCACTTTTTTACAGCAATGGCGGATCATGGAGCCTCTCAATCGTTCCCCGGAAGTTAGCGCCAAGGCTGGCAGAGCTGTGGAGTTGCAGCATAATAGACCGTTCGTGACGGACTTTTAAAGGTAAGAAGAAGTTTAAAGATTTATATTGCGGATATTATCAGTACATCTGATTCAAATGAACATGTTTATTAAAGGATGTCAGTGGATTATCCCTAAATTAGTAGATTTATGGAACGTTTTCAGATAACAGATTAAGCTAGCATACCGAAGCAAGTTAGCAACACACGTTGAACAGCCTTTCAATTGTACATTCCGTTCTCTTAATGTCATTTCGTCCAACATGTTGAATTAGAGAAGAGGGGCTTCTAAACGGGATTGTATGCGGGGGTGGAGGGAGTTAAATATTAGATAAATATAACTTTGGTGTGTTAGAGTGAGTGTTTTTAGCAGAGCCATATTGTGTTCTTGTGATTCTGTTGATTATTACCTGTCTGTATAATGTTGCAGCTCAGCTGATTTTGGATTGATGGCAAAGGGAGAGGGACTTAAGTGAGAGTGAAAACACAAGGTAAGTTTAATACTACTGTTTTATATAAGTAAACACTGCATTTCCCATCCAATAGGTGTGCTATATAGGTGTGTGTAACCCTTTCTCCTGTCTGTTACTCCCTCTTTCAGCACAAGAACCAGAGGGGGATTCAATGGAGCCTGAATACCTGCACTGAGACCCTCACCCTGCACCCTGAGTCTCCACTCTGTGTTTTTCAAGCCTTTCCCTGTTTTTTTGTATTAAACAAAACATTAAGCTTTCCCAATGGTGTGGTTTTCGTTTTGTGAAAAAGTGCAAATGCAGTGTTTGTATATAATTACATCACATTTGTTGCTGTTGGTCGTGAAATTGCTCCTGCTGACTTGAGCCAGCCATTTTTTCCTCCGCTCTGTGTCAGTGGGGAAGCCGTACATTCGTACTCCTTTCTCTGAGCGATTTGAGCATCCCCAGGCAGCACAGCAAACCATGGTGGCGACTAGGAGGCAGCACAGCAAACCATGGTGGCGACTAGGAGGCAGCACAGCAAACCAGGACAACACGGAGGAAAAGGCACCGACAAACTGCATGATATGCTATTCAATGTTTATTGAATTCCATGTATTTGCAATGGATGTTCCTAAAGCAACACATTTAACATCATCATCATCATCATCATCATCATCATCATCATCATCATCATCATCATCATCATCATCATCATGATGCTAGTCCTGCTGCTGCTGCTAGTCCTTTGATAGTCACCTGTCGGTCTCCTGTCCTTTCTGAAAGCCATAAAGATGACATTAGTCATGTAGATAACTTGTGTCCTCAGTTACCAGGGGATTACTGAAACTACCATGAATTTAAGAAAATGGTAGAAATGAATCCAATCTGAATTTTAAAGCATTACTTTAGATCCCCTCCCTCTAAATGTATCAATAAACATTAGAAAGTGATGCTCCTGACTACCATACAAGTTTAAGAAGATAATATTGGTTTGAAAGAATTCAAAGCTATAAATACACAGCAACAGGCTCTTTAACCAAGGCACTGTTCGATTTTATTTTTGAAAACATATTGATTTAAATACATACACATAAGTAGTTATACACATGCCGTTCTCGTCTCATTAGTATTCATAAATGTGACAGGTCGCCACGCCCCCTTTTTACCCTAAGCCCCGCCCCCAAAAATATTAATCATAATTTTATCAAAAAATTAATAAAAAAAGTAATTAAACTAATTAAACCGCTTCCGGTGGATGTCCCGATTCCGGTTTACAAAATTAAATTAGAAAAATAATATGCCGTTGTTTCAATTAATATGTCCAGCCTCCTAACCACTTCCTGTGTGGTTAATCCTGTATATTTAGTATTGAATGTAATTTACAGATAACATGAGATTAATTAAAGCATCTAAAAACAAACATTTATATTTTTAATCCTCCTTGGTCTCTGCTCCTATGTGGTGGCTGAGGGCACACACACACACACACACATATCCAGCCTCCTAACCACTTCCTGTGTGGTTAATCCTATATATTTAGTATTGATTGTAACTTACAAATAACATGAGATTAATTAAAGCATCTAAAAACAAACATTTATATTTTTAATCCTCCTTGGTCTCTGCTCCTGGGAGACGGTGACAAAAACATGTGGTGGCTGAGGACACACACACACACCCCCATAAACACATACGCACACACATTCTCTGGTCCCTCACCTCCCCACGACCTCGCGGCGTCACAGTGACTGTTCATGACGGCAGACATATTGGTAAAACATATGTTTTTTTGGAGGAGGGGAACACACACACACACACACACACACACATTCCCTCCCCCCGCAAGGAATAAAATGTCGCCCCGTGGTTAAATATTTTCCAAGTGAGAGAGAGAATGGCCAAGAGACGTCTGGATATGGGTCTAATCAGCGAGACACCGGTAACAACTTACATCCATCCATTGGGCGCTCCAATTCAAAGTAAAAACAGAGGGTGGTAGGTAATATACTTAAATAAATATAGAAAGTCAGAGAATATTCACCTGAACAAAGATACATACACTTTGTATAAACCGACAAGGGTGCATTGGTGTACGAGACAGAGTTTTCCTACAACAATTTCAAGCAGATATCGCTAATGATACAGTTTTTTAACACACAGTGAGATACATAAAAGT
>CM070478.1:39382925-39482620 GCA_036324585.1 Champsocephalus esox
CATATGTCGCAAAAAGGCTGACTTCTCTTTTGTTGTGATTTCTGAAAGACACCAGAGTTAACACAGCCCAATCTAGTTGAGAGGCTGATCCGATATTCGGAATTTACTTTTATAGGTTAGACAATATGTAAATGACTCTAAAAACAGTCAATAGGATTATTCCTGTTTAACAAATTAACGTTATATTGGGGTTTTTATGGTAGAACAGATACTTTTTTAGGTCTATGAGTGTTTTTAGCTGTAAGATACCTCCACATTTGCAACTTTTATGTATCTCACTGTGTGTTAAAAAACTGTATCATTAGCGATATCTGCTTGAAATTGTTGTAGGAAAACTCTGTCTCGTACACCAATGCACCCTTGTCGGTTTATACAAAGTGTATGTATCTTTGTTCAGGTGAATATTCTCTGACTTTCTATATTTATTTAAGTATATTACCTACCACCCTCTGTTTTTACTTTGAATTGGAGCGCCCAATGGATGGATGTAAGTTGTTACCGGTGTCTCGCTGATTAGACCCATATCCAGACGTCTCTTAGCCATTCTCTCTCACTTGGAAAATATTTAACCACGGGGCGACATTTTATTCCTTGCGGGGGGAGGGAATGTGTGTGTGTGTGTGTGTGTTCCCCTCCTCCAAAAAACATATGTTTTACCAATATGTCTGCCGTCATGAACAGTCACTGTGACGCCGCGAGGTCGTGGGGAGGTGAGGGACCAGAGAATGTGTGTGCGTATGTGTTTATGGGGGTGTGTGTGTGTGTGTCCTCAGCCACCACATGTTTTTGTCACCGTCTCCCAGGAGCAGAGACCAAGGAGGATTAAAAATATAAATGTTTGTTTTTAGATGCTTTAATTAATCTCATGTTATTTGTAAGTTACAATCAATACTAAATATATAGGATTAACCACACAGGAAGTGGTTAGGAGGCTGGACATATGTGTGTGTGTGTGTGTGTGCCCCAGCCACCACATAGGAGCAGAGACCAAGGAGGATTAAAAATATAAATGTTTGTTTTTAGATGCTTTAATTAATCTCATGTTATTTGTAAGTTACATTCAATACTAATATACAGGATTAACCACACAGGAAGTGGTTAGGAGGCTGGACATATTAATTGAAACAACGGCATATTATTTTTCTAATTTAATTTTGTAAACCGGAATCGGGACATCCACCGGAAGCGGTTTAATTAGTTTAATTACTTTTTTATTAATTTTTTGATAAAATTATGATTAATATTTTTGGGGGCGGGGCTTAGGGTAAAAAGGGGGCGTGGCGACCTGTCACATTTATGAATACTAATGAGACGAGAACGGCATGTGTATAACTACTCACATATCGATTTATTGTATAAATATTGCAAATCAAAACCTTTATTCACTAATAATTACCAAAAATCGTAGTTCTATCTCCTGTTATCAATGCATTCACATTGCCCGCCATGAACTTCCGGGGAACGATCCTCGTCTACATGAACCACGTGACGATAACCGTTTTTGGACTTCCGTTGTCGTAACTCTTCTATCTATATGGCGCTGGTTTTGTTCAGCCGGTTGATATCCACATGTCTACCCTACTTTTATAATTTTAGAATCATAAATCTATTGATTAGATTAGATTTATGATAGACTTTTGAAACTACAAGAAGATAAGGAGGACTTTTACAAAAAAGTAATGGAGTTTTTTGTCCAGAGGGATAGGCAAATGGACTTCATCTTCATGTCAAGGTAAGACTGCAATTTTATTGAAAATGGGATCTTAGTAAGAGAGAACAATTCAATATTTAAATGATAAAATTACATGTTTTGGGTATCCTTTTGTTGAACTGTCTGTTTAAAATTAATTGAAGCATCAGACAAAAAAAGCTTTTGAAAATAATAGTATATTTTGATTTAGGTCAAAATATAATATTTGTCAACCTGAAAAGTCAGGTGCCTCACCAGCCATGAACCTCACTGCAGAAGCTTATATTTAGACATCTGAGTTTGTTGTGCCCCACCACTTTTGTACATATAGAAACGCCACTGGTTAGCGCTAGCTAACATTGACACTTAAGACAACTAACTTACCACAGTGGAAGACGATGCATCATGACCAGGACTTGGGATGTTTTCGTTTCGGGAGTCGGCAGAATTGGGGCTTGCATCAGGGGGCTGTTTATTCAACCACCTCATCATTTCTTTCTTCTTTTTTTAAAGTCGTGACCGTTGCATTAACGCGAGTCTAGCAGCAGTCAGCAGCAGAGTGGATGACGTAGAATGCATTCTATGATTTGACAGCCCAATGACTTTGCAAATAACACCCATTTTGAAGTTTACTTTTAATTTCTTTTTCACTGTCCCGAAATAGTCCCAGACAAAATAGATTTGTGTCCCAGTAGGAATTTTTATGGTCCCCGGGACATCGGGACATCGTTAATTGCGAGCCCTGAGAAGAGCCTGTCAAGTTTGGCTGTACTCAGCATTGAATCAAAATGCACCATAGTAAACCATAAATCTTAATAAGTTTGTGAGGCGTTTTGCTGAACAAGATGGTAATCGCCACATTCAGCTAATAGGCATGCCAACTTGATGCTCTGCTCACGGATGACTCGATGAGAATAGTAAACTGTTAAGATGATGACCTTACGTGTGTATAATATTTTTCTTCTTTGTGGGGGTCTGCCCCCAAAAAACAGTTTGAAGTCCTGAGAAAGTCAAATAAGACAGTGTGTAAAACTACACTGCCCAGCCAAAAAAAAGTAACCACTTTGATTTAACTAGGCCAGTAGGTAAGGACCTTCCACTGGATAATAACTGCAGCGATGTATATGTTTTAGCTGAATACACGTTTTTTTAACCCTAACTGATGCAGTTAGTCACTTCTTTAATGTTTGTTCTTTCTGATGTAAAGTCAAGGTTGTAACTGTTTGCAATGAAGTTGTGGGGCGCTGAACTGTTCTTTTGAATCTTTTGATTTATGATAATTACTTGTCTTTCAAATTTGAAGGAGGGTGAGCAAGAATTTTGAGGAACATTCATCATTAACTCCTCCAAAAAATATAGTATATTTAATAATAACACTGAATATGTGAATCATAACAGTGATTGACAGCTGATAGGAATAATATGATTGTTAATATTATCATATTCATACAGAAAAACATCATTGAGAGAGTTAATTAATGTACTTATTGCAGCAGTCTGCATAGATTGGTACCCCTGCTGGTCTAAGAGTGAAACAAACTCATTCAGTTATTGTTCAGTTAAAATTCGTTAAATTATGTCTGCCACCTTATATATTTATATGTAAGGCTTTACTGATGTGCCACAATAATTTCACCTAATGTTATTGAGTTAAAATATCAATATTGTGGGTTTCCAAGTTAACATTGTTGATATGACTGTGATTTAATCAGCATACACCTCTGCCAGGGGATGCCACCCCTGAAATTCTCCTGCCACTCTCTTGCCACCCCATGAATATGTGTCTAGATCCGCCCCTGGCCGCAGGGCCGGCCCTCGGCATAGGCAGTATAGGCGAATGCTAAGGGCGCAAAAAAAAGTTAGAAATAAAAAAAAATTTTAAAATGTAATTTCATAACAACACTATTTCCAGATTTTGGATCAACAAAGTACATCTTATTATCTGTGGGATTAGTTTTGTATCGTAAAGATAAAGCAACACACTATGAGTTTAAAAGAAGAAAAAAAACTGAGTCAAGCAAAATAAAATAAATTTCAAAAATAAAACTATAAGTTGCAAACAAATCATTTGTGTAATCATGTAAACTATAAGTCTTTTTTCTTTGTTTTAACATAGGTTTTTGTTGCAGTTCTTGTTTCTTCTTTCTCAATGATCAGACTTTTGCTCTCGCTGGAGCTTTCTCTTTTGCGCTCCCTGATATTTTGTTTGAAATTCTGACACAAACCTCCCAGGTGGGCGGGACTTTCAGGGGTGCGTCCCCATTGGCTACTCAGTTTTTGAGTGACAGCCCAGTCCTCCAACGATTGTACAGTGCAGGAAGCTGCGGTGCGGTAGCTGAGCGTGGATAGAACACCCCCAGAAGAACCAGCATTTCAATTATTATAATACTACAAGTGAAAATATATGCAAGCAAGTATAGATCATTTGTGTTGTTTGTGCTGTACTATACGGTCTGCTTCTTTATTGTTTAAGTGAGAAGTAAAGCTGTGCTATGAAAGTTAGATTTTGCTACCTTTAGATCCATAACAATGCAAGCTAAGTAGCCTAACAGTTAGCTACATAGCTAGCATTGAGCGTTCAGACACCGGCGCACACACTCCAACGGACTCGTGTGCCTGACTCTACCAACAGGCTTTCATGATTCTGTTTAGATATGCAAGTATAAGCCATGATAGCTTATGTTATTAACACGCTAATTTGATATGAAAATCAATGGAGGCTGACTTAACTTTGTAGGAAAACCTACCATCCATGACTGCCGCTGAGCTGTGTTTTATTTGTTAACTTCATATTTTTCATTTCCTGAAACATTAATTTTCCTCTCATATTAACAGTGTGGATCATTGAGACAGCGTGGTGTCCAGAGTCTTATCCCGTTTTCACACTTCCTCTGAGGGGACAGCACGGAGGGGGGGCATGAAGAAAGACCTGCACCAGCTTCATCCACGCTGGGCGTTGTTGTTATCACTAGCTCAGTGTCATTTCATTTGACCAAATATCTTTACATAATACATTTAATAGATTTTATTATTATCCACCTTTTTGTTTTATGTCCTTTTATTTAAAACATTCTTTGAGACTTCATCTTCTGGTTCAAATTTCAATAAATGTAATTTGTATAATCACTCTTTTGTCTTTATTCTACATGAAAATGTAAGAGATTCCATTCAAATCTGTTGATTATTCATATCTTCCTCAGGCTAGGAATAGTCAGTGGTGTTTTCTCCCGGAGGCCAAGGGAAGCCAGGCTTCCCCTGTTTTTTCGGATTGTAGTTTAAATGTAATGTAATTTAAATAAATAAATAAAAACACTTTGTTTTGTTTCGATAATTCTCCTTTGCTGTGCAGCCTGTCCTCCTACAAAAAACGACCATATAGGTCGATTGTTCAGCAGCTAAATACGACCCAGAGTCACGTTTTAAAGTGTAGCCCCTCTAGTGGTCGTGTAAGAAACAACATGCTCCTGTCGATTGCAAACGCTCCGGAGGGTCGTTTATTCACAAATAACCCTCTCTGGAAAATCCTAAATTGTGGAATAGTTTGGCCATTAAAATGCTTTTTTATTAGATTTCTAGCGAGAAGTGTATATTGTACTTTTATAATCCACGTCCAGTGGATGTATAGGATCTACAGTTTGATAGATATACGAAGATGATTTGAGGTCTCGCCAGGAGAACGTGTACTGTATATGGGGCAGCTTCCATGTAAAGTTAGCGTGGGTGAAAACAGTATTTCCGGTCTCGAAGTTTTCATAATAAAACCGGAAGTATTCCCCACACTGTCAAATGATTACGCAGTGATATCTCCATTACTCATCCACTAAAAAACATCAGTTTATCCTTGTTAATTACACAATATTGATTGGTTTAAATTGTGTACAATGCTTTTGTGTTTTTAACCTTCGATTCGGAGAAACAAATTGTTTTTTCGGAGTTTACACACTACAGAGTTTCCGAAGACACTACACTACCCAGAATCCCCAGCTATCGTTTGGGACTACAACATCCGCCTTGCTTTACAAACCCCGTGATTAGCCCTCAAGCTCTGTGATTGGATATTGGAGTGGCAGTGCGACAAGGTTACGCTGACGTCAAACAGCTCTTTGAAATGGAATGGAACCACGCCAGACTATCCAAAACTGGACTTGGACCGGGTCCAGCCCGGCCCTCCCCCCCAGAATTACACTTGCTGGCTATTGTGTGTTTCGCAACATGTTCTATGTCACGTCTCTACTGGGAAATGTAGTTTTAAAAGACGTTTTCGTATTTCCCACAATTAGAAGTTGCCAGTATTAAACTGTATACATCCCTGGAGGTTTAGGGGACACGAAACACATTGGTGTTATCAAATTTAAAACATATAATTAATACATGGGTGAAAATTGCTTGTGTCCATAATGGGCAGCATTAATACCACATGACAGCTGGTCTTATGTCTGTGACCCCTCCTGTTGTTAATTGATAAGCCTGAAACATGCACTTGTCAAGGTTCAGATGCACATTTAGCAAATATGGCAGTAGCCATCGATCATCTTAAGTTAAGATACTTTATTGATCCCAAGTTGGGAAATGTTTTTGTTACAGCAGCATGTACTACTTTGTTCTACTCCACTACAATTCAGAGGTTAACCTGGTATTTTTACTCTACTACATTTATTTTTGTTACTTTGCAGATTCTGATTAATGATGTGAAATATAAACAACCCTTAAATCAGACTTTAGTTACACCTGAGTAAAATTCAGCCTTATCAGTTTGTCTGTTTTGCACATCCTCCTGTTAATATCTTTGGACGTCCTGCACTAAACTGTTTTATTGTAGAGATCACTACAGTATCTTCTTGATATTTTCCATTCTATATTTCTATCATTGACCCCTATTTTGTATGTAGGCTACTCTTAATATTTAAATGTTTTCATCAAATAAATATAACTTATTCCACAACTACATTCAATAACGTGCTTTAACCACTAGGAGGTGCGGTTTAGACCAGTGGTCTAGTTAATAAAACATAATAATATCGTACATAATATGACTATTCACTTTATTGTGAAATTAAAACAGAACGGTAAAGGAAAATACAGTTTCAGTCTCTCGATGTGAAGCTTATGCATTGTACCATGAACCTGTATAGACCTGTAACAGTCAACTGCATGAGGAGTTGGAAAGGTAGTTCAGAAAATCAGTAATATCTTTAAAAACTACAAAAAAGTCCCTTTCCCATCAGCTGTGCACCGTTATGGTGTAAATACAGACTATCTACTAATTGGATCAAATATAAAAGTCAGCCGAATTAGTGTTGATACTGCAAGGAGACGTATTGTGTGAAAAGAAATGGAAGATGTTGTTTAATTGTTGATATATTTATGGTCCACGTCACGTATTCAGTTTTGGCGGCATCTCTTCCAGTTTGTCAAAAGGTCTTCTGATCAGGGCTCTATAAATACATATCTAGGGCAGATATGTAATATTTAATGCAGCCGAACCGTGTATTACAATGCCGTTATGTGATGACTTTCAAAGAGAAAAGCAAGAACACTCGGAATAAAGTATTATTATTATTTTTTTAATGTTTTCCGATTTCATATCACATAAACACCATATCCCAGACGTGCATTGCGGCGTGATTTTAGCCTATCAAAACCTCTGAAAAACAGAAATGTGTCTCTCAGAATCGAAAGAGAAAAACCTATGGGAAAAACACAAAAGCATTGTACACAATTTAAACCAATTAATGTCGTATAATTAACTAGGATAAACTTATGTTTTTTTAGTGGATGAGTACTGCAGGTATCACTGTTAAATCATTTGGATCATTGGTTTTATTATGAAAACGTCGAGACCGGAAATACTGTTTTCAACCCGTAACTTTACATGGAAGCTTGCCGCATATACACGTTCTCCTGACGAAATCTCAAATCATCTTCGTAATATCTATCAAACTATAGATCCTACATATCGACTGGACGTGGATTCTAAAAGTACAATATATACTTCTCGCTAGAAATCTAATCATAAAGCGTTTTAATGGCCAAACTATCCTACAATTTAGGATTTTACAGAGAGGGTTATTTGTGAATAAACAACCCTCTGTAACGTTTGCATTCAACGGGAGCACTCGAGGCCGACCATTTTCAAACGTAATTATAGGTCGTATTAAGCGCTTGAACAAACGACATATTTGGTCGTAATAAGGGCTTAAACAATCGACCCATTTGGTCGTATGAGTTGGAGCACTTGTTGTGAATATGATAGCAGGGGTCCCCTTTGTCCTGCTGTCCTCCTGATTCTAAATGTGAACTGTGATGTGTTGGGGAAATGAAACCAAAAAACAATTAAACATATGATTAATTATGAATAATAAGTGATAAAGCTGCAGCGCCCTTCATATTTATCATCATCACATCAGAAATATGAAGGGTTATGAATGTGAGGCTGCTAAAGTTGACTATTACTGTTTACTGGTTGGGATAAAGTGAGTGTGGGTGATATATCTGTGGGCAGCAGATAATCCCAAGCGTATTTCACGTCAGACATAAGGGGTCTGGCCCCGTTTTCGGATGAGGGAAAAATCCTGAGAGAAGGGCAATGGACCAACCAGGTCGATGTTAACGTGGTTAAACCTCCTCTCAGGCACCAGGAAACGCTCCAAAGGGGCCTTCGTGTGGCGGTGCACATTAGCGCGCTGATAAGCCACGCACTCACCAGCCCAAGTCCTCACGTCCTTTTTCAGCCCATGCCAGACGAATTTCGCGGCCACCAAGCACACGGAAGGCTTAACGCCGGGGTGTGACAGTCCGTGCACAGCCTCGAAAACAGAGCGCCTCCAGCTGACTGGAACGACTGGCCGCGACAGGCCCGTGGAGACTTCACACAGGAAGGTAACGCCCACGTCGCCGAACACCACGTCCTCCAAGACAAGCCCCGCGCCCTCCACCTTCAGAGCCTGGACGCCGGGATCTGTGACCTGTCCGCCACCATGCGATTATAGTCCAGGCCCAACTGGACTGCACCGATGACGACTCTGGAGAGGCAATCAGCAACCAGGTTCGACTTGCCAGCCACGTGCTTAATGTCCGTAGTGAACTCTGATATGTAGGACAGCTGCCGCTGCTGACGTGCCGACCAAGGCTCCGCCACTTTTGACATGGCGAAGGTGAGCGGCTTGTGGTCGACAAACGCCGTAAATTCACGGCCTTCCAGCATGAAACGGAAGTGCCGCACGGCCAAATAAAGTCAGAGGAACTCTCGGTCAAAGGCGTTGTACCTGCGTTCTCTGGGCGTCAGCTGGCTGTAGAAAGCAGAGCAGTGTGTATAATATGTATCACTCAGTATAACAAGCCTACTCTCTTTATTTGCTTTAGTTTAGTAGATGTCTACAAACAAAGAGTCGATATTTTTCTAAGAACATTTAGTGCTTCACATAATAAAATACACAACGACTGTAGCCTGATTATGCTTTAGGAGCTGTGTGTGTGTGTGTGTGTGTGTGTGTGTGTGTGTGTGTGTGTGTGTGTGTGTGTGTGTGTGGTGTGTGTGTGTGTGTGTGTGTGTGGTACAGTGCGTAGGTGTGTGTTGTACAGTGCGTAGATGTGGCGGACAGACGAGTCTCAGTTGGTTTGGTGTCCTCTGCTTACTTTTATTACTTGCAAATTCAACTTTTTGCCCGTAATTTCAATTCCCCATTTCAGCGACAAGAGAGGGGGGGGGGATATATCCAGTCTCTGATTGTGTTACGTTATTATGAGAGTGCTCTCATACTTTAAATTGTATATATTTATATAAATATATTTGTGTGTGTGTCCGCATCTGTAGCCTGGTATTGTCTCATTATACCGCACTCTCAATGAATTCAAAGTAAATATGTGGGGGAACAATGTTCAGCTGATCTAACAGAGATTATAAAATATGACAAAACACTCGACAGCTGATGCAGCTGTTGCCACGTAATAATGAACGGACGTCGCTTTAATATGACCGCTCAGAGGAGAGGAGTTCTCATTTCTTTAAACGTCTGCTGCTTCCCCTCCTCTCTCCTCGGTTCCTCTCCTCGGTCCTCCGCTCGCATCTCCTGTGGGCGGGACTAAGTCTCGAGGAGGGGAGTCGAGGAGGGGACATTTAAGAATTGAGAAGCCTCTACAGACTGGAGTATAACAAACTCTCTCAGCCTATTATTTTCTCTCTGATGGAGACTTCATACTGACTTCAACATGTTCCACATATGTTATACATTATTGGTGACGTTTGGTTTTAGTTCAAACTAGGGCCGGGACTTTAACGCGTTAATTAAGATTAATTAATTACACAAGAACGAACGCGTTAAAAAAAGTATTATTATTATTTTTGCACAGCGGAACGTTTCTCACTGGATGAGTTTCAGGCGTACCGATTATACTGGAGCACCAACTTTCATGACTTCAGCATGGGACTTCAAACAACAACAAACCACGGTGAACAATAGTCAAACATGAACGAACAAGCTGATGAGACCGCTTTGGTCGGCCCCGTGGATGGGACATTTTGTTTTAAAAAATGGACGGATGGAAGCGTCGACAAGAGCACGGTTGTGTGCAAATTATGCAAAAAAGAATTTGCATATCACCGCAGCACATCAAGCCTAAAGTATCACCTAAATGCAAAGCATGTAGCAGCTAGCGTGGACGTTAGCCCGACTCCTATCGAAAGCCTAAAGTGCCACTATTCGCCCGTTTAAAACGCGCGTTTTTCGTTTAAAACGCGCGTTTTTCGTTTAAAACGCGCGTTTTTCGTTTAAAACGCGCAGCGCCCGTTTTACGCGCGTTCTCGACGCGTATAAAACGCGCGTTTGTTTTTAACGTCAAAAACGGGCGTTTTATTAATATGATAATGAGCCCCTCCTTCTGATTTCCATAACCACTAACTTTAAAGTGTCTTTAACCAATCAGTGAAGAGTAAAGCCAGACCAAAGCAATCGGTAGTTGAAAAGTTCTTGACGTTTTTAGGCTTTGCTGTAAATTGTATATTATTCCAGATTCAGGGATGAAACAAATGTTCCTTTGAATATAATCAATAAATCAAACAATATAAAATATATATATAAAAAATACAATTGCCTTACCCTTTTCCTTAACCCTATGGAGTATAAGGATATTTTCTCGATATGTAGACGTCTCCTTAAATCACTTTTTAAATGTACTTATAACATGGCACCCCATATGTTACTTATCAAAATATTCAGGACACTCTCTGGTCTTGCTAGAGATGCAAGTCACTCACCTTAGAGCACTGTCTTATGAGATACTTAGCTGAAAATGAGAAATCCGATTTTTGGAAAACCATAGGTGAAAACACATTTACTCATCTCATCTATTTTTTGGGGCGTTTTAGATTTGGTTTACAAAAGTAGTGAAACAATATGAATTACACTATAGGCCTATATAGATTAAATTAAATGTTATTCATGTGTAAAATAGTTCCATCCCTCTGCTTTCACCACAGAAAGGTTACATCAGGACTGATTCATCACTTCATATTCCATACCAAGGTTCATATGATGTCTACAAATACAAATTGAGCATTAGAACTTTCTTTTTTTTCAACCAACAATTTATGTTATAAGAAACTGTAAAATCTCAATATTTACAATATCAGAACTTTTTCAACCAACTATTCATTATAAATGTAAAGACAGGGGGAGCAGTGTCATGGTCTTTGTCTGTCTTCCAGGACAGGGGGTCTGGCTGCTGTGTAGGGCTGCTGGTGGCTGTGTCGGAGGGAGGTAGGTGTGATAGTCCCAGGTTGATTCTGGTGGCCATGTGGGAGGTACGTCTGCTAGGCGAGACTTCTTTGCTGGCTGGGTTGATCGTGATGGCTGTGGTGGAGGCCTTTGTACCGAGGTGTATCTTAATCTTGTGGCAGATGGAGGCCACTGTAGTGATGATGGTCCTCTGGTCCATGGTGGTGAAGGCCCTTGAGCCACGGTAGATCTTGACCTGGGGGCAGGGACAGATGGAGGTTCTTGCTGCTAGGCCCAGGAAGCTGTGAAATCTGAAAAAAAAATATAGGACAATAATTACTACTAAGTTTGTTAAAATAAAGTTCAAGTGGAATGTTTCTCAAGCATAACTCAAAATAAAATTCTCTCTGAGGAGGAGGAGGAGGAGGAGGAGGAGGAGGAGGAGGAGGAGGAGGAGGAGGAGGAGGAGGAGGAGGAGGAGGAGGAGGAGGAGGAGGAGGAGGAGGAGGAGGAGCAGCAGCAGCGGCAGTGTGTGAGAGATAGAAAGAGAGACGTTGGCCCAATCCCAAACCACTCCCTCGACCCTACTCCCTCCGTGACGCAGTGAACTCCGTCTGTAGCCACATTCGCAGCTCAACGAGGCTCCCTCCAGTCAGATGGAGGGAGTAAACACAGCAGCAAGCTTTGGGACGGCCTCCCCTCTCTCCGGCAGAAACAGCAAATGCCGTAACTGTTTGTAACAACGGTTTCAAATCAGCATCTCTTTGACAAAAAGTTTAAATGAATAACTCAAATAAAACTCCAAACATCTTTCATTGTGTTTCAAAGCTCTTTTAGTTTTAAACCCTGATGTTTATAAGATTCTTAGTTTTTGCAACGGTCTGTGAATATACACAACTTTATAATAAAATGTACACATTTACCTTTTTCTAGACTAAACACAGGTTTGATCCTAAGTTAAAAACATATGAGGTTATCATGAGGTTGTTAACATCGCAGTTTATCAGTGGATGTTTGCTGGAACTACTTGTTAACAGCGTGTTTCCTGACGGACACACACAGCGTGACTCCAGTCAGTGAAGACCGGTCTCAAGTCAGCACCGCTGCAGACTCGCTGTTTGAGGGCTTTAGAGCCCACTCCCCCTCCACACCGCTCCACACTCGTTGCTTTGGAACAGCCCTCAATATGGCGGACCCTCCACGTGAACGCGCAAACAGAGGGGTAGGGTGTAGGGGGCGGTTTGGGAATGGGCCGTTGTTAGTATTTGGTGCTAGCTCGGAGCTAACGGAGATTAGAAGCCGTTTCAACAATAAGGAGAGGGAGAGCTCTCTCCTGTGGGACTGAGAGAGATAACGTCAGCTCAGGGAGATTTGGTCATCATTTCCATCTATGTAATATTAGTTGTATATAAAATTAGTTAATAAATCATTCCACTGTGTGCAATAGGTCAGTACAAAATAAAAAACACAGTTTGAAAGGGGAGTGATTAGTAAAATATGCATAAATAAAAAGAAAGAATGCAGACTAGGTAAGATAAAGATAGGAGAGAGGAGTTGATCAAATATGTATTATTGCTTGTGAGCATATTCTAATGGTTTTTGATGATTGAAATATATATACTAGTACCCCCCCCTAGAGGATGTGATGTCATCACAAATAAAACAGGTTCACATGGATAGGATACTAGATAAGTGTGCACACTACATACATATATATATATATTATATACACTACACATTTTTCTTGGATTTGTTAACACTATAGTCCCTAATATATTTGTAGAAAGGCAGGAAATGGAATTAAATTGAGAAAATGTTTCATTGCCCCCTGTTCTGTGTCCCCCCCCCCACTACTTCTCAAACCAAAGTTACACCCACACAATGCAAGTACACTATTACTGTAATATTTACATTTACCTATCTTCAAATGGATCCTTGTTGCTGTATTCTTCTTCTTCAGGAGAGTCGAAGCCTCCAGGTTCTGATGCTCCATCTCCACTGCTGCTAGTGTTACAAGTCCGCTGTGCAGAGCTGGTAATCAGATAATAAGCCTGTTGATCAGGAGAAAAGAATGAAGCAGAGGGAAAGTTGCTGCCGTCTGTGTGGTCGTTCTAGCCAGAATGTATTAAACAAATTCATAAATTCACTTACAAATTATATCTGTTTTCTCTATTTATCTAATCATTCTTTGTGTAACCGGTCTGGATTGACGCCACATGTATGTCTGCGTTGTGTCGAATGAAAACGACTTCCTTCGTGCCAACCAGGTTTATTATCTGTGCAAACAGAATATAATGACAGCAGGAAATGGCTTCACCAGCTTTCTACCTCAATACTTCGCCTCAGTGAGGCCTGACGCTAACTGAGAATGTAAACATACATTTAGCAAATCAAAATAACCGTATGACATATTTGTCTCTAATCAAAAATGGACATAAATCCACATGCCATATTATGACTTTCATGAAGGATTAAAGCCTTTTTCATTTACAGTATATAATACAGCGATTACAGATAACACACCCTCTGGTTGACTGTAGTCACTTTAACATGGCTATGTTGTACAGGCACACTATTAGCATAGCATTAGCGCTTTAGCATTTAAATAATATGAACAATTATGACCTCAGACCAGCATTTCACATATTTATACAAACAGAATAAACTTTAAATGTAAGCCAGACTAGTGCACGGGAGTCATACACATGGTAACATGTTTCATTATTCAGGGGGCAACAGCCTGTGCTAAAGAAGCTAGCGGACGCCATTAACCACACGCTAGTGGCGTAGCTCACAGAATGACATTAAACTACACATAAAACAGTTTCAAACACACTTCTTAGATCGAAATATGACGACATCGGTGTCCACACTACTAACCTGTTGAACAGGAGAAATGAATGAAGCAGAGGGAACGTTGCTGCCATGTGTCTGGTCGTTCCATGGATGTATAATCGTTCTTGTTCTTCTTCTTGTTCTTCTTCTTGTTGTTGTTGTTCTTCTTTTGCTTCTTCTTCTTCTTCTTTTCTTCTTCTTCTTCTTCTTCTTCTTATTCTTCTTCTCTTCTTCTTCTTCTTCTTCTTCTTCTTCTTTTCTTCTTCTCTCGGTTTTTTGGCGGATTGCAAACAACTTTAAGGTGCATACCGCCCCCTACTGTACAAGAGCATGTATCAACATATCATCCTATCAACACTTGTGGAATTATACCACTGTGTTTACGTTGTTTTAAATTCTTCCAATCAATCCTTTTTCACTCAAATACTTAAGAATGGCCTTCCTGGTAGCTCTTACCCCCTCACCTTCTGTTCCCAGTATCCCCATCAGGCTCCACTCCCTTCCTGCCTCTCTGACCCTGTCTCTTAGTTTTTCCCTCTCTGTTTTGTACATGTTGCAGTGTAATATGATATGTTCCACATTTTATTTAACTCCACAGTTCCTATGACATAGAGTAACATTCAATGCTGTGTGATCCAGTCTGAGTCTAGCTATCATGATTTCCTAGATTAAGTTCTATGAGTAATTCTTCTCTGACAGTTGTTGTTGACTGTATACTTTTTAAAATGGATAATGAATCTGTGCATATCACCACCCTATCTGGTCTGACCTCTTCAACCCACTGTAATCCTATTATTACAGCCAGCATTTCTGTTGCACACTGAGTGATAATTGATCTGACGCTCTTCTTGAAATCAATATTTTAAAGTCTGGGATATATATACCAACTCCAACACACTCTTGTGTATATTTTGTGGTAATTGTGATAATTATTTACTTAATTGCACCTATACACAACCGTAACACTTTATATTGTAATCTATAAATATTTAGTAATGACGTTTTTGCTGCTGCTGCTGCATATATTATACACCCGTAATCCAGAGTTGTCCTCATAATTGCCCTATAGATGTCAATTAGTGCCTGTTTGTCTGCCCCCCAGTCTCATCCAGCCACTGCTCTTAATAGGTTCAACACTTTTTGGGATTTTGTTTCCAAATGTTTAATATGGGTTTTCCATGTACATTTACTATCTAACCATAGCCCCAGATATTGAAATGCATTGACCTCATTCATCGGCTTTCCATATGCTGTAAGCTTCTCAGTCTCCATCGTGCGTTTATTTGTAAATGTCATGAAGCAAGATGTGCTTGCTGACAGTTTGAAACCCCAGTTGTATGACCACTTCTGGAACATTTATTCCCCTTATCCATATGTCCCCGTCATCTGCATACAACGCAGGTTTGATGCATCCGTCCAACTTAGTCAATATGTCATTTATCATAATGTTAAATAATATCACGCTGATTGAACTCCCTTGGGGAATACCATTTTCTATATTGAAGTATTTTGAAACCTCTGCCCCTACTTGAACTCTGAATTTCCTGTCTGAGCCATGATCCTGTTACTGTCACTGTTACTGTCACCTGTTACTTAATTTGATGAGTAACCCATCCCTCCACTATAGAGTCATAAGCCTTTTCAATGTCAAAATATACTATTGCCATAACCTCTTTCATTTTCAGTGTCTTCACACTGTATTCCCACCTCATTGATCACTCTAACCAAAGCATTGTGGATCTTCCTTTGCGAAAACCAGTCTGGAAATTACTCCGCAACCCTCAGTGTTCTAAGACATATCTATATGTCATCTTCTCCATCCATTTACACAAGTGTGATGTTAATGCTATGTCTGTAGTTACTGAATACCTTGTTTTGTTCTTTAATAACTCTGCTACATTCCTCATTCCACCACGGCACCACTTTCTTCCTGCCCTCTGTTGTTCTTTTTGGTATAGTTTTATTTGCTGCTTCATTAATGTGCATTGTGATTTGATTTGATTTGAGCAAATCTATACTCTACACTTCCTCTATACTTTCTATACTTCCTCTATACTTCCTCCTAATGCTAACAATTGTGCTGACTCCTTACAGCAAATTCTACATTTCTCGCAGTCTGCTTTACCAAAGCACCACTTGGAAAATATACTCACTTCCTATTTGTGTTGATGATAGAGAAAACTGGGTAATGATCTAACATAGCAACAGAGTAATTATGTCGTTGAAAATCTTAGGTCCAGCATCCAACAGTGAATATAAATATAAAATCTAAGTGTTAATGATTGTCAGTAGAGATGGGATGGCAGAAGGTGCTATATATATATATATATAATACCAAAGCTGGTAAAGACCTTTCAAATGTAGCAATAATAGTCATATAAGAAAAGTATTGATCTAATAACAGAGATTTGTTCTTGAATCAACTTGTTCATGTAATTTTATTTCATTTTAAATAAAATGAAACATTCACAGTTAATGTAATTAGATTATACATTATTAATGCCATATATGTTTGCATACATTCACTGTAAATATGTATTCAGTATGATAGCTGTCTAACAGAAGTTAAATCAATGTATCACTTATTCTGACAATCTACTTAACCCAAAATAAAAGAACCCAATAAAAAGAGTTGTTAAATAATAGAGAAGTCACGTTGTAACAACAATAACTAACTAACTAATCTCTCTCGTTCAGATTAATATTGTCGGGTGTTCTTTTTCTGCTTTGCCAAAGGCCACTGTGTCAAGTGTCCATTACATTTCATTTCAAACCTTTATTTAACCAGATTGGTCCCATTGAGATCATAGATCTCTTTTTCAAGGGAGACCTGCAGCATATAGGTTCCACATGAAACATAAAACTATAAAGGACATTATACATTATATTTACAGGATACATAGTTATAGACATTTACAAGTGCCCATTGTATTGGCAAACATTTCATTTACCCTAGCTTTAAAAACATGCAGAGGAATGAGATTGCTCAGTTTCAATTCTTGCTGAAGATTGTTCCAAGCAAGTGGAGCTGCGCACATAAAAGCTGTCTTACCTGAGACAGTCCTTGCTCTTGGCACATCTAACAAGACTACATCATGTGACCTCAGACAATAGCTGCTTGAAACTCTCTGTGTTATCAGCGAGCAGATATAATACGGGAGTTTACCCAACATAGCTTTATAAATAAAAGTGCACCAGTGACTGAGCCTCCGTACAGAGAGTGATGGTAAACCTGCCTTGGTATACAGTGTACAGTGATGCGTAAGCGCTTTACAATTTGTGACAAATCTCAGAGCACTGTGATACGCAGCATCCAATTTGCTCAGGTAATTGCCAGGTGCATTCATAAACAACAAATCACCATAGTCCAGCACAGGTAAAAAGGTCACAGAGCCTTTTCCTGGCCTCAAGCGAGAAACAGGACTTGTTTCTGAAAAAGAAACCTAGCCTAACCCTCAGTTTTTTAAGCAGGTTATTGACATGAAGTTTAAAAGAGAGACAATCATCAAGCCAGATACCAAGGTATTTGTAACAGGCAACAACTTCAAGTTTTGTTCCTTGCGTAGTTACAATATCTAAAACAGGCTCTGGTGTCTTTTTTGCTTTTGAAAAGAGCATTACCTTGGTTTTATCCACATTTAAAAGAAGCTTTAATTCAGAGAGCTGAGTCTGAATAGTGTTAAAAATGTAAAGTAGCTTCATCCACATTATCACCTACACTGTTAATATATATGGAGAATAAAAGTGGTCCTAAAACAGAACCTTGTGGTACACCATTAGAAATGTTTAACCATTCAGAAGACAGTCCATCAAAATGAACACATTGGGACCTTTCAGAGAGGTAGTTCACAAACCACCCCACTGCATTGCTGGATATGCCAATACTGAGTAGCCTCTGCTTTAAGATGAGATGATCAACGGTGTCAAACGCTTTGGAAAGGTCAATAAACAGAGCTGCACAACTCTGCTTATTATCTAAAATAGTAGTAATGTCATTTACCACTTTCATTGTCGCAGTGATGGTGCTGTGTTTCTTTCTGAATCCTGACTGATGTTTAGACAGGATATCATTTATACATAAAAACTCCTTTACTTGTTCACTCACTAAGCGTTCGAGCACCTTAGCCAGAACTGACAATTTAGAGATTGGCCTATAGTTATTTAAAATAGTTGCCTCCCCTCCTTTCAGTAAAGGCAAGACATAAGCAGACTTCCATACTTTTGGAATTGTGTTCGTGCTGAGGGAGAGGTTAAAAAGAGAAGTAAGAGGTGGAGCAATAAAATCTGCAGCTATCTTTAAAAAGAAAGGTTCTACGTTGTCCGGGCCAGCCGGTTTCCTAGGATCTAACTTGGATAATGCTTCATGAACAATACCAACAGTTAAAGGAGTAAAACTGAAAGGGTTTTCCAGACCACATTTGTTCAGAGTCAAGGATTGGAGCGTTCACAGGAGCCACACAGCCAAACAGAGAGCCACAAGACACAAAATGCTCATTAAAGCAATTTAGCATAGTAGCCCTGTCTGATATAATGCCAGATGCTGTGGTAAGGCACGGAGGTAGCTCATTTGGGATATCACCAGTGGAAATCGATTTTATGGCTTTCCAAAATTTCCTAGGATTATTCAGGTTTTCTGTGGTAACCGACAAATAGTACTTTGATTTAGCACTTTTTATTTGGGATGTGAAGCTATTTCTTAGCTGCCTAAAAACGTAGCCATTCTACCTCTGAGCCTGATTTCCTAGCCTTAGCCCAAGCATTATTTCTCTCATGAAGGAGACTGGACAGCTCAGCAGAAAACCAGGGATTGTTTCGTCCCTTCACTCTAAATTTACGCAGAGGTGCATGTCTATCTATAATTTTCATAAAACCAAGATAAAAATAAGACCATGCAGTTTCTACATCAGCACACAAATTGATTCTACCCCAATCAAAATCAAACAGATCATGTAAAAAACCCTGCTCCACAAAGTGTTTTTTGTCTCTCTTTGTGATGACACGTGGTTTAACCTTTTGGACCTTAGTGTCCCTAATTGTGGCTACAACACAGTGGTCACTCACATCATTAGCAAATACTCCCACAGATGAGTATTTATGTGGAACATTTGTTAAAATTAGATCAATTAAGGAGGATTTATTTGGGGACTTAATATTTGGGCGAGTAGGACTGTCTATAATCTGGGTAAAATTCAAAGAGGTACACAGGTTTTTAAAATCCTCTGACACAGAAGTTAACCAGTCCCAATTAAAATCACCAAGCAGCACTATTTCCTTGTAGGAAAGTTGTGATAACAGTTTTGCCAAAGACGATAAAGAGTCCTTGACAGCCGAAGGGGCCCTGTAGCAGCCCACCACCATGAGCTGTTGACCCTTTGTTACCTCAATATTCACGGCTAAAAATTCTAGCTGTTTACTAACAGATTTGGAAACCATATTAGTTACACAAAACTTATTTTTCACATAAATGGCAACGCCACCACCTTTTTTAGGCCGGTCAGTACGATATACACTGTAACCATTTATGTAAATGTCAGAGGCCAAAATGGATTTATCTAGCCACGTTTCTGATAAGACAATGACATCAGCATCAGTCGAACTCGCCCAAATACGGACAAAATCTAATTTAGGTAACAGACTACGCACATTTAAATGAATTAAACCTAGCCCAGATCTAGATATAAAATCAGCAGGAATAGCTATTTGACTAATACTGCTCGGTGGACCTGGATTTGGCTGTACATTTCCTGATAGTAACAACAATAAAAATACCAAGCACCTTTTCCTCTTAATCAACACACATACATTGTCAGCTGATCTAGAGTCACCAGCAAACTTCGCGAAAGTGAGATTAGAGTTTAAAAAACAATTCTGAAGGACCATCGTGGCAGGCATGTGAGAAAGACAAACATTTTCCGAAATGAATGTCCGCGACAGTGCAACCAGCAATTGTTTGTGCAACACCTCCGAAACTGTACAGGGGATGTCCACAGCGGGCGGCAGAACATACCCGAATCCAGTAGATTGTTCAGGACGACTAGCGATCTTCTCCTTGTCCAGCACAGCCAAGAAAAGGCACAGCAGAAACACGACGCCCGCCATTCTCCCAGTCCAGCACAACAGTATCCACGCTGTTCCCGGAGCAAGGTGAAACCAGGCCTCAGCTATAGCAGCACAGCAGAGTAGAGAAGGTAATCCCACCGCGTTACACCGGCTATTTAATCCACTTTACATCTCCGCCGGTAGCACAGGCGCGGAGAGGAGCGGCGATACGCGGTGTGAGGAGGGGCGAGAGGAGCAGCAAGAGTAGCGGCAAGAGGAGCGGCGATACGCGGTGTGAGGAGCGGCGATACGCGGTGTGAGGAGCGGCGAGAGGAGAGCCGGGACCACACTTCCGACTCTTTATCTCTGCAAGAGTTGCTCCCTCTCGTGCTAAATCCACTCGGCGGGCAAAAGTAGGATCCCAGAAGTGATTCGCCCAGCCCAATTTGGGTTGCCGTATGTAGCAGACCATCTCGCACATAGGCAGTACAGATCGGGCAGTTCGGTAGTGACCATGGTAGTGACAGAGGTAATCGTCGTAACCAGCAGACTTCATCCGCCTCCAGTCTTTGACGCTTGGAAAACAAGCACATGTGATACTGGTAAGGATAAACTAATGTATATATATTAATATAATACCGAAACGTTAACGCTTGTCTGAGTATATCTTCCGTTGACTCTGGCTGTGGGTCTTACCGGCTGTTGATAGCCCTTATAAGCTAACGCTAGCATGCTTTATTCAGACATTAGCTTTAGCCTTTAGCCCGCTTGGAGTTATGGGTGGCTAACGTTACTACAGTCCGGTAGCTCAGTTAAGAAAATGTAACGTTATTTATGGGAAACGTTAACCTACGTGTGTTTGACCGTGACTCTGACTGAGTAGGCCGTAAAAGCTTGCGCTAATGTTTAGCATGCGCTAACGTTTAGCTTGTGCTAATGTTTAGCATGCGCTAACGTTTAGCATTCTTTATTCAGACCACGCATTATCCAGTGAAGAACACTCAGCAGAGCATATATTTCTCAACACAACATTAACTGTAACGTTAAATGTTCTTAACTAAGCTAGTGGACTGTAAAAACACTACCCACCCATGACTCCAATTTGACTAAAGTCAATGTCTGAATAAAGCATTCTAGCATTAGCGGTCTACCAGCATGAGTCATGGCCAGATTCAAAGGTAAATATACTTAGACAAACATTAAGTATATTTACTTTACCTTTTCTTAACTGAGGCTTGGTGGCCTGTAAACAGTATGAACAGGCGGGCTGCGTGTTTTCTATTGTAAATAAATAGATAAGACTATGAATTTGTATGTATTACCAGAGTAGAAATTCTGGTGTTAAACGTCAATTTAAGGACAGAGTAAGTGTGTTTCTTTCATATTGACGAGCGACTTATATTTAAATTTTCGAGTTCAATTGATAAAGATATTGTAAATGTAACTTTAGTTTACAACATTGTGTTATATATTTTTACATCACCGAAATGTTGACCACTGTCCTAAAATAAAGTATAGGCTTTGAGTAACGAATTTTAGTGGGCTGTCTTTCATTTTGACACACAGAACAATGTTATAATAAACATAGATACTGTATGTTAAATTGATATATCCGCCTTCTTTCATTTATCTTCCCATTCCCACAACAATATACATAAAGAAATGGCATATTTTGGACATAGTTCGAATGGTGATTAATCATGATTAATACATTTTTAAGCTGTGATTAATCTGATTTAAAAAAATGTAATCGTTTGACAGCCCTAATATATATATATATATATATATATATATATATATATGAACTTTGTATGTAATACTTTGTAAAGTACAACACAATGCAATTTTAAAAGAAAGAATGTATTGAGTGTACACCTGCATTTCATTAATTCCCTCTTCACATCTCTCTATTTCTCTTTCTCTTAGAGCGCCATGGCTGATATTGAACCACCTGTTCGATTGCTGATCATCTTGAACGACCACAACAGCGTCAGACTCGAGCTTCGAAATGGGATTCCCAGAGAGCTCATTGAGGAGGTCAAGAATTCATGTGGATTAGCAGGTTACATAAGGCTACAGAATAAAGACACTGATTTTGGGAACACATTTGTTAATCTTACATCTACACATGCGATTAAAGATTTAACATTGATCAAAGTTGTCGAATTAGACTCCGATTCTACAACTGTGGTCTTGTACCCAGTTGAGATACCATTAAATATTACCCCTACAAGTGGACTGTTCAGTGAAGACTCCTCCTCTGGATCTGTGAATACCGATGACACAGTACTACTTAGCGGCTCTTCCTCGGAATCATTAAGAACACAGCAGTGGCCTAAAGTGTTTCCTATCCCGGTCTTCTCCTATGACACAGAATGTCAATTACAGAGAGGAAATGCAGAGTACACAAAGAACCAATCTAGACTGACACCAAGCTCAAATCATCTGCAGAGCTTACTGTGAACTCGTTGAAGACCAAGTCTCAAGAAGAGTCCTACCCTGCGAAGAATTTAAAGAGAGCCAGGCGAGCTGAGGCCAACCATTTTGCATCCTTGCCGATTGGTGACACTCCAGAAAGCATGGAGCAAGAGACAATTTCCCTTTTGGCAGAACAACAGAAAAGAAACAACCGGCAATCAATAAAAGAAAAGATGGCGAAGGCGTTTGGATACCGAAGACAAGAAATAGTGCATCAGAGGCCAAGCATTGAAGGCCTCTTGGAGCGGTGGCCTGCCCTTTTTCACATGGAAGAGGTAATTATTTTGATGAACCCCTTGATTGTAAGCCGGTAGTGGAGAAGAAATGAGGGCCCAACTAACTAACAACTATAGACAGCCAAGGCAAATATGTTGACGTTTATTTTTGAATATATATCACAATATAAGCTTCACATCTATTACTCTTAGTGTCTTTATTTGGTGGTGGTTTTCAATAAATATGTGGATTAACTCATTTAAATGTTACATTCATACAAGCTGACTTGGAGTACTTTTAATCAAACCGTTGGCTCTTTATAAAAAATATGTGTATTATAAATTCTCAGTATTTTTTGTTTTCTATGCTGCTTATATTTTCTAGGTAAATGCTGAGTTCATGCTCATAACAACATTTCCATTGGAGACAAAGTTCTTGGCGCAGTTGGACAAACACTCCACCAAACTGCTGCAGGTCATCAGGAGCAGGGGAGGAGTTGTGAAACAGAAGACCACCGGGATCTTGCAGGTTTTGGATGAGGTATCTATGAATGAGTTTTTTATCTGTGGGATCAGTGGCTGAATCGTCCTTTTTTTTGCATTTGATTTATTATATATATCTCTCTGTTCTTACTCAGACTGTGGACATCGCCATCAGAAGAGAATGCACCCTCAAACCTCTAATGGTCTACCTGGGTGAACCTGTTGACCATCTCATCAAAGAATTCCAGGTAAGACCTCTCACTCACTCACAAGAAGTTTGTTCATAAAAGAAAACATATTTGTACTGCATGCAAATAACTGCTTGGTTAGAAAGATAGTCATTTGTGATGACCTCTTGAGCCGACTGAACTGAGAACTTTCCTTTTCATCTATCCACTCTAATCTTGTATTTGTAAAAGGTAGCTGCAAACTTGGGGAAACATTTGCGCCTCAGGCCTGTTGAACTACACTCTGTGGTCCTCATCCATTCCCCTTTTTTTTTGCATGATATGCAGGACGCTGAGGCAGGCAACAATGGAAACCTTTGTCACTGGGAAAGAGGATCAGTTTCATCGACCCAAAGACGTCAAGGTTCTCATCGAAGAACCAGAGGTCGTCAGCGCCTTGCCCTCGGTTGCAACAGCTTTTGCCATGCTCTTCGGGCTCATATACGCACTGACATGGGGCGAAGCCTGCGAGCTAGTGCAGGCAGTCAACTCGAGCACTTATGCTGCATTCATACATAAAGCCCCCTTGCCACTCTACAACCAACCAAACAGAGTCTCTTTAATATGCCGCTCTATTTAACTTGCCAGATCTCTCTCCATGCATTGCTTGCTGCTGCTATTGCTGCAGCTACCTCTACGTCGCTGCTGCTTGCTGCCTCACCACCACCACAGCTTCCACCTGTAGGCTCGGGGGTTAGTTATTTAATCATCACTCATCGTGCTATGTATATCTATGGAGTGATGATGCCCGAGCCTAGTCGCCAAACTCAACTATATGCTGCTTCTAATAAACATGTTAAAGAAACACGTGAGTTGTCTGACTGAACTTAAGATATCAGAAATAACTGCAATCCACTTTTGAAGTTGTGCAAAAAGTATTGATGGAGCTTGAGGGGAAAAAGATGAGCCCAAAAGTGAATAGACTGAGAACCCAGCTGTTCATCCCAGAGTAGACACTTTGTTGCACTCACTCACAGTTCCCATTGTTACATGGTAAAGTTTCTAAAACCAAGGTTTTATAATAATTATCCATTGTAAAACATTTGCGAAAAAGTATTGTGTTCAGAAGTTGCACTTACAGTATGACCGATTTTCACTGTAGAAGTTATGCATGTCTGATCATTTTCAGAGATGAGTTGTCAGTGTTGCTTTAAAACAAAAGTGTGCGGTGGATAATAAGGACAAGTCTTTTTTCTAAGAGTTTGATGTTTGGAAGCGGCCCACATATTACTGCATTTTAACTGTGGTACTTATTAACATGTCTAAGATCAGGTAATGGCTGCCTCAGAGGCCAAAGCTGTTTATGTGAACGTGTTTTTCATTCAAATAAATGTGCTCTGGTGTTAAAATATACAGATTGATCTGAAGAAATGGACTTTCATTGAGTCAATGTAAAATATTTCGTGTGATTGATTACTCTAATATTTTTTTGTTGGTACAACGTTTTACTTTTATTAGTGTACCTTTCAGTTGCATTGCACTCCTTAAACGTGTTTGAGACACTTTAGGTAACAATGTGGCTGTCATTTGATTAACTCTGAAAATACAGGTTTTTATTGAATAAATCACCCAAAAATCACATGAATTGAGTTACAGGTGTCCCCTCAGCTGTGCAGACTTATTTAATAATACGGTAGGAAATTCTATCTATCTTGCACACACACACACTTTTCCTCCACTGATGAGAGGAAGACAGAGGGGACTAAAGTATTTCTTATTTTTCTACATTGACCTGAATGTATTTGTGGACTGAAATAAATGAATGAAAATGAAATAAAGTTTGTGATACATTTATTTGCAGTCACTTCATTATACGTTAAATACATTTAATTCAAGCCAAGATACATTAGCTAGTTAGTGCTCTTAACTGTGTGCCTCCTTCAAACAGCATTACAACCACACTGTATCTTCAAACGATAAGTACCAGTTATAGCTCCTTGATTTTAGATAAACAATTGAAAAGACAAAATCAACCAGCTAATGTATTGACAGACCAATCTTTATTTTAAGGTGCCTTTTCTTTAAACCTTCAGATGTGAGATATTAGTTATGCAGTAATAGTATTGACGATACAAAAATACTGAGTAACTAGTTGAGTTAACTTTATATTTCTTATTGTCTAAAAAGCATTTATTACACTCATTTTTCCCACTCATATTCACAGTGTGTACCAATTGAGATTGTATTTCCTATCAGGTGTCATCTCTCTAACCGGAGTACTGTTTTGGATGAAACGGCTCCGGCACAAACATTACAACATACATCAGATTCTCCCAATAGTAGGTGTCGCAGTACATACAGCAAGTTGCATTACATAGATTGTTTTGAACCCACCTTCAAAATAACATTGTGATTATATTATAAACTGAAAGCACGGGAACATTAATAAACTACATAACAGAAAGTATGAATAACAATAATGAAATTGTGACTGTAGATATACTTATATTATAGATATACTTTATATTTTTTACTGTAAATGTTTAATTTATTATTGTGATTATTCTTTCTATCTAAATCGATCTAAATCTCACAATGGGGTAGGTTACAGGAACTTTTCATCAACAGATTGCTTTAGTCTAGCTTAACTCTTCACTGATTGGTTGCACACACTTTAAATGTACTGGCTATGCAAAACATAAGGTGGGGCTCATTATCATATTAAAAAACGCGCGTTTTATGCGTCGAGAACGCGCGTAAAACGCGCGTTTTTTAATATGATAATGAGCCCCACGTCGAGAACGCACGTAAGACGCGCGTTTTTTACAAAAACCGCGCGTTTTAAACGGGCGAATAGTGGCACTTTAGGCTTTCCATAAGAACGCGCGTTTTATACGCGTCGAGAACGCGCGTAAAACGGGCGAATAGTGGCACTTTAGGCTTTCCATATACAACGTACTAGCAAGACGTTGATCGCAACTGCACAGGTCTGCGCAGGTCTCGCTTGTCTCAAACAAGCATATAGAGTCCAGTAGAGTGCGGATATAACGGAGCCTTTAATAACATTAACATTCCCACTTTCGCTTTTTCTCCAAGTGCAAACATACCAAAAAAGTGTATTCTATAGTAATCAGCATTACACAACAGCTGTCTTTACGTTCCCATGGACGTTTATTTTGAAGTCCTTGTCCTTGAATCCTCTTAGCAGATTAGCCTGTTGAAAAGCCTCAACCCGGAGGTGCACTGTTTTAAACTGTAAACACAGCTATATTCAACATCAACGCTGTGAGATGTTTTCATAATGCTAGGTGAAAACCAGAGAGATTCAGATGAGGATTCGGAAGATGATGAAAGTGAGAGAGGATCAAGGAAAAGACCGAATGTTTCGTCGTTCACCACTTTACTCAATAGTTTAATTTCAGGTGGGTTTCTGGCACTTTAGTCAAGTCAGTTTGAATAAAAAAGTATAGAAGTAATACATACTGTTAATTATGACCCATTAATTAATTATGCATTAGTGAGCAATAATGCACAATATAGACCTACTGCTGCCTGAAAACGGGCACAACTGCTATGCAGCCATTATGAATTACACCTGTGCTGCTTTGGAATGTCAGAATATTTATTTACGTGACATAACATTGCTAAAGTAACTCAAATGACTTTGTAGTTGGGTATGGATGTCTTTGTAAATGCTGACGTTATACTTCCTGTATCTGTTAAATACGAATAGTAGTATTCAGAGCCATAATATAATTGTATATATTCTATCTATATGGCGCTGGTAGTATTATAGAAGGATGAGAGAGAAAAAAACAGGGAAACCGATTTCAGGCGCAACTGGATGACGCCATTTGTTGCCGTCGTCGTCAAATTGTGCGACATTTTCTTGTAGTTTACATGGCGGCGGAACCAAGAAACAGAAGTTAGCTCGCATTTAATCATTATTTTTCGAGCTACTTGTTATTGTGGCTTGTTAATTATTGCTATAAACACGGAACATTTTAGCTTTAATTGCGATTTAATGCGAGAATGTATGCTTTGCTGTCATTAGCTCCTAAAGGTAGTAACCATCAATGTCTCATTAGCCTAGCTTAGCCTTTAGATAAGCAGAACTGCTCAACATAGTTTCAACAGAGATGTGTCACAAACAGGGAGGAACGTGTACCAATAATATCTTGAAGCCAGTGTAACTAGGTTACAAAACGCTCGTTAATGTGCTAAATAAACTCCTATTATTTAGGTTTTCTTCCAAACTGGGGCTGCCTCCGAAACGGTAACATGTTGAACATCCCGACCCAGGCGTTCCCTGCGCCGGGTTCCCAGCAGCGGGTCGCTCCGTCCGGCCAGTCTGGAAGGAACAAGGTGAGGAACACTGAAGCACTTCTCTCTATAGAAAATGTACTACACCTCCCCTAAACCTGACAGTTTAATATTGTTAGAGAGACATAGGTACATAATATTAGTAAAATGAATGTCTAATGGAACCCTTAAATGGTGTCTGTATCATGGGGGATACAGTAATTTGAGAGTAGTAATGTGTAGTGTTGCTCCGGATGGCATGGCCAACGGTGTGTGAATGTTAGTTCCTAGAGTAAGCTACACTGCTCTGTATGAATGAGTGAACGACATGTCGTATGTAAAGCGCTTTGAGGGGTCTTAAAGACTGGATAAAATGCTATATAAGTACAGTCCATTTACCATTTACCATTTTCTTCACAGCCCAAAGCCCTCATTTCAGCATATTATATACAAAAACAATATATCATGTGCCAATGTGTAAATAATAGCAATATCTATTGGTATGTTCTGTTCTTTATATTGTCTTGCAAACGGACTCAACATGACGTTGCTGTGATTTAAACTTGGTCCTTCACACATGTCCTTCACACATGTCCAGAAGAGAATACATATCCAGGTGTTCCTCTGTGACATGACTCTGCACTTGCCCTGTTAGGTGGCCTTGAAGCCTGGCCATAGTCTTATGGACTGGATCCGCTTTTCTAAGAGTGGAAAGGATCTGACCGGGCTCAGAGGGCGCCTGATTGAAGTTACCAAGGAAGAGCTGCAGAAACACAACACAAGAGACGACTGCTGGACCTGCATACGAGGTGAGCCGGCATAGTAGTCTGACTGGACAGGGTATGGTTCATACGTGATGGATGAATAAAGGAAGCTGCATGTTAGCTGTAGTATTTAGCAGGTTACATTACATTTCAGCTGAGGCATTTATCCAGAGCGACATACAACAGGTTTGATGGTTATGATCAGTGCCAGTTCAAACCCCACGTCCTCTAACATGACCACACACACATTTAATTTATGTTATGTTTGTATAATGTATGTACAAAACAATGCATCATTTCTAATAACAAATATGATAAGATTGTAAGTGCCTGGTCCAAGGAGAACAAGTGTGTCATACTTAATTGGAAGATTGGATTTTTTATTGCCTTTGTTTTATTTTTCATCAGAACCTTTTTCTTGTGTGCAAAGACACATTAAGGCTGCTAAGGGTGTTTTAAAACGTTCAGTTTGAGTTTAGCTTTTAATGGAAAAAATGGTGTCCTCGCTGCATAGTCTTTAATGTGTCTTGGCTGAAATCTTAAAGGTGGAATTGATCTGTTGGGCAGTTGTAATAGGTTAATGATTTATCTGTAGACTTTACAGATAGTTTCATCATGCTTTGCCACATCGGAGCACAGCGCAACAAAGACACACATCATAGCGTTATAGCTATATATTCTGCTTTTTAAGTAAGCGCAGTTCTGATTCTAATCTGCAGAGAGAATAATTTCCCTGCCAGCACAGAGATAAGGACCACAGGCTACATCCAGTTTAGCCCACTCAGCATAGATTTTGCTTTAATCCCTTATAAGAACAGTTGAGATATTGAAGCCTCCATAACTACGGCGTGCTGTCTTCAGTTATGGCGTATCGTTGCTCGCTAGTTGCAGTGATGAGAGCTGACTCATCCTTGCTAACTCTAACCCTCACAGATCCAACAAATAATTGCCGTCAGTCTGGTAAATACCAGCTAACAGAAAGAAGTATACATTAAGCTACTTTTCTCTCTGTATGTGTTCAGGTATGGTTTACAATGTGTCCCCCTACATGGACTACCACCCTGGTGGAGAAGAGGAGCTGATGAAGGCGGCTGGGATGGATGGCACCGACCTGTTTGACCAGGTATGGAAGGGTATCGTGAAAGAACGTGACCATCATTTCTAGGTATTAAAGTAAAATTACTTTTTCAACCTGATAAGTAAGTACATCTTTTTTAAGGAGAATTTAACTATTTGGTATGTTTGAAATACTGTGTAAGTTAGTGGAGGTGTAGTGATATAATTTCACCGTGATAGTTCTGGATTTAAAATAAATAAATAATGAAAAGAATGTTCTGGTGTTTGTGCATAGGTCCATCGCTGGGTAAACTATGAGTCCATGTTAAAAGAATGCCTGGTTGGCAGGATGGCCACTATTACTACCAAAGGTATACACACACACCCTACACACATATCTCTGCATCAGTGTGCTCACATGTCGTCCGTTGTTGTTCTGCAACCTTACCTCTGTGTTAACCAGATGTAACACACAGTAGAGAGCACCAAGCACTATCCCTGAGTTCAGGGCCACATTCCCACTAATGTCTTCACTGTAGGGTTTCTTTCATTAGTCAAGTGTCTTATGCTGCGTTCACACCGGACGCGATGCGAATATTCGCTTCGCTCTAAACGCACGAGTTTCACCGCGGCTGCCAGCTGTGTTTACTCGCATCATTCAAACAAGACGCGCTGGCTCGGGAGCTACAACTACAACAAAATGAACATATTTTACCGTGATTAAATTGTAATAAACATTTCTAAATTATGCCGAAGTAACAACATACTGATACCGGTTAGTAAAAACCATGAATTAATGCTTTGACAAGTCTGCAGACAGACGGCAGGCGGGACACCTTTTAAAAAGTTTGTTTTCTGAATGGAGATTGGGTCGACCAGGCTAAGCTAACGTTGTATATGCTCACTCCACACTCACAACAACGGCCTACAGACATAAATAAACCAGCGACTGTATTGACTTTACATGTAATCGCGCTGCCCCCAAACATCGCATCGCGTCCGGTGTGAACGCAGCATTAGGCCCCATTTACATTAGGACGAAACGGGTACTTCGTTTTCTAAAAAGTCTTCCGTTCACACGCATTCGGCTCAATTAACGTGTCCGTTCACACGAGACCGCTCGACCCGCTGGAAACGCTGTAGTACATAAGTGTAAGTGGCGCTGCTGCCGCCACAAAATACACCAAGAGCAGCGAAGAAGACCCCGGAGCATGGTTGCTCCCTTCTGTTTATTCTCCGCGGTGGACGGCGTGTTCTCCTGCTGTACATATAGGCCCAATCCCAAATCACCCCCTCGACCCTACCCCTCCGTGACGCAGTGAATTCCGGTTGTAGCCACACTTGCAGCTGAATGAAGTTCCCTCCATTAAGGGTTATGGTACGTCTACACAGCCGCCAAAATCTTCGAGGTGGGCGTATCTGAAGCCTGGGGATTTTTTGCGAGCAACGCAACCAACAACCAATCGCATGAACCTCCCGCCCCCGACATACAAAGCTATAGCAATGTTAAAACGAAGTAAACTGGATATCAAATCCCCAAACAGGCGAAAACCTACCAGTTCCACCCCCTGTCTCTGCCACCTCCCTCCATGCCTGGTTCCTCCGGTTTGTATCCCGGTAAGTTAATAGGGACTGGTCATAAAGAACCGGGTGATTTGCTAGCGCAATAACTCATTTCTCCTCAATTTTTAGGAATATAGAAAATGAACTGCGGTCTGGCTCTCCCAGCTTGCACGCGGTTTGATTGGCTAGCGCGCCTTGTACTTTCAGATTTGCATAAACGGGATTTGATTGGCTGACGCTTCCACCTCAGCTTCAAAAGTTGAACATTGCTCAACTTTTGAATCCTGAAAATCCTGGAAATCTTCGCTTTGTTCCCACAATGCAGTTCGGCGAAAAGTGAGGCAACGTGACGTCACCCCATTCAAATGAATGGGCAGAAGCGTTGGAAGATTTTTTTAACGCTTCTGTGTGGACGGAAATACAGCGGCAAGCTTTGGGACGGCCTCCCCTCTCTCCGGCAGAAACAGGAAATGCCGTAACTGTATGTAACAACGGTTTCAAATCAGCATCTCTTTGACAAAAAATGTAAATTAATAACTCAAATAAAACTCCAAACATCTTTAATTGTGTTGCGTTACTTTTTTGTAAAGCTCTTTTAGTTTATGAGCTTCTTAGTTTTTGCAACAGTCTGTAAATATACACAACTTTATAATAAAATGCACACATTTACCTTTTTCTAGACTAAACACAGGTTTGATCCTAAGTTAAAAACATATGAGACCCGCTCTATCGAAATCAGTCGGAAACGTGGATTTACGTAAAAAAATAGTTGTTCTGGGTTCGGGTGTTTTGTTTGATTTTAAATAAACAAATTCTTGGCTTTCAGAATATGACACTTTTATTTCCAAAATCACACGATAAATACATGTTTGAAGCTTGTAAAGGGAAGATGGCAGCTCTCACTTGCACTCTGCTCTTCCAGCAGCGCCGCCCCCCTCCCTCCGCTGACATTATGAATGTAAGAGTATAGTAATCATAGATAACACGGCAGGGTCCGTTACAGTTTGTTTTCGTCTGATTTCAATTAAACAACGTCTTGGCTTTCAGAATATTAAACTTGTTTCCGCAAATTCAGATGACAAATACAACTTTGAAGCTTCGGCATAATTACAAGCGGAGAACGGAGTAACTTAACGTCACAGCAGGCGTAACAACAGCCGGTGTTTCTCGTGAGGGTTTTCCCCGAGAAACAAACACAATACACACAAACGCAAAAATACACACACACACACACACACACGTATACACGCACACACTCGCAAGCTTCCCCTCCAAACGAAAATATCTTCCCTCCGTAGTATTTTGATCATTTGCTCTGCTAATAATCAATCAGATCGATCCAGAGAAGAGGACACTTTGAAGGCCTTTTTCTCAAAATGAGGACAGTCATTATATAATGTGACATATGTTGCTTAATATTTGGAGAACAAAAACAATCCAGATATCATTAGAAAGCTAGGAATATCCTCTTTCCAACAGTGTACACAACTCAAAATGTGTCTTCGGGTCAATGCGACTGATTTCGATGGAGCAGGTCACATATGAGGTTATCATGAGGTTGTTAACATCGCATTTTATCAGTGGATGTTAGTGGAACTACTTGTTCACAGCGTGTTTCCCAGAGGTGGGAGTAAGTGCTACATGTGCAAGTCATGAGCAAGTCTCAAGTCTTGACCTACAAGTATCAAGTCAAGCAAGTCAAGTCAAGTCATACGACATTCTGATGAATAATCCCAGTTTCCGCATTGAAATCAGTTCAAAGACTGGTTATGAAAATGGATTCAACCCACACTATGGTCTTCATTACATACACAGTTAATCATTTGAAATCTAATTTAGACCAATGACAATCATATTAGATTCATATTAACCCTAGAACTGCAGACCATATAGCGAGGACTCAAAATATTTATATACATATTTAATTTAAATGTTAACACTAGAACCGCCAACAGCGTCAGCGCCTACATAGATATCATTTTCAAATCATTTCATTTGTTCCTCTTCATCATTTCCTTATAAACTAAGTAGGACGATTTTAAAACTCACTTAATTGATTTCATTTAGAAATTGCTTCAGTTTATCATCATAACGGATCAAAAAGTTCAGATTCATTTTACAATAAATCAAAGAATGATGCACTTCTACAAACATTATTCAAAAGTTTACAGTAACTTCTGATAATAACGGAAATAAACGAGGCATCTATTTTCCTCTCTCTCTCTCTCTCTCTCTCAATTCAATTCAATTCAAAGGGGCTTTATTGGCATGAAAGTTAAATTAAACAATGTTGCCAAAGCATCACAATACAAAATAGTTAACAACATTAACATACATTTCAAATGTGTGTGTGTGTGTGTGTGTGTGGGTGGGTGCGTCTCATTCACTGTCCCTCAGGTTGTGGCATGTGTATACATATTGGGCAGCAAGATGTGCCTTTTCTCCTTCTCCTAGGAGTACTCTCAGTCTTGAGAGGTCATCAACCTCTCTCTCCCTCTCTCTCAGTCTTGAGAGGTCATCAACCTCTCTCTCCCTCTCTCTCAGTCTTGAGAGGTCATAAACCTCTCTCTCCCTCTCTCTCAGTCTTGAGAGGTCATCAACCTCCTTGAAACATGGGATCACAGAGTTCAACTTGTTCCAGTAAACTCTCCTTGCTTCGTTGAATGTTTGGCACTTCAGGAGGAAGTACATCTCTGTCTCAGTCTCACCTGTCGTACAGTGACCACATGTTCTGTTCTCTTTTGGTTGCCAGGATCTTTTGAGTCTTCCAGTCTGTGGTCACTGAGCCTGTACTTGGTTAGGGTCTGTCTCGGCTTTCTGTCTCTGACAGCAGAGAGATATTCTGCAGCTCGTACTCTCTGTTTAGAGCCAGGTAACATTCAATTCTGCTTTGGCTTCTCGTCTCTTCTTCACAATGTGTAAATAGTTGTCTTTGCATTGTGTTATAATGCGTGTGACTGTGATTGGTGTTTTGAGAGCAGTGCTGCTGAGAGACTGGTCAGAGGGGCTCTGAGAGGGGGCAGCTAGCCTCAGCACCAGCTGACATAGGGGACTCTTCTCTGGGGTCAGCTCTTGGCTTTGGAGTGGAGGGTGTCTCGGGGGCTGGATCTGAGGTGGTTAAAGAATGTTAGTGCTCTCTCTTGAGTGTTGATGATCAGAGGGATCTGCCTGATGCTGCTCTGCAGGCATTTGTTGGCGTTTTCCTCTGAACACGTCAGATGTATCTGCAGAACTCTGCATGTAAAGACTCTGCTGGATGTTTGTCCCAGCGGGTAGAGCTCTGGTGACGGAGTGGACCCCACACTTCACTACCGTACAGCGCAATGGGCTGGATCACACTATCAAAGATTTTGAGCCAGATTTTAATTGGAATTTGGACATTATAAAATGTTCTCTTAATTGCCTTTTAGAGCTCTTCTTGCTTTTTCTTTGAGTGCATTCACTGCCATGTTGAAACGTGTTGAAATCTCCCCAGGGTTAGTACAAATGTATCCCTTGGTGGTTCTAGTGTTCATTTACCGTTTTGTCTTCACTTTGCTTAATCGATTTGAAACCGAGTCTAACGTAGCTTAAACTTAATGTGAGCTTTCTAGCTAACACAACATATTCACGTACCTTTCTCTGTGGGGTTTGTTGTAGTGACGAATGAAGTTGGATGTTGTGGTGGTCGTGTCACTGATCTGTATGCTGCAGACCCTGCATACCGCTGTTCTCTTCTTATTAGCGTCATAGACAACATAATCCTTGAATCCAAACTTGACTATGTGTGGAGTAACGCTAGCCGCTGCCATGTTAACTGAGACTCCTGCCGTCTAGTGGGTTGCCAGGTTTGCGCACACGGCGCTATAATCACCCAATCACGTTTCGAAAAAACTAAATGTAATATCTCAATACAAAAACAAACTCAAATATTTAAAAAGTCAAGTCCTTTCAAGTCATCTGTCTCAAGCTTAAGTCAAGTCTCATGTCATGAATAGCAAGTCAAAGTCAAGTCAAGTCTTTTATCAATGTTAGTCAAGCAAGTCTCAAGTCCAAAAATATGCGACTCGAGTCAAGTCATGTGACTCGAGTCTCCACCTCTGGTGTTTCCTGACGGACACACACAGCGTTGACTCCGGTCAGGTAGAGACCGGTCTCAAGTCAGCACCGATGCAGACTCGCTGTTTGAGGGCTTGATAGCCTACTCCCCTCCACACCGCTCCACACTCGTTGGTTTGGAACAGCACTTAATATGGCGGACCCTCCGCGCAAACGGAGGGGGAGTGTGTAGGGGGCGGTTTGGGACTGGGCCCCAGTGTATAACACCCACCTCTCCGCCTCTCACCGTGCGGCAGAGTTTCCGCCGGTCAACATGTCCGTTAAAGTTTAAATCTTCCGGACAAAATTAGAAAAGTGCCGGTCAGAGGTCTTCTTTGTTATTTATTGAGCTTTAAAACAAATTGATAACTACTCTATAATAATATAAGAATAATAAACGGCCTCGTGTGAACGAACGGGCTATACGCGAGAGAAAAGTAGCAGATACAACCTGTTTTATCCTCGTTTAAACGGCACCTTAGAGTTGCATTGATGGTTAAACTAGAGTCCCCCAGCCTGTCCTCAGGGAAGGACTGAGAGTCTTCTATGAAGGGTTGTGAAGACTCTCAGCAGGAGTGTAACATCACTGTTCATCTTTATCAACAAGGTCGTTGTTTGATGAACATTTTGAAAGATTGTTTTAAATAACTTTTCATTTTAAAATAGTAATGCATGCCTTTTATCTTATAGTGTTTTATTTTTTGTTTAAGTTTCCCCTCTGCCTTGCTGCTGCTTAGTAAATCATGTGAATAAGAATTTGACTGACTAACGTTTTTCTTCACAGCTGCCATGCCTCCTCCATCAGCGACGGGCCTTGCCCCCCCTCAGCTGCTGGCTCCTCCGCCAGACAAAGACTCTCGGCCTCGGTATGAAAAAAACATAGTACATATACAAAACATATCAATGCACATATGTCGAAGTTAAAAGCATTTCAAAATGCTCAATGACGTTGTTATGTTCTGCTGTGTGTTTGTGAAGGTACGACTGGTTCCAGACTGATGTGGCCGTTCATCTGGTGGTTTATGCTAAAAGAAAGGTAAGCATTCGTCGACCATACGCACATCCCTGATGCATTTTGTATATTGGAATACTCCTAAGATTACAATACAATATACATGCCAAGCTACCTCAACTAAAATATACACACAATAGCACACCATCATTTTGTTTTGTTTTATTTATATATGTCACACTGTGGGACTGCGGGAAACGGTATCTCGAGATTTCCAGATGTATAACACATGTAGTCATTTTGACAATAAAGCTGACTTTGACTTTGACTAGTAGGCTTTCTAAATATGTATGATGATTGATAAATGTATATGTTATACAGCCAGTAGTAGAGGTGAAACACTGCCTCCTATTTATTTGGAGCAGGTGGCTCAGACCTATACATTGTCACTTTCAATTAAAATCTTTGAGATTATAAATGGCATTACTAGCCTGTTACTATTATATTTTAATACAGATTTGTAGTATGAAATCATATTTGAACACAGAGTTGCATTTCAATAACAGTTTGAAGGATGCATTTATATTTGTACAAACATTTGAATGATGAGATTACTAACTGGCCCCAGAGGGACTTGTATCAATGGTTGACATAACTGCACATTTCTGTCAGATCCCCAGCTCAGGTTGTACCATTGTTGACCTCAAGGGGGGTGTTCTGCGACTGGAAGTGCTGCTGGGGAAAATGTCCTACATGATACATTTAAGTGAGTAGAGATAAGACTTTCTACATTTGAATGTGCTTGAACAAAGAGACACTTATAGTTTACTCCCTCTTTTGAAACTTCTGCTTTTGAGAGTGCTACACATTATCAATATATTTGGCCTGCTTATTAGTTTGTGCCAGGATGACCTACTGTATATAGGCTGGGCATCCAATACATTACAGTTACATTCCTAAAGCTATAGAGTGGTGCAGGAATGAGTCCTAAAACCTGGAAGTGAGTTAGCATTGCTCTCTCAGAGCCAATTTTCGATTTCTCCATAGAATTTTGGAAAATAGCTGGAAATAAGGTCTGTGGGTGACACAGATTGAAGAGACGGATCACGTTTTGTTCTACGACATTAAATACATCAGCAGTGACCCCACTGGTGATCTTTGAAGAGTTTACGTGTCTGAAAAACGATGGTTGTTAACAAGTGGCTGAATAGAACTACAGAAGTTGTCAAGGACGCTGTACCACGTCATTACGCCGACTTGGTGGAATACTTGATTCTGATTGGTCAATTTGTACATTTCAGAGGTTGTTAATACTCGCTTAAACTCTGCGGCTAAGCATCAAGGGACTTTGTGCAGTCAATTCCTGTCAATTAAACTTCAGCTGTGGACAACAGACCATAGGAAGTTAACACTAACGGGAACAGCAGCAGAAGACAGACAGTTAACACTAACGGGAACAGCAGCAGAAGAAGACAGAAAGGAAGTTAACACTAACGGGAACAGCAGCAGAAGAAGAGAGACAGGAAGTTAACACTAACGGGAACAGCAGAAGAAGACAGAAAGGAAGTTAACACTAACGGGAACAGCAGCAGAAGAAGACAGAAAGGAAGTTAACACTAACGGGAACAGCAGCAGAAGACAGACAGACAGTTAACACTAACGGGAACAGCAGCAGAAGACAGACGGGAAGTTAACACTAACGGGAACAGCAGAAGAAGACAGACGGGAAGTTAACACTAACGGGAACAGCAGAAGAAGACAGACAGAAAGGAAGTTAACACTAACGGGAACAGCAGCAGAAGACAGACGGGAAGTTAACACTAACGGGAACAGCAGCAGAAGAAGACAGAAAGGAAATTAACACTAACGGGAACAGCAGCAGAAGACAGACGGGAAGTTAACACTCACGGGAACAGCAGAAGAAGAAGAGAGACAGGAAGTTAACGCTAACGGGAACAGCAGCAGAAGAAGAGAGACATGAAGTTAACACTAACGGGAACAGCAGAAGAAGACAGACGGGAAGTTAACACTAACGGGAACAACATAAGAAGACAGACGGGAAGTTAACACTAACGGGAACAGCAGAAGAAGACAGAGGGAAGTTAATACTAACGGGAACAGCAGCAGAAGAAGACAGAAAGGAAGTTAACACTAACGGGAACAGCAGCAGAAGA
The DNA here is from genome assembly GCA_036324585.1 of Champsocephalus esox. Lineage (NCBI taxonomy): Eukaryota > Metazoa > Chordata > Actinopteri > Perciformes > Channichthyidae > Champsocephalus > Champsocephalus esox. The sequence continues at coordinate 39,421,434 of CM070478.1, forward strand.
CAGACGGGAAGTTAACACTAACGGGAACAGCAGAAGAAGAAGAGAGACAGGAAGTTAACGCTAACGGGAACAGCAGCAGAAGAAGAGAGACAGGAAGTTAACACTAACGGGAACAGCAGAAGAAGACAGAAAGGAAGTTAACACTAACGGGAACAGCAGCAGAAGAAGACAGAAAGGAAGTTAACACTAACGGGAACAGCAGCAGAAGAAGAGAGACAGGAAGTTAACACTAACGGGAACAGCAGAAGAAGACAGAAAGGAAGTTAACACTAACGGGAACAGCAGCAGAAGACAGACAGTTAACACTAACGGGAACAGCAGAAGAAGACAGACAGAAAGGAAGTTAACACTAACGGGAACAGCAGCAGAAGACAGACAGTTAACACTAACGGGAACAGCAGAAGAAGACAGGCGGGAAGTTAACACTAACGGGAACAGCAGCAGAAGACAGACGGGAAGTTAACACTAACAGGAACAGCAGCAGAAGACAGACGGGAAGTTAACACTAACGGGAACAGCAGAAGAAGACAGACAGAAAGGAAGTTAACACTAACGGGAACAGCAGCAGAAGACAGACGGGAAGTTAACACTAACGGGAACAGCAGCAGAAGAAGACAGAAAGGAAGTTAACACTAACGGGAACAGCAGCAGAAGACAGACGGGAAGTTAACACTCACGGGAACAGCAGAAGAAGAAGAGAGACAGGAAGTTAACGCTAACGGGAACAGCAGCAGAAGAAGAGAGACATGAAGTTAACACTAACGGGAACAGCAGAAGAAGACAGACGGGAAGTTAACACTAACGGGAACAACATAAGAAGACAGACGGGAAGTTAACACTAACGGGAACAGCAGAAGAAGACAGACGGGAAGTTAACACTAACGGGAACAGCAGAAGAAGACAGAGGGAAGTTAACACTAACGGGAACAGCAGCAGAAGAAGACAGAAAGGAAGTTAACACTAACGGGAACAGCAGAAGAAGACAGACGGGAAGTTAACACTAACGGGAACAACATAAGAAGACAGACGGGAAGTTAACACTAACGGGAACAGCAGAAGAAGACAGACGGGAAGTTAACACTAACGGGAACAGCAGCAGAAGAAGAGAGACAGGAAGTTAACACTAACGGGAACAGCAGAAGAAGACAGAAAGGAAGTTAACACTAACGGGAACAGCAGCAGAAGAAGACAGAAAGGAAGTTAACACTAACGGGAACAGCAGCAGAAGAAGAGAGACAGGAAGTTAACACTAACGGGAACAGCAGAAGAAGACAGAAAGGAAGTTAACACTAACGGGAACAGCAGCAGAAGACAGACAGTTAACACTAACGGGAACAGCAGAAGAAGACAGAAAGGAAGTTAACACAAACGGGAACAGCAGCAGAAGACAGGCGGGAAGTTAACACTAACGGGAACAGCAGCAGAAGACAGACGGGAAGTTAACACTAACAGGAACAGCAGCAGAAGAAGACAGACGGGAAGTTAACACTAACAGGGAACAGCAGCAGAAGACAGACGGGAAGTTAACACTAACAGGAACAGCAGCAGAAGACAGACGGGAAGTTAACACTAACGGGAACAGCAGCAGAAGAAGACAGAAAGGAAGTTAACACTAACGGGAACAGCAGCAGAAGACAGACGGGAAGTTAACACTAACGGGAACAGCAGAAGAAGACAGACGGGAAGTTAACACTAACGGGAACAGCAGAAGAAGACAGACGGGAAGTTAACACTAACGGGAACAGCAGAAGAAGACAGACGGGAAGTTAACACTAACGGGAACAGCAGAAGAAGACAGACGGGAAGTTAACACTAACGGGAACAGCAGAAGAAGACAGGCGGGAAGTTAACACTAACGGGAACAGCAGAAGAAGACAGACGGGAAGTTAACGCTAACGGGAACAGCAGAAGAAGACAGACGGGAAGTTAACACTAACGGGAACAGCAGAAGAAGACAGACGGAAGTTAACACTAACGGGAACAGCAGAAGAAGACAGACGGGAAGTTAACGCTAACGGGAACAGCAGAAGAAGACAGACGGGAAGTTAACACTAACGGGAACAGCAGAAGAAGACAGACGGGAAGTTAACACTAACGGGAACAGCAGAAGAAGACAGACGGGAAGTTAACACTAACGGGAACAGCAGCAGAAGAAGACAGGCGGGAAGTTAACACTAACGGGAACAGCAGAAGAAGACAGACGGGAAGTTAACACTAACGGGAACAGCAGAAGAAGACAGACGGGAAGTTAACACTAACGGGAACAGCAGAAGAAGACAGGCGGGAAGTTAACACTAACGGGAACAGCAGAAGAAGACAGGCGGGAAGTTAACACTAACGGGAACAGCAGAAGAAGACAGACGGAAGTTAACACTAACGGGAACAGCAGAAGAAGACAGACGGGAAGTTAACACTAACGGGAACAGCAGAAGAAGACAGACGGGAAGTTAACACTAACGGGAACAGCAGAAGAAGACAGACGGGAAGTTAACACTAACGGGAACAGCAGAAGAAGACAGACGGGAAGTTAACACTAACGGGAACAGCAGAAGAAGACAGACGGGAAGTTAACACTAACGGGAACAGCAGAAGAAGACAGACGGGAAGTTAACACTAACGGGAACAGCAGAAGAAGACAGGCGGGAAGTTAACACTAACGGGAACAGCAGCAGAAGAAGACAGGCGGGAAGTTAACACTAACGGGAACAGCAGAAGAAGACAGACGGGAAGTTAACACTAACGGGAACAGCAGAAGAAGACAGACGGGAAGTTAACACTAACGGGAACAGCAGAAGAAGACAGACGGGAAGTTAACACTAACGGGAACAGCAGAAGAAGACAGACGGGAAGTTAACACTAACGGGAACAGCAGAAGAAGACAGACGGGAAGTTAACACTAACGGGAACAGCAGAAGAAGACAGACGGGAAGTTAACGCTAACGGGAACAGCAGAAGAAGACAGACGGGAAGTTAACACTAACGGGAACAGCAGAAGAAGACAGGCGGGAAGTTAACACTAACGGGAACAGCAGAAGAAGACAGACGGGAAGTTAACACTAACGGGAACAGCAGAAGAAGACAGACGGGAAGTTAACGCTAACGGGAACAGCAGAAGAAGACAGACGGGAAGTTAACACTAACGGGAACAGCAGAAGAAGACAGACGGGAAATTAACACTAACTGGGAACAGCAGAAGAAGACAGACGGGAAGTTAACACTAACGGGAACAGCAGCAGAAGAAGACAGGCGGGAAGTTAACACTAACGGGAACAGCAGAAGAAGACAGGCGGGAAGTTAACACTAACGGGAACAGCAGAAGAAGACAGACGGGAAGTTAACACTAACGGGAACAGCAGAAGAAGAAGACAGGCGGGAAGTTAACGCTAACGGGAACAGCAGAAGAAGACAGGCGGGAAGTTAACACTAACGGGAACAGCAGAAGAAGACAGACGGGAAGTTAACACTAACGGGAACAGCAGAAGAAGACAGACGGGAAGTTAACACTAACGGGAACAGCAGAAGAAGACAGACGGGAAGTTAACACTAACGGGAACAGCAGAAGAAGACAGACGGGAAGTTAACACTAACGGGAACAGCAGAAGAAGACAGACGGGAAGTTAACACTAACGGGAACAGCAGAAGAAGACAGACGGGAAGTTAACACTAACGGGAACAGCAGCAGAAGAAGACAGGCGGGAAGTTAACACTAACGGGAACAGCAGCAGAAGAAGACAGGCGGGAAGTTAACACTAACGGGAACAGCAGAAGAAGACAGGCGGGAAGTTAACACTAACGGGAACAGCAGAAGAAGACAGATGGGAAGTTAACACTAACGGGAACAGCAGAAGAAGACAGACGGGAAGTTAACACTAACGGGAACAGCAGAAGAAGACAGACGGGAAGTTAACACTAACGGGAACAGCAGAAGAAGACAGACGGGAAGTTAACACTAACGGGAACAGCAGAAGAAGACAGACGGGAAGTTAACACTAACGGGAACAGCAGCAGAAGACAGACGGGAAGTTAACACTAACGGGAACAGCAGCAGAAGAAGACAGGCGGGAAGTTAACACTAACGGGGACAGCAGCAGAAGACAGATGGGAAGTTAACACTAACGGGAACAGCAGCAGAAGAAGACAGAAAGGAAGTTAACACAAACGGGAACAGCAGCAGAAGACAGACGGGAAGTTAACACTAACGGGAACAGAAGAAGAAGAAGAGAGACAGGAAGTTAACGGGAACAGCAGCAGAAGAAGAGAGACAGGAAGTTAACACTAATGGGAACAGCAGAAAAAGACAGACGGGAAGTTAACACTAACGGGAACAGCAGAAGAAGAAGACAGGCGGGAAGTTAACGCTAACGGGAACAGCAGAAGAAGACAGGCGGGAAGTTAACACTAACGGGAACAGCAGAAGAAGACAGACGGGAAGTTAACACTAACGGGAACAGCAGCAGAAGAAGACAGGCGGGAAGTTAACACTAACGGGAACAGCAGCAGAAGAAGACAGGCGGGAAGTTAACACTAACGGGAACAGCAGAAGAAGACAGACGGAAAGTTAACACTAACGGGAACAGCAGAAGAAGACAGACGGGAAGTTAACGCTTACGGGAACAGCAGAAGAAGACAGACGGGAAGTTAACACTAACGGGAACAGCAGAAGAAGACAGACGGGAAGTTAACGCTTACGGGAACAGCAGAAGAAGACAGACGGGAAGTTAACACTAACGGGAACAGCAGAAGAAGACAGACGGGAAGTTAACACTAACGGGAACAGCAGCAGAAGAAGACAGGCGGGAAGTTAACACTAACGGGAACAGCAGCAGAAGAAGACAGGCGGGAAGTTAACACTAACGGGAACAGCAGAAGAAGACAGACGGAAAGTTAACACTAACGGGAACAGCAGAAGAAGACAGACGGGAAGTTAACGCTTACGGGAACAGCAGAAGAAGACAGACGGGAAGTTAACACTAACGGGAACAGCAGAAGAAGACAGGCGGGAAGTTAACACTAACGGGAACAGCAGCAGAAGAAGACAGGCGGGAAGTTAACACTAACGGGAACAGCAGCAGAAGAAGACAGGCGGGAAGTTAACACTAACGGGAACAGCAGAAAAAGACAGGCGGGAAGTTAACACTAACGGGAACAGCAGAAGAAGACAGGCGGGAAGTTAACACTAACGGGAACAGCAGAAGAAGACAGACGGGAAGTTAACACTAACGGGAACAGCAGAAGAAGACAGGCGGGAAGTTAACACTAACGGGAACAGCAGAAGAAGACAGGCGGGAAGTTAACACTAACGGGAACAGCAGCAGAAGAAGACAGACGGGAAGTTAACACTAACGAGAACAGCAGAAGAAGAAGACAGGCGGGAAGTTAACACTAACGGGAACAGCAGAAGAAGACAGACAGGAAGTTAACACTAACGGAAACAGCAGAAGAAGACAGGCGCGAAGTTAACACTAACGGGAACAGCAGCAGAAGAAGACAGACAGGAAGTAAACACTAACGGGAACAGCAGCAGCAGAAGAAGAGAGACAGGAAGTTAACACTAACGGGAACAGCAGAAGAAGACAGGCGGGAAGTTAACACTAACGGGAACAGCAGAAGAAGACAGACGGGAAGTTAACACTAACGGGAACAGCAGAAGAAGACAGACGGGAAGTTAACACTAACGGGAACAGCAGAAGAAGACAGACGGGAAGTTAACACTAACGTGAACAGCAGCAGCAGCAGAAGAAGACAGGTGGGAAGTTAACACTAACGGGAACAGCAGAAGAAGACAGGCGGGAAGTTAACTCTAACGGGAACAGCAGCAGAAGAAGACAGACGGGAAGTTAACACTAACGGGAACAGCAGAAGAAGAAGACAGGCGGGAAGTTAACACTAACAGGAACAGCAGCAAAAGAAGACAGACAGGAAGTAAACACTAACGGGAACAGCAGCAGATGAAGAGAGACAGGAAGTTAACACTAACGGGAACAGCAGAAGAAGACAGGCGGGAAGTTAACACTAACGGGAACAGCAGCAGAAGAAGAGAGACAGGAAGTTAACACTAACGGGAACAGCAGAAGAAGACAGGCGGGAAGTTAACACTATAGGACGCTATAGGACTATATGGGCGCCGTAGTTAGTTTATAGCATGACGTTAGCCTTTTGCTTCTGGCGATTACATTTACGAGCATCTATCAAACAGGTGTTGTTTTCCACAGACCTTGTTTTCTACAATATTCCAAAATCATACGGAGAACTCCCATTGCTTTTTTGTCGAGGGACCCCTTGCGCAGCTTACTTCCGAGTCGGCCTACAGTACAACTATACGTCATAACTGCACCACTCTATATGCAGGCAGCTGAACAAGTACAGTATATCTATAGAAAGAAAATCAGTAAATGCAGACGGAAGATCATATTGCATAACTCCAGATAAAGTGAATAAACGTGTCGCTCATAATCAGTGTACGGCCTCAGGACCATTTGATACCAGCGGCCCTATACTAGTTCCACATCTCAAACGTGCTGCAATGATTATTGGTCTTTACATCTTCACGATAGGTTTTCTAAAATGATAATATTTTATTCTGAGATATGATATTAGAAGGATTGCTTAGTCTTGAATCATAGTCCTCATTATTATTAAATACATATTGCAATTATCTTGGAGTGATTAGTTTGGGTGAATCTGTACCAAAAAAATACCTTTTTGTTAAGTTTGTAGGATGTATGCCGGGATATTACTGCAGCTCCACAATATGATATTCAAAACGGTATTTTAACAAATGTTTATCCTTTAACAAACAATGTGCTTCAAATGTTGATTAGTTGTGCAGCCCTAAGAGTGACTATAACATTACAAGTAATCCTGCAAGAAACATTATCATTGCATAACTTGTGGTTATTAACTGTCATTAATTGGTGTATTATAGTTAGGTAATCTAAATCATGCTTTTACAGGTCTGGCTGATGAAGTTGAGGGAAACCTTGAGGGTGAGAAACCGTCTTCATTTAATATAATCGGCAGAATCTGTTATTATAATATTCTTGTCCTGAAACTGTCCTTTCTCCTCCAACAGCCAACACTGGCTTCTCGGTGGGAAAGATCCAGGTCAGCATACGCAAACAGGCCAAAGGAAAATGGACAAGTCTCGGTCAACCACTAGAATCTCACAACACATTTCTACGCAAAAAAGACAGAGGTAAGTTCCAAGATCAGGTCATCTTTCCACTTGGATTTTCTTTTTTAAAGAACCTTGTCCTCTTATTTGTAGCGCATCATTTGAATTTGACATATGTAGATATGTGTTGACATGAATTGTGTCACACCACTTATGAGGCAAAGCCTGCGAGCTGGTTCAGTCAGTCAGCTCGAGCACCAATGATACATTTACACGTTACGCGCCTCGTCCCTCTTCCAACCAGCCAATCACATTCTCCTAAACCTGCCGCTCCATTTAAGCCCGTCAGATCTGCTGCCTCTGCCTTGCTATTGCTGCTGCTCGCCTGCCCCCCCCACCACCTCAGCATCCGCCTGTAGGCTCAGGGGGGATAGTTATTGTATGACTGAAAGTCCGTTAGAGGTGCAGGAAATGAAAGAATTCAAATTAAACCACATTAACAATGAATACAGTTACTTTGTTATGTTGTTGCATGTTTGATTACATTTCTTTTTACCAACAGAGATACCAGAAAGTACAAAATGCTGTGTGCTCATCTCAAACGGCTTCTTTCTCCACATTCTGCCACTTTTTAAAATTGTTCACCAGATAAGATTTGCTTCCTTAATTAGGAACCCAAGACTAAGTTTACAAAATGAATAATGAGTCTACATCAATGATCTTCTTTTCACAGCTGTGTACTATCGGGACTGTGTGTTGGTGTCGAAGACGGAGGTGAACCATAACAGCCATGTGTTCAGATTGCAACTTCCTCGTGGGACTGTCATGCACGTGCCTGTGGGAAAACATGTCTACCTCAAAGCCCTCATCAAAGGTAAGGACAGCACTGCACTGTGTTCAGTGAATGTGCTCCTCTAAGCTGAAGCAAAAGTTCTTCTTCAAACATTAGAAACTTCAACGTAAGAAAACAATGTGCACTGCTCCCTTCAGTGATTCCAGCAAGTTGTTATGTGTGGTATACTGGGTCACAAGAAAAGGGGAAGTGTAACGCTGTCTAATGTTTCATTCATTTCTATCAGAAGTTCTTGTCTTGTTGTCTTCGACTTGAAATGCAGGCCAGACGTCAATGTTAGGATTAGTGTTGGATAAGATATCCATTTGATGTCCATACAAGTTCAATACTTTGGAAATTGACAACACATATTGGTGGGCTGATGTGGAAATGTGGGATTTAGATTTCATTTGGTAGAAGTATGTGATAAGAAGATTGATATGACATTCTAATAAGGTCCCTATGCTTAAACTGAACCCTACAGTAAATATAAAAATTAAAGAATTATTAAATGTATTCAGTTGATCACGTTATTATTGTTGTGATTCATTTTTGAATGAAAAGAAGAACACATCGATCGCTCCGTCATTACAGCGTATTTCAAACTTTTAAATGGTTAAATATGAGTTATATTAAGATATCACTAAGGTGACACCAACAAGAGTTAATGACATCTTTCAAATCATAGATCGTGAAAACTGTAGGCACAGAAGTGTTACTCTTCATCATTACAGACGCATCACTTTTCTGAGGCAGGACTAAAGCTGCTGTGAGGGGGAACATGAATGAGATATGTTATATGATATTAAGAAGTTCTATATAATTGTCATTGTGTTCATATCCAGACACAGAAGTGGTGAGGCCGTACACTCCAGTGGACCAGAGCCTGGCAGCAGCTTCACACAACTCCTCGCAGGAATCCGACCTCTACCTCATGATCAAAGTGTATCCTGACGGAGTGTTCACCCCACATCTCAGCAGCCTGCACATCGGTGAGTAACAACCAGAGTCCCTGTGGGTCATGTAAGGAAAGGGAGAAGGAAGAGGATTGTGTGGGAGAGAGGCTGAGGGTCAGATGTATGTAAATGAATGTGCAGGTGAAGGTGTAGCTCAGGAGCTACAGTTGGTTTGACCAATCAGAAGAATGGTGGTTTGATCCCCTGTGCTGAAGATACTGAAACCCAAAGTGCTTCCAAAGGCACGACCATTACAACATCACAAGGTTTGAACCAGTGTTTGTGTGATGAGGCAACAGTTAGCACAGTGCTGTTGTTCAGGCTTACTTGGTGGGATGCTAGCAAGAGTTAGCCTACTTATAGTGTATGTATGGGTTGTTTAGAAGATATCTCGAGGAGAAATTCAGTTGTTTACTTTGTTATTATATCTAGTACAATACACACACATACACAGACCACGTTTTTTTCAGGCAGAAGGAAGCAGTTTGGGGTTCAGTGCCTTGCTCGAGACACCTCTGCAGTGCAAAGGAGTTACTGGCACCTCTCCAGCTACCAGCCCACACAATTGAATTTGGTGGGAAACTAGCAACCCAGTATAGATTTGACTATTTAAGAAACATTTTTATTGTATAAAAAACCTATTGAGCCTACCATTGCTTATCTGAAAGTTTCCACTTGGCAAGTTCTTCTTTACAACACTTTTGCCCAGCACATTCTCCAGGTACTGCACAGTGGTTCTAAAACAGAATTTAAATTAGATATTAATATAATGCTAATTACTCATTAACAAGACGAATGCAGGAGCAGGCTAACTGCTGGTATGAAACAATGCATTTGATTTCAAGTTGAAATTATCCCCACATTGCAATACCCTATGTTGGTTGTTTATTAATGTTTGTTGTTTTTTCCTTAGGAAAGTTCTTTAAATCTCTTGTTTTGAGTTCATATCATACTAATTCAGTGCCAGCTCTCAGGTTTCAGGTGGATATGATATGAAACACAAAATCCTTTAAAAAAACCAACCTGTCTCTCCCCAACATCCTCCTCTATGAAACCTTCCAGTCCGGTTTCAGACCAGCTCACAGCACTGAAACAGCTCTGGTCAGGGTTCTAAATGACCTGCTGATGGCGGCTGACTCTGGTTCCCCAAGCCTACTCATCTTGCTGGTCTTAAGTGCAGCATTTGACCCTGTTGACCATCGCATCATGTGTCGGCGACTCCAGGAGGTGGGAATCGCTGGCAAGGCTCTGGACTTTTTCCACTCGTACGTACCTCACAGGAAGACAGGAATATGTCCATCTTGGAAAAAGCACCTCCGACACACACTAATGCCCCTTTCACACCAGCGCCTTTTCAGCTCCGGCTCGGAGCTAGAGCCTGAAAAGCGCCGGGTTTTCCTGTTCACACCGCAGCGGCGCCGGCTCCGGAATCCGCTTCATTTCCAGCTCCAAAAAATTGTCGGTCCAGAGGCAAGAGCTTTGGAGCTAAGAGGCGACGTCGCTTACGTCTCTCTTACGTCGAGGCGTGCAGGAAACTAAACCCACCTCCCATGGGTCGACTGTTATGCCTGCCTACAAGCAGTGTGCTTATAAACACACTTTATAAAGTCAGGCAGCACTAACCAGGCTTCGTGTGATTCTGTTTATTTGTACTTTACTTTGACCATCCGTTCACTGTTATCGATCATTGTGGAAAGAGGCAGACGTGTTGTTTTGTATTATTGCAGCTATCGGATGCAAGTAGTCAGTTTAGATTCGGTTGCTATGCCAACATCACCCGTTTTATACCCGAGAAACTTTCATAACAGCGTTGTGATACCAAACAGTGTCAATTCAGACTGACACACATTCACTTAGGCTAAGGGAAACTGGGGATATGCATCAGCTGCTTGTGTGAGTCGGACAGTGAATACTTTAGAGCGGCCGCTGCAGTGTGAGCTAACCGGGAGCTAACGGGAGAATAAACTCCCGTGGAAGAGCAGCCAGCACTGCAGCGGTCGGTACATGCTGCAGAAACACATGAATAAACAATGAACCACGGCACTCTGGAGCAAAGCATAAGGTTGGAGAAGTCGTTATTCAATTTATTCTGGCTCCGTGTGATTAAAAGCAACACGATCATCGACCCGACGCAGTTGTTGTTGTTGTGAGCGCCGTAATGGCTTTCGTTGGGGAGCAAATCAGCGATGTAAACGGTGACGCCATGACGCAGCAGGGGCAGCTCTGGGGCGCCAATGGGCGGTGTGAACAGAGCGGGAGCTGAAAAGGGAAACCGGAGCTGAACCAGAAAAGCTCCCGCTCGGAGCTAGAAAGGGAAAAGCGCTGGTGTGAAAGCCGCATGTGTCACCTCTGGTGTACCCCAAGGGTCAGTCCTTGGGCCACTGCTCTTTTGAATTTACATGTTGCCCCTGAGACAAATACTGAGGAGCCATAACATCAGCTTCCACACATATGCCGATGACACACAGATGTATCTGGCACTTCAAAGGTCTCAAGATGCCTGGAACACATACACCACTGGATGAGCAACAACTCCCTCCAACTGAATAGCAGCAAATCAGAGGCCATTCTGATTGGAACACCACATCAAACACAAACAACTGATATCCCTCATATCAGCATCAATGGCCACTCCATTCCCCTCTCCCCACTTGTAACGAGCCTAGGTGTGAAACTGGACTCATCCTTTTCATTCCAAGCACACATAAAAGACGGTCTGCCAAGCCTCATACTACCACCTGAGAAACATCTCCAAAATGCGACACTCCCTCACCAAACCGGATGCAGAACAACTGCTCCATGCCTTCATCACCTCCCGCATTGACTACTGCAATTCTCTGCTTGCAGGCATTCCAACAAAAACCACTCAGAGACTACAATATGTACAAAACTGTGCCTCCCGGATACTCACAAAAACACGCAAATCAGAGCACATCACCCCATCCTTCACTCACTCACTCCACTGGCTCCCTGTAACACACCGGATCAACTACAAAGTCCTCATAATGGTCTTCAACGCCATCAACCACACTGGACCAGGAACTGCTAACCAGAAAACATTCCCATACCTCAGGTCAGACAGCTCCAATCTCCTGGCTGTTCCGCGGACAAAACTGGTCACCATGGGAAACCGTGCTTTCTCCTCCCTGGGTCCACGTCTGTGGAATCTGCTTCCAGAGAACATACGGACCTCTGCATCACTCTCAGTTTTTAGGAAGTGCCTCAAGACCCACCTGTTCCGCACCGCATTTTACTGACCGTCCTTTCTTTTTTTTCTCTTTTTTAAACCTTTTAAGCTCTTAACCTTTTTTATTTTTTATATTACCATATTTTATTCAATATGCTCCTTTTTAGATATATTTTCATTTTATTATTTTCTCCTTATAGCTTTGTGAAGCACTTTGAGATGACGTTGTCTTTAAAGTGTGCTATATAAATCAAATGTATTATTATTATTATTATTATATTAAAACCAGGAAAAATGTAATGCTTTATAAATGTAATGTATTATTATTATTATTGAATAGGTCCGGTCTAAACAGCTATTCTTCTTCTGTTGTAACTACAGTGATGTTGCACTGAGCGTGGATGAACCCACACAACAGTGCTGTACCTGAACACATCCTGTGTCAGTACTCCACTGAAGGTACACGCTGCTGCTAATGTGTGCTACTTTTGACTATGCAGCCTGGGTAGACCTTGTAGTGTTCTTATCAATGTTACTCTTTGCCTTCTCATCGTGAACACCTGAATGCAGCCTTAGCTTAGGGGAGGACAGCTGTCGCAGAAACACTCTGAGTTAAATCTCTTTGCACCGCACAGATCAATCTGACCCGAGAACATGGCTGAGTTTCTATTTAAGTTGTCATAAACACACTTCCTGCTCTGCTGCCGTCAAGCGTTTTTCAAATCCTAAAGGATCTCCAGCTCTCCACTGTGCAGTCCCTCACTGCAGTGACTGATCGGAGAAGTGTTCCCGACCTCTTGTCTGTTGTTGCTCTCTAGGTGACTCTGTATCCGTCAGTGGTCCAGAGGGGACCTTCAGTCTCCGCCCCCTTCGTGATGTCACACACCTCTACCTATTAGCAGCAGGCACAGGGTTCACACCGATGGCTCGCCTCATCCAGCAGGCCCTGCAGGACACCGACACCATGAGGTGGGAACTCCTTTATTTAGTTTAATTCATATTTGTAGATCTTCTTGTTGTTATTCCTTAGGCTTTGAGTATGCTTGGTTATGTTTTTTGATGTTGTGCTGTCTTTGTAAAAAGCTCATTCGAATTGCATCCCCTTTCTTTTATTAATAGTTATTTTAGTGTCATGGGTTAGAATGTTTTAAATTGAAATTGGGGAAATATGCCTGTTGTGAATGAATTAAAGTGAGATGTATAGTGTTCACTGTAACTAACGGCAACACATGAAGCACTCGGACCACCTGACTATAGCTCCGTGGCCTGCCTGCCTCTTCTTTCTTTGTGTTTCCTCAGAGAAACCAAGCTGCTCTGTTTTAACCGGCGTGAGGAGGACATCCTGTGGCGCCGTGAGCTGGATGAGCTGGCTGCCAACACTGGCAGGTACTGACTGTTTTAGACCTGAGCAAATGACCAGAAAGACACTTCTGAGAAGGAAGGTGAAGAGACGATTCACAGAGGGAAATTGAAATGTGTGTTCTACCTTAAAGCTTTCTGGGATAACCTTCTTCAACAGCTGCAGCGGTCTATTATTCAAATGCGTTTGGCAGCTGCAGTCTGCGCAATTTGGTCAGTGCTCTACAATGAAATAAAGCATGTGCTGCCTGGTGCACAAACACATGCTAAATGTATTGTTCTTGTTATGGACGTTGGCAACAGAGAAAGACTTGGTTTAGGATAACACATGCTATATGTTTCTCAACACACGTGTACTAAGGTAGACGTGTGAGATGCCGATGATTTCCATCTTTAAACATGATTGTGCTACATCTATACCTCAGTTTGTGTGTGTGTGTGTGTGTGTACACCTTCAGAATGTGTGTGTTTGTGTGTCAGGTTTCAGGTGGAGTACGTGCTCTCTGATCCCTGTGACAGTTGGAGCGGCAGGACGGGTCGGGTGGAGGAGTCCATGCTGGAGGAGTTCCTCACCAGGCCGGAGGGCTCCAAATGCTACGTGTGTGTGTGTGGCCCCACTGCCTTCACAGAGATCACAATAGGGTGTGTACTATTAAGTCAGATGGAGTCAAACACACGCACAATTCATTATAACCTGATCACACAGGGTGTCATTGTATTTAGACTTTGCACAGGAAGTCTGTGCACACAGCTAGGCTGTAACGGTACGTTCACACAGCAGCTTTAAACCAATCTTCCACCGCTTCCAACGCTTCTCGCCCTTTGACTTTGAATGGGGATGACGTCACTTTGCCTCGCTTTTCGCCGAACTGCATTGTGGGGGAGCGAAGCGAAGATTTCCAGGATGTCCAGGATTCAAAAGTTGAGCAATGTTCAACTTTTGAAGCTGAGCTGGAAGCGCCAGCCAATCAAACACGTTTATGCAAATCTGACAGTAGAAGCGCTAGCCAATCAAACCGCGTGTAAGCAGGGAGAGCCAGACCGCAGTTAATTTCCTCATATTCCAAACGAGAGATTACGGTATCAAATCACCCGGTTCTTTACGACCAGAACTATTAACGGGATACAAACTGGAGGAGCCAGGCATGGAGGGAGGTGGCAGAGACGGTGGGGGAAACTGGTAGGTTTTCGCCTGTTTGGGGAGTTTATATATATATATATATATTGCTCGCATAAAATCCCCGGGGTTTTTTGCTTTGTATGTCGGGGGCGGGACATTCATGTGATTGGTTGTTGGTCGCGGTGCTCGAATAAAATCCCCAAGCTCCAGACACGCCCAGCTCCAAGATTTTCAAGATGTTTTCAAAGCTGCTGTGTGGACGTACCGTAAGTCAAACCTGATGCTGCTCCATGTCCAGTTGCTGCCAGTTGAATTCATGCATTTTATTTAACAAATCAGGTGTTCGCCTAATGCATTTCAAAAACATAAAGTGCTTCTTCCTATAATATATTGAACTTTATTTCAAATGTATTATACCATGGTAAACAGTACCTTTTCTGTATCCTGATGAATTAACCTCGTTACATGTCATCAGTTATTCCTCAAGCCTGGTTGCAACTACAAACCGTTGGTATTATTTTAACCCATGTAGGTTTTATATTTCATGGGCACCTTCCCCGTGTAAACTCACAGCACAACATACAAGGGTTATACATTGTTGTCATTACTATAGGAATGATGGCCACAACAACTAAAAAACACCAATATTGAGTATCTATGAAAAAACAATGTGAAAACATAGAAAGAGGTCCTTGTGTTCCACTGGGCTCTGATACCACATTTCAGCACACGTTAGAAAGGGCTTTGCTTCAAGCTTGCTCTCACGTTGTTGGCCTTCTTTACCGCTGACCAGGAACAATCAAACCATTTCACAATTGCTTAGAGAGGTATTGATTATTCAGATGATGATCAGCCCTGAGGTCACCTCTTCTCTCTCCCTTCAGCTTGTTGAAGCAGCAGGGCTTCAGTGAAGAGCAGCTGCACGCCTTCCAGGGCTGAAGCGCCTCCACGCCCCCCCCACCCTGTGTGAGGCCTTCCAGGGCTGAAGCGCCTCCACGCCCCCCCCACCCTGTGTGAGGCCTTCCAGGGCTGAAGCGCCTCCACGCCCCCCCCACCCTGTGTGAGGCCTTCCAGGGCTGAAGCGCCTCTGGGAGGCCTTCCAGGGCTGAAGCGCCTCCACGCCCCCCCCACCCTGTGTGAGGCCTTCCAGGGCTGAAGCGCCTCCACGCCCCCCCCACCCTGTGTGAGGCCTTCCAGGGCTGAAGCGCCTCCACGCCCCCCCCACCCTGTGTGAGGCCTTCCAGGGCTGAAGCGCCTCCACGCCCCCCCCCACCCTGTGTGTGGCAGAGCACCACAGAGCTGACTTGAATTGTAAAAACATTTCTATGCACGAGGACCTGATGACGCTGACAGCAGGAAACGCCTCCAGGCTCTGATGGGCGTCCTGATTATCACAAACTCAAGCACAGTGAGATTCTTCTGGACGTTTCGCTCAGTGTTCAGGAGAACTATGAGTTGAAACATTGTAAAGATGTGTAGAATAAAAAGTCACATATACTGAGACAGAGGAATGAATGAAAGGGATGTGTATATGCAATATGATATGTATGTATTGTACTGTCTCAGTTCCATGTCCGCCGTTGCAGTGGAGGTGAAACCAGTGAAATAAAATGCATTAAGTTTAAAGGTTAGTTTCATTTTGAGTCATAAGTTCTGTCTGAGTTGATTTGTTTTCCTTAAAGAGTCATAAGTACACACTTACATTACGCCTCGTCACTTTGCTGATCACCGATGTGACACCGTTACGTCACTAATCACGTACTAAATATGATGGATGTTCTGCTTCCTGTGACACGTGCACATTAGCATAAAGCTAACGGGTACAGCTAGATGTGAGATTTTGACTTCAGCCAAACATATGTCTCCACTGCATTCCCATGCAAGTCCCTCCTGAGGAGGGCTGAAGTCCACATCCTTTAAAGAGTGCTCCTTCAAAGGCACAAACTGTGGAATGAGTGTGAACTTTCTAACACCATAAATTAGTACTCTTTTATTAACAGTGGCTCAACCAATGACTGAAGCCCATTCAAGCCCAATGAAAGTACGTGTGCACGGTCTCGTTGTCCTCATCCCTTGTGGGAAGAATATGCAAAAGCAGCCGTCCCACTCTGTAAGTCATTACAACGGCTCCATGTGAGCTCGGTGCAGTTCACCCCTCGCCCGCTCCAACAAGGATTTCATTCCCGAAAAGAAAATGCTCTTCAAGTTTAATTTATTATACACACATACATATTCACTCTACTAGTGAATTCATTCCTGCATTTTATTTGGTTATTAGTATGAATGCTGCGTGTGTGTGTGTGTGTTGTCATGGCACCTTGAAGGGTGTCCTCTGGTCTTCCCTGGATTCACCTTCCTGTCACACACACATGCATTTCAAACATCTGGACTACCTGTGTTGCAAATGTATTATCTTTTCAATTTACACACGACGTCCATTGCACGTCTGTGCGTCCTGGGAGAGGGATCCCTCCTCTGACCTTGTAGATAAAGCAGGCATCCTTTATTCATGTTATTTTGAATACAGATAAGAACTCGTGATTCTGCTCATTTGTTCAAACATGCAAATCAACACGTTTTGAAGCAGCCGTCCTGAAAGTTAGCTTGGAGTCATTTCCCACAGCCACCCTCGGGATCTGTAAAACTACTCTCCTGGTGTTCTTGCCATCTCATCAATTCCAATGTCAGTAAGAAAGTTGATCTCAAACCGATCGAAGTAAGCTGTCCTTCTCAAAACAACTGCATGAACAGGTCCATGCACGTCCTTAGACTGTCCGCTGGTTTAACATTTGCCACGTGAAATTATGAAAATGTCAACACTTGATGCAGCGACAGGTAGCTCCGATTCCCTTTGTGATCCTTTTGATTAAATTGCTCGTCTTTTACAACATGATACACGTATAACATCGGAGAAGGCGGAGTAGGGACTGGAATGCGTGCCCACAGATATTTCTCTCTAAATTCTTTCTGTTCTGTCGATGTGCTTCTTGTGCAGCACAACGCACTTAGCTACAACTGAATGTGGCATTTTGCCCACGAGTGATCACTGAGTCCTGAGGGCTTCCATCATTATCCGTCAGTCTTCTCGTCACAGGTAGTTGTAGTGTGCATGGATCTGGGCTCCATCAGCTGTGCTTCTTGACCTCCTTCAGTGGGAGTGTGTGAGGCGTGGATCCATGCAGCAGCAGCAGGCCACACAGAGTCAGACAGATCCCCACCCACCAGAGAGCGGCATGCCTCTCTCCAAAGACCAGCCTCCCCAGGAAGGCCTGGACACAGACAGAAGAGACTCGCTGGGACACACAGACACGAGAGGCTGCACACCTTCAGAGTCCTTTGCTGCCAAGTGCTTTTCTTTTCAGATGATCATTGCTTTTGAAAATGCACCATGGGTGATACTCACTGAGGAGATGAAGTTGGACGCGGTGGTGGTGACCGTGGCCCTGGCGGAAGAGGAGCAGTGTCTGAGCGCCTTGGAGAAGAAGGCCCACATGACAGCGTTACAGGAGAGCAGCAGGCCGGCACACAGCAGCCGCAGAGGGAGCAGCAGCTGCACACGGGAGGAGAGAGGACAGCTCTGCTCACTTGGGTTCACATCTGGTTCCTTACCGTCTTAAGTGGCACCATACTTTGATACACATTAAGCACCACTTGCACCATTAGCCCACAACAGTTCCAGTTAGTTATTTACTCTAAGAAGTTAGAAAAATGCCTTTTATTAAACACATAAAAGGCATTACTTGTTCACTTCACTGATGAGTGTTCATTGAACTGCAAGCTACAGATTAAACATTACCGGTTATTCTCGCTCCTCTCAGTTCAGCAACACGTAGCTATGCCAGCAGGGCACATGTAAGAGCACACAGCTCTACACCTAATGGCTTTAACCGTGTAGAGACTTGCATGATTATTACATTAGGTGTGTGTGTGTGTACGTACCATTGTGGCCTGACTCATTATTTGAGAGCTACTGTTTGTGGCCAATCTGTACTGCTCTCGCTGATGTAGCAGACTAAATCAATAGTAGGAAAATAGAGTTGCAGCATATAGTCAAAAGTAACTTTTACCATTACTGTTAAGAAAAGGTCTATTTATTTGTAATCTAATATGTTTTGGACATTTTACTCTACTCTACTAACTAACTTCTTCTAATAATTATATTTATTTTAATTGCACAACAACTTCTAACAACACATTTCTTACGTATTTAAATGTATATTACAAATATATAATTCATTTATTTCATTCTAAATGCAGCAACTGTCACAAGACCGAATGTTCCCGGGATAAATACATTGATTGATTGATTGTGATGTTCCTCCTATTCAACATGTAACAGCTGCAGTAAAGACGTTATTGGCACGGCCATATCAAAAGCATAGTATTGCCAAAGCATGTTGAACAAGATGTTACAACAACACAATACAAGTAGAGAAGATTGAACACTGAACAACTTCATTTGTTGAGACTCACTGGATCCTACACAGCACCATGTCCCAAACTAGGTGAAAATGACCCTCGAGTTATCTGCATGTATTTCTTCTAACATTTCCGGAAAGTATTAAAGACCCAGAGTTGTGTTGAAGCGGTCCTCCTCACCCAGTCGCAGGCTGCAGTCTCTCCGGGTATGTGAGTCCAGCTGAGCCCGGACACGCACATCCCTCTCAGGTGCTCGGTACCGAGGGACAGCTTGGCGGACAGAGAGGCAGTGGCTGCCAAAAAGCCCGCAAATACCGCGTAAAAAGATCCTGAAATCATATCTGACTGACTGCGGCAGGAGTCCATGGCCAGCATCAGACTCTGTATAGAGGAGAGACAGCCCACTGACAGTCAACTTCCTGTTTCTGTGTCACGTCGTGTCACTCCGGTGGGAGGCAGCAGTGCACTCAAATGTGGCTTGTCTGCGGAGAAATAAGTAGAAGAAGAAAATGTCGCCCAATTGCAGTAGCTCCTGAGAGCACGTGACTTGCAGCGGCCCATCTTAATGACGTACTCAGGATTTTGGAGAAACCGTAGTGTATTTAGATTTAGGCCTGCAAACATTTGTTGTCTTTCGATCGTATTAACTCATTTGCAATGAACAAAAGCAAGGCCAGTGGCGTGAAGTGGGTGAAACCCGCGGAGCCGTCCTTTCTGAAGAAGTTTAAGAAGGATGTTGGTTATAAAGAAGGACCGAGTGTTGAAACTAAGGTGAATATGTAAATAACGTGGGGGTTTGTATTCCTGTACTTACGTTAAAGCTAGCAACACAAAGCCTGAACACCGCGAACACATTTTAGTGAAATAATAGCTTTCTTTGGACCAGAATTGTGTTTGTATTGGGTCTCAGTCTGTTGATTGAATCATTGTCTGCCATTTTAACAATACACGTTCACTTTGATTCGAACATCGGAAAACCGCGTTGCCTGGAAAGATACGAACGAAACATTTCAAACGGGTTTAGTTCTCTCATTAGATACATGTCTGTGTTTTATCTTCCTCTCAGTTGCAGACCATGCCAGTCCTGGATGATGATGACAGCGGCAGTGACCGGGAGGACGAGCTCCCTCAGGTGGTGGTTCTGAAGGGGGGGGACCTGAGCGCAGAGGACGTGAAGAAGATCAAGGACGAGCTGCGTCCTGCAGGGGAGAAAGGTAACAGCAGCAAGGGTGTCTGTGTTGATGCAGTCCAGTTCCATGTTGTATTGACGTTTCTGTCCAGAGGCGATAGTGTTGTATTTTCCAAGGCATCAGCAGGGACCTACCTCTGGCTGTTTAGATGAATCACATACATCCGTCCTGTCCACAGATGACGATGCAGCTCCCGATGGTAAAATCCTCTTCAAGAAACCAGCCAAGCGCTCCTCCTCAGACAAATTCCAGGGCATCAAGGCCAGCTCCAGCAAGAAGAAGAAGAAGAGTGATGAAGAAGAAGAGGAGGAGGGGGAGGGGGAGGAAGTGAAGAAAGAGGTGAAGTCTGGAAAGAAAGTAAAAAATAACAGCCTTCTATCATTTGGAGGGGAGGAAGAGGAGGAAGAGGAAGAGCAGAACTAACTTGTATTGATGAAAGAGTGTCATCATCTAGGGGACATTTGAATGTGTATGGGTGACTTGTTCATAATATTGATGATTTGGAACGGGGGCTAATTGCCCTGGAGTTCCCCAACAGTGTCCATGTGTAGTTGTTTGAAGCTAGTTTGTGTCCATGTCTAAGCCCACTGACTACAAACAGTCTCTACTTGATATTACTGACGACAGTTTGATTCAGCCGACACAATGCTGACAGACTTTGCCAAGTAGAGTTCACCTTTTGATTATTGACCTACCTTAAACAAGTTTCAGGTTTCCGTGATTTGTAATTCTAAAGCCCATTAAGGCATTTTAAAAGTATATTTGAATACTGTAATGAATGGACACCCATTTAAAAAGAGAACGATGGCTCACAGTAATGTAGGCTATTTTTCATGGGCTAAAACATGGCATATCACCAGTGTTGCTGTAAGTCATTTTCCATCAAACATCTGGCAAGAGGACATCAGCAGTAGGTGCTAAAGCTGTGCTTCTGTTTGAAGGTGCTGCTTCCGTCTCATGCAAACAAATCTGATAGATGGTACTCAAGCAACACCGCTTTCAAAAACCAGGAGGTTGATTGTTAGATTTTACACGGAACAATAGTCAATCCCAAGAGTGAACATTTGGAATAGACACATTTGTCATTGAGGTTGAATGCAAACTGACAAACTTTTGATAACCTGTTCTTAAAGAAATCTATCCCACCTAAAAAGAACGTCCTGAAACCAGGTCACCCCCTCGTCCCAGTGTCTCCACCTTCTGCTGGAGGCGGAGCATCTCAAGCTGCTTCTTTTACATCCTCTGCTGTGTATGTGTATAATTCATTGTAGAATTGTTCATACATTTATGTATTGATCATATTCTAGCTTCGACAAAGGAGCTGGAACAGTCAAATCATGCATTCTTGTCAATGCAATTGTATGTTTTTTTTAAAGTGTTTGTTTTATTGTGTGCATTTTTATGAAAATGGTGGCAGTAACATTTGAAATATAAAAACATCCGGTTTTGTACGCTCGTTGTTTTCAGTGTGTGAAGGTCACAGATGCACTGTGGACGTGGTGTGTTCACTTAACGAAGAGCAGAAGATGAAGCATTGTTAATGTTCTGAAAGCTAAAGAAGCATGGAGGAATGGTTCACATAGCTTTTCAATGTGCCTTCATCCTTTCTAAATGTTTACTGTAGAAAGAAAACTCCGTGTACATGTGAAAAATGTGTGAGAGATATGTAGTTTAGTATCAGGCTGTCCGCGGGGTCTTAAAAAGTATTAAGTGTTGATAAATCAATTTAGCGAAAATTAAGGCTATTAAAAAGTATTAAACGGCATTTTCGTATATGAATGGTCCAGAGAGGTTGTGTTCTACAGTCTGCCTGAATGTAGTCATGGCGTAGGTGTGTAGTGTGATTCTGTGGAGTTTATTTATGGCATCCCGTTGGGTTTGACGTCATCTGAACACGACATCGCGCGCGAAGGACCGTTTACGCCGATGTTTGTTAAACATCGTTATGGGGAAATGCAAGTCTGCGTCAAAATGGTTGGAAGATAAGAAGGAAGGACAATCAATACTATATATAGTAAGTGTGTCGCCAAGGCAACCGGTTAGAACTGAAAGTGGCGATGAGGTCTTAAAATGTATGCAAAGGGTCTTAAAAAAGGTCAGGATTCCTGAGTATACTGTATAACATCACATGCATTGTAATTAAGACATTACCAAGTTATTTTAACCTCTTTATTTGAAAAGGCATGTTTCATTCTCACACCTGCATCTACATTACAATTGAAGGAAGAAACCTTGACTTAGAAAATCAAAGCTGAACAAATCCTCGCATTTCCTGACGGGACGCGGCCCAGCTTCAGTCATTCACTCCAGCGTCCATGAAATAAATAAGCTCACTGACTAGAGCTCTGGGAATAAGAGACGCGTTTCTGTTCAGGTCAATGTGCTCCTCTCCTCTGGGTTTATTGAAGACTGCTCTTGTGACAAAACACCACAACAGGATCAACATCAGCTCAAGCAGGAGTCATTCGCTTCTTGTGATGTCTTCAAGAAACAAGTATTACATCATAGGGGGAAAACCCTCACTCAAATCGAAACTCATTGGTTATTCTGAGAAAGGGAAAGACTGGTTGCATGACGGAACTCAGGATCAAACCGGACATTCAGCCAATAACGAAGAATAAGAGTGGAAACCTCGGAGCACTTCAGAGCCGTTTCTCCAGAGTCATGAGGAATCGCTCCGTGTTGGTGAAGCATGTCTGAAGCGGATGCTGCGCCTGGGAGGGGGGTCAAAGACAGCCATGGAGGGAATGTGACGGACAGCAGTATGGCTCGAGGACTTGACATGAGCGCTCCATTCATAGTGTTTCAAATGCTCCTAGGCACCGATAGATTTCCAGCGCTTTGATATTTGAGTGCTTCATTCCAAATGTGTTTCTTGATCACACTGGCAGGCAGGACATGAACCCTGCTAGCATGTTCTACGAGCAACACAACGTGGGAGCGACTGAAATGATCCGTTTACGCTCACATGTAGTTACTTCATATACCTTATAAACCTGCAGCCAGTGATTATTGAAAACACCATTCACACTCACACACACACACTCACTCTTGTGGACATGCCATTCTGTAGTATTGAAGGATGTAACGGGCCCTGCCTACACATTGAGATGTTCATCTGACTGAGTGTTTGATAATCATCATTAACCAATCAAATGTAACCCTGGGTGCATGGCTGGCCTCCAGAGAGCATCTTAAAAGGTCTGACGCTGAGCTCAGGGTGTGGATGATACAGATCACAATCACACAGCTTAACGGATGTTTCTGGTTGAGTGGATTCGTAGCTTCAGGAGTCCTTTCTATCGTCTAAAGTAAGGTGGTATTATGTAGCTCGTTGCTGAGCTCTGGGCATTACTAACAAAGGGCTGAAGGGAGAGAAACATGAGCTTTGGACTGTTGGATATTATGAAGTCTTCTGTTGCTAGGAGGAGCTTCCAAAGACTCAACAAATAGTCGTTTAAAAGCAGCAAGCCTGAAGTGTGGGAGCGAGTGGATCTGGAGCCATATAAAGGGTGTTATCTTTCAGGTGGAGACGCTGAAGGCAGCGCAGCAGACGAGGCCGTACGAGTAGTAATGGCCTTTTCATGTTGGCACACACGTGTACATGCATACTCTTATTAATAACTGGTTTGAATGAAACGCATAAAAACATACTGCCCTGTGTTCCACCACCTCAACTTTCCAAAAGCATCCGAGCACAAACTCAATCTCTGAAAGGCACAACTCAAGAAGCAGGGCGGTGCATTTGGGTTTCTCTCCTTTGCATGGAATAGAATATCTATGAACATTTAATACTCCATTTCCAAGAGAACACACACTTCCTGCTCGAGTCCCTGGGCCTCGCGTTGAGCCGGACGCAGCTCCGGGTGGGGCGTGGTGGAGCAGAGGTGTGTCTGCAGGCCGACGCAGCTCCGGGTGGGGCGTGGTGGAGCAGAGGTGTGTCTGCAGGCCGACGCAGCTCCGGGTGGGGCGTGGTGGAGCAGAGGTGTGTCTGCAGGACGCTCTCCGTCTCATCACATTCAAGTACAAAAAGAAAAGCCAGTTAAAGGCTCCTCAGGTTAAAACCAGTGTGGGTAGGATCTCCCGTTGTCTGCACTTATCAGGTCAAAGGTCAGCTGGGGGTCAACACATTCTCTCAGCTGATGGAAACATCAGGAGCCTGGGGTGACGGTTCCTCATTCATCTGGTTGGTGGATTTGCTGCTGCTGCTTGTTGTTGTTGAAAGTTTGGTTTTCGATGTTCCTCCTCTCCCGTCCACAATGTGCCTCTGGGGCTCTATAAAGACTTCTTGCTCACTTTCTTGCCCTTCTTGAGGGAGAGCTTGTTCTTGATGTGCCCCCTCTTCCTCTTGGACGTCTGCAGAGAGAAGACAGATCAAGCCGAGGTTTAACACACAATCAACCTTTGTAATCACGTCTTACGTAAGACCCCACAGAAGTCACGTGGACCCCGTTGCGTTGGTGTCATGTTGTACACAAACAGTGTTAGTATGTGCTTGTTGTTTTAGTTTCTTTCACTGCAGGGAAAACACCTTTCATCTGCTTTGTGTGTTGACGTGAAAAGTGAGCACACGCATCACCTGACAGCCTGTTGTGTATACATCACTGCTGAACAAACCAAGTGAACGAATGGCCGTGTGAAGTGTTAAATGTGCCTGAACACGGGACTAAGAGAACGTGCCAGGGTGCGATGGATCGCCCGGCTAACCACCAGGTGGAGAACGCCAGGTACCTTTCTGGACGTGTACTTCTGCTTGGTGTCGGTGCCTCTCAGCTGGTGCTCCACACGGTCTCTGTTCTCCAGCTTCTTCACTTTATAAATCCTGACCAGCCAGTGCTCTGAGGTGAAGGCTTCTTCCAGGTGCTTCAGCGTGATGTCCTTGTTTCCGATCTCAGCATTGCGAGTCCGATCAAAGCCCGGCGGCGTCCGGAAGTCCAGCTAGAGCAGAAATAAAGACAAGTGAGCGTGTCTGAATCCTATTTCATCTGTTTTCCACTAAAAACTATTGTGTCAGCATTTGTGTTTGAACTAAACAACGTGTGCAGGAAAACAGTACACACGTTCCTAGTGGGATAGGGAAGCATGCTGCGCAGAAGGATCCTGCATGATGACAAACCTGCATCTCTCCAAAGCGGTAGTAAGACATCTTGTACATGAGGCAGTTGAGCAGCGTCGGGGAGCCAGCTTTGTCCACCCGGAACTCTCCCTGGGGGGTGAAGTAGTCGCTCTCCTGCGTTCAGAGGAAGACAGAGACAGGCGGGAAGAGAAAAGTCAACTCACACACTTGGTCCGTGACTTCCTTTGATGCTGCAGCCAAACTATTTGGCCCACAAGAGATCCTTGATCTCCCAAGCAGTTGCTCCTCCAGAGAGTGCTTCTCTGAGCTGGAGGTGTGACCTTGCTCACCCTGATGTCCCTGGGGTGCTCCCCCTCTGCGATGCGCACCATCCACAGGAACTTGTTGATGTCGTCCCCCGAGTAGCCAATCACCCCCCCGAAGATGATCAGGACATAGTCAACATCCAGGGACCTCATGATTTCATAGGCTGCCGTCTCATTGGAGGACATGGCCTTCCCCACCTGCAGCAACATGAAGGAACAGCAGCTTCACATCTCGTTTCCATTCAACAGAACTCATGGGGACATTTAAAAAGGGCACTGCAGGGAATTCACCAAGATCAGCTTAGTACTTTTCAGTTGAGCGGTGGCTTTGGAGGAGCCCAAGCTTTACCAGGCCTGAGAAGACGATGTCACCGAAGGGGCTTGAAACCTGACCTGTTCGAGCGCCTTAAAGTCAGAACGTGTGGACTTGCTGCATCTTTTCTTTTGGATTAAAACAATGAGTGTCTAAATCAAGGGAGAGCCAGTGGCCCGGATGTCCAGTCCTGAGATGTCCCTCCGCCGGCTCGCAGTGCACGGAGACGCGCTGTCCACCTGGTCTGTTTCCTGTGAACCACCACTGTGCCAGCGATTGTCTTTTTCACAGCATCAATAAGATATTGGTACACCTTTTTGCAGCTTCGCTAGCCGGCCACCGCTAAGCTAATTTCCTCTGTGGCGCCCCCTTGAGGCTTGACTCATTCTAACGGCCAGCCGCCCAATGTGAAGTGGAAGCTGCTCTGGCTCACTATGTGCACGCAACAGTCAACAGAGACATCCATGCACAATTCCACGTGGAAAGAGGTTAGCTAATGTCTGTGAGCGTGCAGTGTGATATGCATTTGTATCCGTGTGTGCGATAGATTAGATTTATATATCTGTTTTATAACTAATGTGATTTTGATTAAAGTGTTTATAGAGCACAACACAATTGAATAGCAAGATGCCCAGATACTGAAATCATCTTCCTCGGCGTGGATCTCACTGATTCTGTACATCAGAAGCAAAGGAGTTATCCGAGCCGTGAAAGCTGGAGGAACTGGAGGGGACATCCCGAATGAAACCTGAGACAGCAACGAGCAACGCAGTTTCAGCGTTAGCACAGTTTCGTGTGATCGGAGGTCGTGCAGGCGGGCAGCTCTCACCAGTGCTATGTGACTGTTGTTCCAGGTGTTGTTGTCCACCAGCGTGGTTCTGTTGGCCATGCCCGCTATCTGGTAGCCGTAGTCCCACCATGACATCACTCGGGCGTGCTCGTCTGTGTTCTGCCTCAGCCAGTAGTACGCCTCTCTGAAGTCATCAAGGATGTTACGGGACCTGCACAAAGGTTTTGTAAAACGAGATATGAAGTATTTCGAGTAGATTATTTCCATCAGAGATCAGCTTTCCTTTTATTGTAAGGAACTTTGTATACAATTGTTCCATGAGCTCTTTAGAACCACAGCATCAAAGCCCTTCACCGCTTCCTGTCCATGCAGCGCCTGTGTTATCTCAGAGATGGATGTCAGGGACATCTTGCCTGTCTGCCTTCAGCAGAGGGATGTGTTGGACCCTGACTAACAGCCTCTCTGAGCATCATCAGCTTTTCCTGTTGGACACTCCCAAGTGTCCACATCAGTTCATACAAGCTGGATCTGATAACATTTTGCTCAAATGTGTTGTTATTTTCTTTCTTTATACAACTGTACAGTTTATGCTAATGTAGGGATATACTTATATTTGAAAAGCAGTTTAAAAGACTTTGATGGCAGAATTCTAGAATGCAATGAAAATCAGACTTTATTCATTGTTTTGTTATATAGTAAAGTTTCAAGCAAGTGGCATCTCCATCATGTAAGAATGGAGGCAGGCACATGGTGTCTTACCATGTGAGTATATGGTTGGGGAAAGCCCATTGTGTTGTGTGACTCACCCATCGTTATTGTATGATGCGAGCACTACACTGGGGCTGGAGTAGGCGTTGCTGGTGACCCAGGTGCAGTGGACGGCGAACATCATGAGCAGCATCAGCATCAGCATGGTGACGATGGACTTGATGTTGGGGCCCAGGCCCTCCTCAGCCTTCTCCTGCTCCGACACATGTTTACGCACCTTACCGGCCTGCAGAGGACACCAACAGGACACCATGTGTAAGCTTACTGGAACTCTAACAAGACAGGAGCTCTGTTCAAATGAGCCGATAATATACCAGAAGATGATTATGGTCCACATTAAGAGAATTCTCAGGCCGTTTTATGGCGTCTACTTTAAACCCCGCCTTTCAGGATACCTGCAGTTCATTATTCCCATTAGGCGAGTTTACATCGCAGTACTTTTCCCACTTTAGTTCCGAAATGTTGCGTTCACACCAAAAAGAGCCGGAACTCAAATGTGTTCATGAGAACCTTTTCACCCCCTGCTAGAGAGCAGGGACTTTCGTGGGAGAAAAAGGTTCCTATTTCTGATTGGCTGGGCGGATTGCAAACCACGCCCCGTAAAACTCCAAAAACGTTTTGTGAAGCCGCCATTTTATTATCCTCGCATTAGCATTATTAGCATTAGCATTAGCCCTAGCCCAGAAACGCAGAGAGTCTAACTTATGGCAACACAAAAGAAAACATGGGAGCGGTGGAGATGAGGAGGTGTCGGCGTTCTGGCGATTTACTCGGAAGGCTGCTGGGACTCTCAGCAGCTTCTACTGAAGCCTTCCCCAACTCCGGGGACTTCCGGCCGAGGACTCCGGGTGGCAGTATACGCCGTGAAGTGGTTTGCTAATCCTTCCCCAGGGACTTATTCCGGTGTGAACGCGATCTGTACCAAGTCTGTACTGCGTGTGAAAGCGCCTATTGTATTCATGTGCAGAGAAAAATGACAGAAATAATAACCCAGACTGCAGTGCAACTTTCCCTGAGGACGGAAAAGCAGATACCAAAACACAATGAATTAACGTATTACAGATAATACCAACATGACAAGTCCTGCTCAGACAGGTCTGAACATGATAGAAAATGTCACTTTTTACGAGTGACATGTTAGTTATGTTGTTACCTGTTGGTTGGATGTCAAAAGGCTAGCTTTGCGTTTCATAATCCAAACCATGGCTCTATAAAATGCTTAGTGAACTATGTAGTGCTTTGCCTCTTCTGTAAGAAGAGTGTGTACCAGATATTGACGTGCATACATTTTTTTAATGGGTATAGGACCGACAGCAGTTACTTCCCATTTGTTTGACAAGAATGATTTGATCATAGAAGACATAACGGTAAATAAACAAAGGAAGCTAAATATTACCACGATAAACTGGTGCTGTAAAAGAGTGACGCTTGACGGCAGTAATATGTCACTGTAATATTTACAACTTCCACTATGTTATAAAGTGCTTCTATAAAGTTGTTGCAAACATGTCAACAATTGTCTATTTACACATCCTTAGAAAAATATCTTGCTCTTCAGCTGCTAATGTCAATCCGCTAACCTACCCTGAGGCTGTCTGTTGGGCAGGCAGTGCACAGTGGGTATATCAAAGCTCTGTGCAGAGCTACCTGCTGATGGAGCCCCTGCACTGACGCTGTGGGCAGTCAAACCCAAACCAGGAGCCGACACGTTCTGAGTTCAACTGCAGCTGAGGGTGATCATTTTCTGTGAGTCTGTCACCTTTCACAGTACACCATGGGTGAGTACGCTTGCTTGGTAGCACATGTCTTCCGAGTCACTTGCTTCAGAAGCGAGGCAAGAATCCTTCCTGGCATTCGGAAAACGAAGAGTGGAACAGGCGAACAGGTGTGCGTCAAGTGAGAGGCCCCGCCTTACATTTTCCGCCACAGATTTGGGGAAATTGGTCCGTGCGCAAAGCATTGTGGGGATTTTAAGACCGGAGTCTTAAAATCTGTTAGTCTGTGCAGCCTCCAAATGTCTCCAAACGAAGTACGCCGGGCTCGGTAGAATTCCAAGTATGCTGGACATTGGAACAGTCCTTCGGCGGCACTTGATGACGTAGCATGCTTGAAATAGTGGCTCTGGAGCAGCTTTACTCGACATTGAGAAACACCCATTGTCTTCAGATTAATATGAAAAAAATGATAAGTGGAGCTTCAAACAAGTTAGGTATGAGTTGCGTTGTATATTAAGTTTGTTCTTAAATATTTATTGAATTATTAAAAAAAGAGCGACAGCAACATTCTGACTTTTGTATGGGGAATGGAACACATAATAAAGTCATGCTTTTGTGCATTTTGGTCAACCAAGTTTAATCAAACAAAATGACATCCACACACTTTGCAATGGCCGCTCACCTTGTCGTAGAGGTTTCCAGCGTTCTTCCTGTCGTCCTCGTCGCTGCTGTCCTCGACTGGAGGGCTCTGCCTCTTCATGTCGTCTCCCAGGTAGTGTTCAAAGACGCTGGAGAAAGCCACCGCCGACAGCATACACACCACCGGAGTCAGCGTGAGCATCAAACGCACCATGACGCCAGCAAAGTAAACAGCACTGATGGCATACAGGGCGACTGGTGGACGGAGAGCAGAGACAGATAATGAGGTTCCAGCCGACCTGGACCATTCAAGCTCTGAATTAGATTTAATTTCAAACATAACTTCATTATTCAATTTACTTTCATTTAGTGCCGTTGAGTCATATGGCAGGTGCACTGCCTCCGAGCCCTTTCCACATGCTCACTGACAGGACATCCTTTCTTTGCACACGTCACATGGATCATTGATATTCACTTAATGACGTCTGGACTTCCAATGCCAGGTGTTATCACTGCATCGAGTGTTATTCATTCTAATGAAGTAACGGACTAGCAGATATTTTAATAACCCAAATACGAAGATGGAACAATCAAACTTTCTGGAGTATTAAGTCATATTTTATAAAACATGAAGTCAACCAAATTCAATAATCTGACATATAGGAAGTTATTCTTCTTCTCTTGATTACTGTCACTCATTTCTTTTTGTTGTGTTTTAGCAGAAGTTAAAAGAGTTCACACACCATCAGGGCATTGGTTTCAAATCATTGGTCTGTATTGTGTTTCTTCTTTCTGGTCTCGACTACCATCAGCTGACCCTTTTGAGATTGTGGGAAGCTCAGGCATTAACGAGAGTTAATCATGTCCGTTGACGTAAGAGAGATAGGGTTATTTCCTCTCCCTCCATTACTACTGTTGGGTGATGACATCATGATAACTGGGAAATGCAAAGTGCATCTGGTGAGAGAGAGCAGGGATTTCACTGAAATCACTTTAAGATGGACCTCCAGATTTGTTTGTGTATTTTGTATCAAACATGGTTTGCAAGTTACTTTTTCCATGATATGCTCTCACCAAAAACACGTTCATCATTTATGTTCTTAATGCAGAACCAGAGGCCTGCTGGGAAGGTGCAGACGAGGATGTGAAGGTCAAAGAAGAAGGACACCCAGGTGGTGGGCTGATGCTCTGATACTGACGCGATGATGGGAATGTGGATCTTGGCATAGCTGTGGAGAACACGGAAGAGCAGTCAGATAGCACGGGGAAAGCATGCCGAGGCTAAGGAACAAAAGACGATGGTCCTTATCATTTTCCTTTAACATAAAAAAGGCAGAATATTTTATTGTATTCCTTTTACTTGACATCGTTATGAAAAGTGAAGCTCTGAGATGTTATTCAGGTTTGGCTGATGTCCGTTATCCTGGGTCTGTTGCTGACCTCGTTACTTTTACTGCACTGCAGCAAAACCTGACGTCCTTTTAGAAAGAAATATGAAGGCGTGTGCATCAACACACAACGATATGGTCACATATGGTCACATCCACTGAGGGAGCTTTAGGGTTTAAAAACTGATGCTGCAGTCTCTCAGTCTCTCAGTCTCCTGAACGATGAGAGAGAGGGGTTAGAGACTGCATGTGACCATGACAACATGTTTGCAGCTACACAGAGAGTGATCATCTTTGTATGCAAATGATAACTTTAGGATCTGGCTGAAACATTGTTGATTCAAAGATCGGAAGGATAATTCATTCATTATTTGCATTTCTTTCACTTGCGCACGAGAATAAAATAATTATTCTGAGCATGTGTTTATTACTAAACAAAACATTAAGACTTCCATCAGCAAGTAAACATGCGGGTATACATCTTTACAAAATGGACATCCACCATGCCACTTTGTTTCCAACAGTTTAAAAGATGTATAGGTATGTGTGCTACTGTACATAATTAAAATCTAATTATGTACAGTACTACTGGAAGGTACCCCAGTGCAAAAGTATAACAACTGTGAGGCCTTACCCAGTATCCCACAGGGAGTAGAAGCGCCCGCTCCATGGAGCAATGTAACCTGAGGGTGACACACACACAAGTTAATTTAAACACAGACAGACACAACACACACCAACCTTGTTCGCACGCTCTGTGATCTGTGTATTCTGTCAGGCATCAGTGGACTGCTGATTGGTTGATGTACCCATCATATAATCATTCTCTGATGTGCCTGTACTGCAGACCTGATCAGCTGTAATGAGCTCTCTGACCTGCATCTCTTGTCGTTATAAAGCCACACACACACACACACACACACACACACACACACACACACACACACACACACACACACACACACACACACACACACACACACCACACACACACACACACACACACACACACACACACACACACACACACACACACACACACACACACACACACACACCACACACACACACACACACACACCACACACACACACACACACACACACACAAGCCCCCTCAGACTGAGACTCGGGGGACAACAAGGTTGCTTTCAGTTACTAGGAGTAAAAGAAGACATTAAATATTGCCTTTCTATTGTTAATTTAAACACATGCACAAACACACATATGGATACATACATGTGTGGAGGGAGATGGGTTGGGTACGTTTTTCCCTGTGCAGAAGAAGACCGTATGAACCAACCTGTGTATGTCAGGTAAATCACGCCGAGAAAAACCAGTCCAGCAGCCAGAGAGACTCCCAGGAAGAACATCGTCTGGAACTCCTGCTTGGTGAGTCTGTCCTTCAGGTACTGCAGGAAGGCGTAGACCTGCAGCAGCACGAACACTCCTGCAGAGACACACTTAGTTTTGTAGAACATATCTTTATGACTTTATTTGGAAAATAATACATATATATCCCGCCGCTTTAAAAAAAAATCAAGTTTATCTTAAAACGATAACGACACGCACACATCAGAAGTGTTGTTGGTCGCTGTAATTGTGGACAGCATGGATAGGAGACCCCTTCCTAATTGCGTCTTGATGTAATGAAATGGAGAGGCATAAACCACCGTCCTTGTTCCGTGTCATCAATCAGTTCTGAAGTTCAGCTGAAGCTCATCAGCTGAAAGCTTTGGCAGTCTGAGTGAGTCAAGTGGGCAAGAGGACGTAGTCTTCATGGTATGGCAATCTCCTGCATCTATGAACATGCGTGTCCACGATGACGGTCACTTATTACAGCGAACAATCACACTGTCCGAGGACTGAATATGTGGGCACACGAGTACTGCATTAAGAGAGACTCCATGTTTTTGTACTGCAATAAACAAAGAGTTTGAACTTTTGAATGGGCCCACAGGTTGCTGGTACTGACCTGCGGCGGCCATGTGTTCACTGGTCCTGATTGGCTGAAAGCCCACAAAAGGGATCTGCATGGACAACACCAGGCCGATGATGTAGAAGGTGCTGTAGGCTGGTGCGAGAAACAAACGGTTAAGAACAGTTTAAGACAAGTTACTGACAAGTGATCGCATTCATTGGATTTATACCCATAACATGTGCCCACAATAACAGAATGGTATTCAATTATTCATTCTAGTGCTGTGCTTGATTGGACCAGTCGCTGCTTGCTGTACCATCTGTTGCTGTACCAGTCGTACAGCAACAGATGAGTCTCCAGACCAGAGATTATTATAATTGTTTAAGTCTATTTGCGTGTCTCTTCAGCTTTTCGGACGATCCTTAAAGATATTCCAGTACAGTATGTGTGCTTCATCAGAAAGCTAAAGAGAACCCAGCCTGTGTATGTACTTGACATGTCATTATTACCACAGGATAACGATGTGTTGGTTATTGATCTGGATGTGAAACAATGGTAATGTGTTACAGCGTCATTTCGGACCTTGGAGCCTTCGATCAGGAATCGATTCACGATCAGAAAGGCAAAGTCCTTGAACGTGAGACGGCTTTGATTTGCTTTCCCTGCGTGCTTTGCCACGTTCTATATATCTTAAAGTAATGTCATCACATGTCTCTTCTCCTCTGTGGGACTTGTGTAAGCTTGATGTCCGTCTCATTATAAACATCATCAGCTGCTATTCATCATCAGTAACCGCTACTCTGTTACCTCCAAATCAATGCGTGTACGTTCATGACTTTGAATGTCAAAAGAAACCTGTGTGTGTGTGTGGTGTGTGTGTGTGTGTGTGTGTGTGTGTCTCACCTATGTAGACTCTCCTACTGTAGCGCTGCATGAGCAGCAGGACAAATACATGAAGTGGAATCAAGTTGATGATGAACACGTATCCACCCCAAGCAGACACCTGGGAAACAAGCAGAGCATGTTCTCAGTCATTTAGAGCTTTAGCAGCAGTTCTCAAAATAGAAATAAGAGGTGTAACTATTTGGTTTGTGTATGCACACAATGAACATACACAGTTGCCATTTAGATCTCTGCTAAATATGTGCCATGCTTCTGCAGCAGAATCATAATATCAGAATCGGTGTGCCGAGCCCACGAGCCCCCGTAGGCTGCTAAATGAAAGGTGGCTGTGATTCTATGACTCTTTCATAATGAGATGTGAAACCAAGAGGGAGGGGGCAAAGCTGCACAGCCCACCTGAGAGCTGCGATATTCACGACTAATATATTATGACTACAGCGCAGTGGTCACGGTAACCAAATATTTCCGACAGATTAGAACAAACTCGGAACAACACGACGCGTTAGTGGCGGGTTCAGACCCGACGGGTGATAATGGATTATGGCGGGAATGTTACGATCCTGTCTGAAAAGGTCTAACGCCACCTCTGCTACAGCGTTAAGACTACCCAGTACTCGGGTGATGCTGCGGGGTCAAAACCCTCCAAAGGCACACGAGCACAGAAAAACAGACATATTTTCAAGCTTGTGCTTTTAGCTTGTTCTCTACAAGTGTAATGTAATTATTGGTGGATAAGACGCTGCAAGAGAAAAGGTGTCACCGCTTACAGTGTAATGATAACTGAGTTTGGGTATGTGTTCTCACCATGTAAAAATAGGAGAGGCAGCATCCAATAGTCCAGAAAACAGATCCCGTCTTCACCGACTTCACCTGATGAGCAGCAACACACAACAAGTGTTTAAGTCATTGTAGTTCAGAGATGTGTCATCAGGCCACCAGGGCCTCTACTGAAGTGACAGTACAGACATTGGGAGACAGAAGGGATGAAAGGCTTTACCAGATGAGCTACAGGGCAGCCCATGCAGCTCGTCTATTCAAGTGTATTACCCAGCTATTAACAAAGAGCAGCCACCTCAAGCAGCAATGGCAACGGTTATAAATAGCTGCATTCAGGAGAGTCTAAACACTAGTAAAGTATGCATGGGCGTACCCAGAGGTAGTAGGTGAACTGCAGGGCAAAGATGGCGATGCCTTCATTGTCAAAGGAGCCAGCCACAGAGCGGGAAATGTAGCCGGGGACGATGGCGATGAAGCAGGCTGCCAGCAGCCCTGCCCCCTGGTTCCAGATCTCCTTGGTGAGCAGGAAGGTGGAGATGGAGGTCAGGCTGCTGAACACCGGAGCCAGGAACACACAAACATCCCGGATGTGGACGGTGATGTGCAGCAGGTTGAGAATATAATGGACGAGGCCCGCCGTGACCATCAGGCCTGGGTACACCTGGGGAAGGAGCGGCGACACAAAGGTGACTTTGCAGTAATTATCCCGTCAGAAGTTATTATTAAAGTCTGAAGAGCCAGCCCATCTCCCACATAGCGCTGCACAATTATGGCAACAATTATTAAACAGATTTTAGACACAAAACATATTTATTTCAATCATGCATTTAAAAACAGTGCTGCTTTCACTTCCATGTTTTTGCTACACTCCTGATCACGTTCAAATCTCTGTATCGAAATAAGACAGCAACTTATTTACAGGATTTCTCCCAGAAACAAAATAAAGTCAAATTCAACCAAAGACTTGACCTGGTCCAAAATAATAAATGAACAGAGCAGATTTCATTTACACATTTCTGAATAAAACAAATTAACCCTCACCGTGCCTCCTACTATCCTACCCAGAGGGTACCAGGCTCTTTCGTCAAACCAGTTGAGGAACTCATAGAAGCCATTGGTAGTGAGATGGTGAGTAGCCCTGTAGTTGAACCTGAAACATGTGAACACAGAGAGATGGGGGGGCTGTCAGAGAGGGCAAACCACAGAGAGCAGCTCAGAGGACTGCAGTGTCAGATTGAAGGAAGTACGCTCATGTTGGAATGATTCTGTTGTGCAGCACTTACAAGTTGTCTGACATTGTTGAGATACACAAGGCAATAAGGCAATGTTCCTTGATCTCTGAAAGTGACTGGGTGATTTAGTTAACAAAATGCAGCACCCCAGTTCAAGTTAGTATATTAGCATGCCCTCAGCCCGAAAGTTAGAAACTGAAACACAATCTTTACAGTCGACCTATGGCATGGTGACGGGAGATCAATACATGCATTTATGTATTTAGGCATTTCCATTGAAGTTGGTTAATGTCAAGGCAGGTCTACATTAGGACACCATTCCTGTTCATTGGCACATTAGAGACCTTCAAAAAGGAAAATGTATCAGGTGTTGTAGTCAAGTCACCAATTCACGAGTCCAAGTCACCCTCGAGTCACCACTCTTCGAGTCAGAGTCCAAGTCCGAGTCACCAAGGGAGAGTCGTAGTCGAGTCCGAGTCCAAGTCACCCAAGGAGTGTCCAAGTCGAGTCCGAGTCATCATTACCTGTGTTCGAGTCCGAGTCCAAGTCCGAGTCACCAAGGGAGAGTCGTAGTCGAGTCCAAGTCTGAGTCACCCAAGGAGTGTCCAAGTCGAGTCCGAGTCATCATTACCTGTGTTCGAGTCCGAGTCACAAGTCTATATAGGATATATGTTTTGAAATGTAGCTGCTCCTCTACATTGCTGTTATCCTGTCTATTGAACTGCTGTGAAGCGAGTTTGGCTACAATTCTTGTAATAGGTGCTATACAAATATAAAGCTTATTTCTAATATTAATATTATTATTATATATAAATAAACTATATTTAAAATTAGTTACCTTTTAGAGAAGTGATTATATTTGTATGCCAATATTTTCCTATGGTAAAGTTTTCGTTTTGCACTTTAATTTGATAGTAATAAGATCGGGACTCTTATTTTGAAGGAACTTTTACGGGTTAAATCAGTTTACGATAAAGATGTATCCCCAGAAAGCACATGGCTACTTAGCATGCAAAATGACGTCATTCTGCATGTTAAGTATGTGCTTTCGTTATCGGCTGAATCTTTATTTATTGATTAGATCACGTTACTCTGATGATAGTGTTCAAGACAGCCTATATGTCTGAACTCGATCCTAAGAGTAATGTGTTACGGAGCCTTCTCTTCAATATTGTTTCCACATAACGAGCATTTTGCGCTGCTCTTTTCCAATGTGGAAGCAGAATGTGTGAAAGCATACAGCACGATGCGGGGTGTGTCTGTAGACATCTCTAGACTGGAACAGCGGGGCCCAGTACTTGAACTCGCCATACAGGATAGAGGACATCAGACTCCAGAGAAAATGTGCTCGAGTCC
Organism: Champsocephalus esox; assembly: GCA_036324585.1. Lineage (NCBI taxonomy): Eukaryota > Metazoa > Chordata > Actinopteri > Perciformes > Channichthyidae > Champsocephalus > Champsocephalus esox. The sequence continues at coordinate 39,458,794 of CM070478.1, forward strand.
GAGTCCAAGTCGGAGCGTCAATGTACGAGTCGAGTCCGAGTCATCGTGGGGGGGGGAATTCACAAGTCCGAGTCCGAGTCATCCTGTGCGAGAATTCACGAGTCCAAGTCCGAGTCGCGTCAATCAGTGAGCGAGTCCGAGTCGAGTCACGAGTCCCGAAAATCGGCACTCAAGTCCGACTCGAGTCCGAGTCCGAGTCCAGGACTCGAGTACTCCATCTCTGGCAGGTATAAAACTTTCCATCCATTCCAGCCTTCCATTTCTTAAGCTAACAGCCAACAAGACTTTGAGAAACAACCCCACCACAGACTTGTCTACGATTCTACAGGCCTGGTAGATAAAGTGCTGCCTCTGGCCTTCCGACGGAGACTCTGCTGGTCCACAGCAGTTAGTGTGTTGTCCTCTGAGCTTTTATTAAGTATTAAAGAGCTCAATAGTAAGTGTCTCCTGGTGAAAAGATGAAATATAATTTAGGGATTGCAGCATACGGCTTGCTTAGGAGTGAGTGCTATATTGAGAAGAGAAGTGCTGGCAGCTCATGCTCCCTCTTGAGGCTCAGGTACATTATTGGAGAAAAAGTGCCTGCACACATACACAACCCACAATCCATTGGGTGCTCCGATTCCCGTCTGTGTTGACAGAATACCTTTTATTTTCCTGAGCCCTAGGAAGCTTGCAGCATCTTAATTGTAAGTGGTCAGAAGAAACACTCACAGCCCACACTTACATCTCTGGATAATAGGCTCGTAAACGGTTTCTAGTCTGGGTCGTGGAGAAAACTACATTTTGTGTCATCCTTAGGATCCAGCTCAAAAAACATTGGGAAAAGTTTTCATGCATCTCACAGTAATGGCTAACTAGCCATTACTGTGCCAGACAAAGACATTGAATGGACACCAACTGCAAGACCAATGCTTGTGCATGTTAGCAGTAGCTGGTGAGGGGCACCTATGAGACTACGTTTTTTTCCCGTAGCATTGCAGACAATGAATTGACTGAAGCAAATAAATAATGTTAAATGTTCCTCACTGGTTGGTTCAGTCAATGTTTATTTATATAGCCCAATATCACAAATGTTACATTTTTCTCAGTGGACTTCACAGTGTGTACAGAATATCAGTGTGACAATACGACACCCTCTGTCCTTAGACCCTCTGTCCTTAGACCCTCTGTCCTTAGACCCTCTGTCCTTAGACCCTCTGTCCTTAGACCCTCTGTCCTTAGACCCTCACATCGTACAAGGAAACCCTTCCGGAGAAAACCCAGTTTCATCTTCATGGTCTCTCTCCAGGCACTGGGGTTAACCACTGTAGGACTCGTGGTGCATTCACTCAAGCAAGCTAGTGATTACACTTTTCCTATTTCTTTTCTTAGTGTAAATGGGAGGTTGGAGAATTGTTTCTATGTGAATCAAGGTGTCATACAATGAAAGTGTAGTCTTGGGCAGGGGTTCCCAAACCTTTCAGCCCGCGACCCCCAAAATAACTGTGCCAGAGACTAGTGTTGCACGATTAATCGAAAAAAGATCCGTGATCTCGATTCAGACACCTATGCGATCTCATTTCTAAATTACGGCGATCCTATGACGTCATGCTGATTTATTTATTTTTTATTATTATTTTGCTTCTGAATAATACCAACTTGCAATGTCAATCATACTTAAACGATGTAAAGCGAATATACTCTATGCATTTAACATTAAAGTACCATGATCACATGCAAATGGTAGTGTTCTGTCTGTCTCTCCTCCTCGCATGCAGTGTTAACGCTTCAGCCACTCGGGTTGCCAGTTTTTGCGGAAGGAATAAGCAACCAGGTCTATGAAAACAAGCGCAAAAGAACATGAGCACTTTAAACCTATATATGTCGGGTCTACAAGCTCACTACCGCAACAACCATTATTACTTACTACCAAGCAACTTTACAGAAGGATAAGCCCAATGTGGCTTATAATAAGTATACCTGGCAACACTCACTGACTGCAGCACGTGAGGGCTGGAGCCGGCAGTATGTTTACAGAAGCGTTAGCATTAGCACTGATTAGCAAAGAGTGACGAGAGCGACTAGTAGTACAAGAAAAACAGAAATGAGTGACGAGGAGGTCGAGGACAATGACAACAACACCGATGAAAATCCCGGTGGCGACTCTGGCGAGAGGAAAGTTGTGCTTGTGCCGAAAAAAGGACCACATTCATCCAGTGGGTGGAACTTTTTTGGATTTGATCCTGATGATGACTTACAAAAAGTCGTCCACTGTAAGCATTGCTCTCGCATCGTCGCAACGACGTCAGGTAACGCCACAAACCTATTAAATCACCTGCAACGTCACCATTAAATATTTTTGTTACAAGAGAGACAAATGTTGTCTGTTTAAATTCATGGTACTCACGTGACGTCTAAGAGTAAGAGTGCAATCAATATTTTCATTGAAACGATGAGAATCGTGTGAGAATCGTGATCTCAATTCTTATGGAGGAAAATCGTGATTCACATTTGAGCAAGAATCGCGCAGCACTACCAGAGACTGGCGACCTCCCGCCACGTGAATTGTCAACGGCGGGGAGGGTGGGTTGTTAGTGAATTGTCAACGTGGGGAGACATTCTACAGATGGCCAGTCCGCCCCTGAAGAAGGTCTATGCACACGTTATTATTAATAATAGTAATACAAAGAACAGTGTTTCCCATACATCGACATACAAACCCAAACAGATCCTCAACTCCCCCGTGTCTCCCTCATGAAGGCGAGACACCCCGGGGAAAAACATTGTTTTTCATGCACTGGTCAATTTTGATATGTTGTTCTATTTTGAGTCCATAACATGTTTTCTTTCAGGCTTTTGGAAGGAAAATGTACAAAATATATACCTAAATACACATTTAGGTGTTTATTTTACTATAGTTTGTCTATTTGCGTCTGTAGATTTCTCCTAAAAGTTAGCTTTCTAATGTAACATAAAGTACCGCGACCGCTGTGTGCACCATGTCAACAGCGATATCGCTGGAAAGCTCCATCTCTCCTGCACAATCTCATCGGATCCAAATATGGTCATTTCCTTTGCATCAGCAACCAATTGTGAAAATACAAAAGGGTCTTAAACCAAGAAACTAAATCTCATTGGCTGGTGCCAATTTCTGACAACGTGATTCGTTCAGATGCGTCACGTTGTGTGCTAAAACACTTCCTGGTTAGCTTTCCGCTAGAAATGTAAGGCCCAATGCCAAACCACGCCCTACACCCTACCCACTCCCCCTCCGTGACGGAGTGAACTCCGTGGAGTGACACATGAGGCTGTCAGATGGAGGGAGTAAACACAGCAGCAAGCTTTGGGACGGCCTCCCCTCTCTCCGGCAGAAACAGGAAATGCCGCAACTGTATGTAACAACGGTTTCAAATCAGCATCTCTTAGACAAAAAATGTAAACGAATAACTCAAATAAAACTCCAAACTTCTTTCATTGTGTTTCAAAGCTCTTTTAGTTTTAAACCTGATGTTTATAAGCTTCTTAGTTTTTGCAAAAGTCTGTAAATATACACAACTTTATAATAAAATGCACACATGTACCTTTTTCTAGATTAAACACAGTATGATCCTAAATTAAAAACATGTGAGGTTATCATGAGGTTGTTAACATCGCAGTTTATCAGTGGATGTTTGCTGGAACTACTTGTAAACAGCGCGTTTCCTGACGGACACACACAGCGTGACTCCGGTCAGGTAGAGACCGATCTCAAGTCAGCACCGCTGCAGACTCGCTGTTTGAGGGCTTGATAGCCCACTCCCCTCCACACTCGTTGGTTTGGAACAGCACTTAATGTGGCGGACCCTCCGTGCAAACGCGCAAATGGAGGGGTAGGGTGTAGGGGGCGGTTTGGGATTGGGCCTTAATCTCAAAATGGCAAAAGAACATCGATAAAAACGTTCACAAAGAAGACGACAACAATTGTCACTTTCACGAAGCAATGTTAGACAAAAAACAAATGACCCTGACTACGAAATACCTTCACGGAGTGCGTCGAGGCGCAAGCTGTCATCCAAAGAACAGGAGGGTTTAGCTAGCGCCTCACAATAATCTTTAAAAAAGGTAGTTTTCTCAAAATTAGTTTTTTCTCCTACTCTGAGTTCGAAATGTCCACTTCAGTAGCACGTAGATCAGAGTCCTGCATCGGGTCGCAAAAAAGGTGATTCGCGGGTGGCATTTGTGCATGCCTCATTTCGCTCTTTCCAGCGCTGTTTTTGCAGGGGGCTGATTCTGTGAGCTGCAGCTGACCACGCCCCCCCGCAGGAGAGGGGAGCGTGCTTTGAGATCAGCTGCTGGGCTGTCAGAAGAGGGGGAGCAAAAGAGATCTCCGTCTTCCGTGTTTTATCCTTATAGAAGTAAGAAGAGAAGTAATGTGGCAGAAACTCTCCTTTTTACGCAGCGGTCCAGACATAGACATCAAACGGCGACACATATTCAGTTGCCAGTTACTTTGGCATTAGGGCAGGGATATCTAGATACTTCCCAAGGTTTGAAATCATGAAGTGTGCTACTTTTAAAGCAAGCAGCGATGTTTTCAAATCTGTAATCAAAAAGCTCCTCAAAAACACTATCGAAGCAGTTCCTGCCGTTGTTACGTTAGTTCAAACAGTAACAACGGACTACTTTTCTTAGCGGATGCATGTCAATTTAAATCAATACATAAAACTATTTTTTAAATCAATAAAATAATTTTCCAAATCCATAAAAGCATTTAAATTAATATTGGGAGTCATGTCGTTACTTTCTTGAGAATGTGGCCATGTGTAATAAACTGGATAATGTGCACATTGCACAATGTGCCTTCATGCCGATCTAGATCCCTCCGCAAAAACAAAACAAAAGGCTCTTTGAGTCGGCTCGTTCGCGACCGACACATCACTACTGAGCACGCCACATTCGAAATAGCTGAGGTAAAGCTCTCTAGCGGAAAATACAGCATTTTCAATAACGCTTCCTCAAGAGCGAAATCCAACGTCTGGGAGGCTTTTGGTGTCATCCTAGATGGAGGAAATAACCAACATCCCACGCTTTTTGAGACAAATATGCAACTGCGTGTGTTCATAATTGCACGTTTTCACTGGTCATATATAGGCTATGCGGGTTCGGGTCGGGTCGCGGATCTTGTGCCGACGGGTCGGGTTGCGGAACTAATTGGCAATATGTGCGGTAGGGGTGTTGAAAATAATCGTTTCTGCGATGCGGACGTGGACGATTCGGTCTCGATGCAGTGACGGAAGATAATCGGTTATAGAGTAGTAACGTTGCTTCCTGATTTTCCGGCTGCGGCTTTACTATAACGTTTTTTCTGTCACTTTAATATCAAATCGGTCGGGGACGCAGAGATCAGGGAACAGACGTGACAGCGGCACAGCAACACGGAGCAGTCTGCTTTATCCACCAACACAAGAACACCAGTCCAGAACCAGCAGCAGAATGACCCGCTCTCCCTGTGTCTCTGAGCCGCAGCGACACGGAGTGTGACAGGGATTTATGTTTTTCAAAAATAATCGCGTTACAATCATGTCAGGTTTTTGGTGGATTTAATCAAGTCTTGGATTGCAGAGTATGAATGTCCTCTGGCAACTTTCAGGCGATATATACGTGTGTAAAGTTTGTGAAGGCAGGAGGAAAAAAGCTTCCGCGATCACCGTCTCCTCTCCGTTCCTCCAAGCCCCGCCCCCTCCCTGAAAATAATGAGTGACAGGCTGATGGAAACCCGATAGAAACGTTATTATTCACTTAATCACTGAGATATAATGAAGCTAACTTAGTCTCATGGATTTATGTAACAGTAAGACAGAGAATGTAAGTGTGCACCCACATGCAGTATTTTTGTTGTAAATCCTCCTGTTGTCTGCTGTGTTCAGACAATGGTTCAGACTCAAGTCCTGTGTGTGATGCCTCATTCAGGACCTTCAGTGTCCTTTAACAGCAGGCCGTGGCTAGAAGCTGCAGCTCGACTGCAGAAGCATTAGCTTTTTGTTTTTGAGGATGGAACAACTTCACACACGGAGGCTAGACCTATACAATTCATTTATTTTGGTTTATAAATTAATGTCAAGACATTTATGTTATTGATTTCTGAAGCACTTTCTAAATAATAAAAAGAGAGTTCATATGTATTTACTGCATGTATGCATTGATGAAAAATAAGCCATGTGCAGTAATATAGAAAATTGAAGATGCAACGTATTGGTATGAATCGTGATGCACCGGGATATCGAATCGAAGACAGGATAATCGTAATCGAATCGAATCGTGAGACCAGTGAAGATGCACAGCCCTAATGTGCGGGTAGCGGGGCGGGGCGGGTTCGGTATTGCACGTCGCGGGTGCGGGTCTTGAAAATCAGACCCGTGCAGGACTACCAGATGCACCAAATCTTCCAGTTCAGGGCTCGACATTAACGTCTGCCCGATGGCCCGAGGCAATCTAATATTTAGCTCGGGCAATGAAGCCTCACCTGCTGGTTGCCCGATCGGGAAATATATTATAGAAATTGTGGAGACGTGTCAGTGCCTGACAGCGGTCAAATCGGTTGGAAAACGATGAAAAAGTTGCCAAAAGCCGGTCAACCCGTCTTTCTTCATGGATGTCGCCATTTTGTGTGCTTCGCGGATGCGCTCGGCTCCTCTCGACTGCTGCTCGGTCAGCCTCCGGATGAGGAGGCATTCGTTCGACCAACTTCGCGATGTTCGGGCTGGCCCGGTCAATACGATTTCTATACAATGAATACTACCCGGACAATGAATCGAATGCAACCACATTTTCGCGGGAATTTCAATTTGTTACGGATTCTGATGCTGAATACCCAACGATCAAATCATTTAAAGTCAGTGTATTACAATGTTTCTTAGTCCACCAAAGCAAGGTGAACAACCTGGAAAGAAGAAGAGAAAGACTGAGCTGCAGTCCCCCCCACAAAAAAGAGAATCAAAAAGAGAATTCCAGTCAGAAGAAGAGAGAATCCAGAAGGCCAGAGACTATGAGGAGCCAGTTTCCATGGCTGAGATTTGACAAAGAGAAGAATGAAATGTTCTGTGAGCCTTGCAGAAATGTCCCTTCCATCAGTGATAAGTATGTATGAACTTATTATTATATAATTATGCAATTTTGTATATGTACTTTTGATTTTCAGGTCTTGACTTATTAAAATCCTATTCTGGCCACAAATGTCACTATGTACAGGGGGTGTTCTGGCCAATTTGTGTCCATGTCTCGACTTCCCTCAAACAAATCACATTGCTTATTTTTATTTTATATATTTCCCTAATTTCAGGACATGCAGTCTGTACAAGGGCAACAGTACGTTCCGCAAAACATTACTGGATTGTCATGAAATTGTACAATATAATATTGTGGTGGTTCATCTTAAAACTCAGTCTAGAGCAGGGGTGCCCACACTTTTTTGGCTGGTGAGCTACTTTTGAAATGACCAGCTCACCGAGGTCTACCCACCCAAAATAAAATCCCAAATTGCAAGGGTTGCTGAATAACACGTTTTATTTATACATGGGATAACTACAATAGGGCTGCAACAAACGACTCATTTGATAATCGATTAATCTATCGATTAATGAAACGATTAATCGACTATTCGGACTGTTATGCCTTGCACAATTTCTCAAACGCTCTTATTTAGCCATCAACTTTTAGATGTAGCTTGAGGTTGTTTTAGGCATGTGGAAACTAACAATGAAGACAATAAAGATGGATACTTTGATTCAAAAATACATATTATTAAATAACTTAACAAACTGTTTACAAAACTAACATTGCTTTTTATTTAAATAAATAATATTTCACATCATAAGAAACAACATTTGTTTTAACAAATCGTATTAAATAATGTGATGACAGAACTGTAAACAGAATAGCTGAAACTTTAACAAACTAAATAACTCAGTTTCCTCTAATCATTAACCCATGTTTGTATCATGTAGTTAACTCCATGTGTTGCTGCTAGCATACAGAACACCTGACGTGGAAAAGTTACTCGTGGATGGAGCTACAGAGCTGCTAGAAAGACAGTGGAACCCGGTGCATTCCTCCGTCTGGATGTGGAGCACTTTTGCTAAATGTTTAGACACATTGCTCGTGTTACCGCCCTTACATGCTAAACACTCTTGGCAACGAGCATTGTCCACATCAAGACGGGTAACATGTAACCACACCTTGGAGCGCTTCTCTCCGCCATCCCCGCGGTGTGTTGCTGCAGGGAGCAGCTGCGCGTGTGTAAACTGCCCCGCCCCCTCGCACACAGACGGGAGAGAGATCTCGATTGGAAAGATCAAAAATACATCGGCCATAGATGCATTTGTTTGTCTTTTTGCATGTTAGAAACGAGTTGGCGACACTACGACTGCGAGATAATGTTTGTGTAGCAATAATACATGACCTTTCTCTTTCTCAACTCACTACTCGGAGGGAAGTCGCTGTCAGCCTTGTGAACACTCCGATAATGCCTCTCCACGTTACCTTTCTTGGGCAGAGCGACGCTTGCTTTACAAATAAGGCAAATAACCTTTGAATGTGACATCACAAACACATATTCTTCCTCCCATTCTGGGTGGAAGTGGCATGTCTTTAGCTTCTTGCTCGGCCCGCACTCATTTTGTTGTTTGTCTCTTTAACTTAATTTGAGTTTCCCCGGCACTTGACTGATTTTGTATCGCTTTGCATTCTGGGTTAACAGACTGGAAAGCGATAGGTCGCTTTTTCTGTCAATCAAGTAAACTCCTGAATTAAGTGGCAGGCAGGCCAAGGGAGGAGGGATCAAAACCTGTTTTGTCTATTTTAACGGAGCTGGATTTTTTCTTTTATGAATGACTCGCGATTAGGGATGCACGATAATTATCGGCCCGATAATTATCGGCCCGATATTAGGAATTATGACGTCATCCCGATAAACCGATAACAGTATTAATAGCCCCGATAATATACAATATATTTTTTGGGTATCCTGCGGTGTGGGTGGATTGGGATGAGGGGCGCTTGTTTTTCACTCGGCTCCTCCCGTTTTGCCAGTACTGTGGTGTTAGTGGTTTAGGAAGAGGGGAGTTCTTCACAAATCCAGCGCTCCCTAATACTTCGAACCTGATCAATCACCTGAAACATCGCCATCGCTACGATGGTGTGTTAAAAGCGTACGAAGACAATAATACAATACAGTGTGTGTGTGTGTGTGTGTGTGTCTGCGCTCGCGTTGGAGCTATGTGCAACTCAAGGCATATGCTCGAACCGGAGCTGCCTGGACGCTGCAATCATGTTGCTGAGTGTGCTGACTTCTCCTACAATGTCCCGCTGTCTGCTTCCTGCATCAAGTCAAGTGCTCGGCGCAGTTGTGTGGATAGAGCGCTCCTCTGTTTTCATTTAAACAGCTCCTTATATCCGTTAGCGCAGCTAGCTAGCACCAGATGCTAACAACAACAATGCACGTAAGGTCTCTCTCTTGCTCGCTCGGACCACACGCACCCTCCCGGTCCTCCCAGATGGCCAGTCGGTGCCTGCCGGTGAGCGTGGAAGTGTGGTCTGCCACAAGCGGGCGGCAGGAGCGGGGCTGTCAGCATCAGCTTGTAGATGGTATTTTAAACTCGATGCGCTCTGAAGCTACGGGGCGGCCGAGGAAAAAAAAATACACATGCGTTAATCGCATTAAAATAATTAGTGGCGTAATTTTTATTTTTATTATCGGTTATCGGTATCGGTATCGGTCTTGAGAAGCAGGAAGTTATCGGTATCGGTATCGGTTTCAAAAAACCAATATCGTGCATCCCTACTCGCGATCTACCAGCATTGCCCCCGTGGTCGACGTACTGGGCACCTCTGGTCTAAAGAATGCACCAGACAGCATCGAAGACCTGAAAAAAATCTAAATTTTCTAGGGGGAGGCCCCCCAAACCGTTCGTGCGTCATTTCGTCCGCGCGCATTTTTCAGGGCAATCTCTATTGGGCTCAGGGCCATCTGTAAATGAAGTGGAAAACTGATACAAAGACATCATTCCATTTAGTGCAATTCAATCCATTGCTGTTGCAAAATGTACTATAAGCTGAGTCTGACACTAGCAGGGGTTTAACATGATGGTGATAGGGCAGCAGACAGGTATCCCAGCAGTGTTTGTTGTTTGTTCAGATTTACCTACAAACATTTGATATCATTATATCATAATACAATAAACAATGAGGCTGAGGGCAAGAATTACTGTAAGTCGTAGCAGCCATGACGATAATGGGTTCAACTCTGTGGTAGGCATCATATTACTGATGGTAATTCAATTGACTGCATTTATACAGTGCTTTCCCAGTCCCCTAAAAGCACTTTTGTATTTACAGAAGAAATGTACACACATGCATTCAGAGGCAGCCGCCACCTGTTCAGGGAAACATTCATAACCTTCCCATTGGAGGACAACCATCTCTCTCCTGAGCCACAGCCGCCCCATTTCTCTGCAGGAATACAAGCCCAGCCGTAGTTCAACAGAAATGTTTTAAAAGCTTCATAAAAAGGAAAGAATATCGCATGTCCGTTGGAAATGCCTGAATGATGTTATACAGGGGTTCTCTTATCTTGTGTCAATGTTTGTCAGACAAAAAGAAAAACACCATAATGGCAAGCAATTGGAAAAATGGCAACAGTCTAACAAATACAAGCACTAAGTAAAGTCCAAACTGCACAAGGGTTGCAGCCAGGAGGTGTGTTAGCCAGGCAGCCTATTTGACATGCTGCAGGCTGCCAGCAGGACATGTGCCCCTGCCCAGTGGAAGCGCTGGCGTTTAGCAGAGTCAGTGGCACGTTAGTTAGCATTAGGTTTCAGTGGACCACAACTATCTGTCAACACAACTAGCAAGAGGCACAAACTGTCGTGACACCTTTGACCGAGCAGAGTGCACAACTGAAGGCTCCTAATGGGGGCAGCAGGACTCTCGTGACTCATCAGCCAAAATCCAGACATAACCTCGCATTGCACAGCTGACCTGGAACTAGGGCTGCACGATTAATCGAAAAAAGTTCGTGATCTCGATTCAGACACCTATGCGATCTCATTTCTAGATGACGGCGATCCTATGACGTCAAGCTGATTTTTTTGGGGGGATTTTTTTACATTTTTTAATTGTTTTGCTTCTGAATAATACCAACTTGCAATGTCAATCATACTCAAACGATGTAAAGCGAAAATACTCTATGCATTTAACATTAAAGTACCATGATCACATGCAAATGGTAGTGTTCTGTCTGTCTCTCCTCCTTGCATGCCGTGTTAACGCTGCAGCCACTCGGGTTGCCAGTTTTTGCGGAAGGAATAAGCAACCAGGTCTATGAAAACAAGCGCAAAAGAACATGAGCACTTTAAACCTATATATGTCGGGTCTACAAGCTCACTACCGCAACAACCATTATTACTTACTACCAAGCAACTTTACAGAAGGATAAGCCCAATGTGGCTTACAATAAGTATACCTGGCAACACTCACTGACTGCAGCACGTGAGGGCTGGAGCCGGCAGTATGTTTACAGAAGCGTTAGCATTAGCACTGATTAGCAAAGAGTGACGAGAGCGACTAGTAGTACAGGAAAAACAGAAATGAGTGACGAGGAGGTCGAGGACAATGACAATCACGACAGTCCCGGTGGCGACTCTGGCGAGAGTGAGAGGGAAGTTGTGCTGTGCCGAAAAAAGTAGATGGACTGTGCTAGTAGCTAGGCAGCTAGGCTTTATTTACATTTATTCTGAAGCTGTAACTTTATGTTCTGTTCCGTTTTTATACTCAGTCCTGACTGCAGTATTTAAGTGAATCCTTTTGATTCAGTGACATTACTACTTCTATGTGGAGTCTAGCACTTTGTTTAAGTTTATGTTTTTTTCAGTACAAGAACCTTTAAGTGCAGTCGTTGAACTGGGTGCTAGCCGGCTAGGCTTTTTTTAATATTATTATTCTAAAGCTGTGACTGTTTTGTTTTTATATTCAGCACTGTGGTGAGGTGTTTTGAGTAACTGAAGTGCATTCCTCCCTGTAACAAACACGTTGGTGTTGTTGTACAGTAGTTGGGTGTCCTGTCACTGTGGACAGGTGCTACTGCAAAGTTTACATTTTGTTATTATAAAGCTGCAAACAATTCTATTTGTTATGTTCAGCACTCAGGCAGCAGCAATATCTTTATGTTAGTTACTGTATGTATGTATGAGAGACTTGAGTTTAAGTCAAGCACTTTGTTTAAAGCCACAGTAGTTGGCTGTCAAATTCATTTGAGTTACTCTATGTTTTTGCTACAAGAAACTGAGACTTGGATTTAAGTCCAGCGCTTTGATGTCGATGGTGTCTGTTAAAGCCACAACAGTTAGCTCCAGGTTCCACATTTTGAATGTAGTAATGTTTGTTCAGTATTGAGCAACTACAGACTAAAGACAAAGTTATGTTTTTGTTACAAGAGAGACAAATGTTGTCTGTTTAAATTCATTGTACTCACGTGATGTCTAAGAGTAAGAGTGCAATCAATATTTTCATTGAAACGATGAGAATCGTGTGAGAATCGTGATCTCAATTCTTATGGAGGAAAATCGTGATTCACATTTGAGCAAGAATCGTGCAGCCCTACCTGGAACATATGTTTGGTTTACACTGTGTTTTACCGTCACCTACATCTGAGAATTAAACCGAAAACAAGAAATCTAACTGACTCACAACAGTGAAAGGATTGAATTGTTTAAGCAAAAATAAGTTTAAACAGTCGGTATAATAGATGTCAACAAGGCTAAATGCAGAAATACATTTCCTAATGTGCATCAAGCCCCCCCTCACTTTATATGAAATCTCCAAAAGCACCTTTTCTCTCTCAAGAAAACACATGGGGAAGAAGTAGACCTTCCTGACAGATGTACAACAGCAGCACAGCCTGGTACTGTTACATTACATGTCACTTGTTAGACGCTTTTATCCAAAGCGACTCACACACTCAACACTGTGGACAATCCCCACAGGAGCACTTTGGGGTGAAGTGTCTCAGGGACACAACGACATGCTTACGACATGCTTACTACTACTACTACTACTACTACTACTACTACTACTACTACTACTACTACTACTACTACTACTACTACTACTACGGAATCAACACATTGGGGATCCTTTCCAAAATATGAAGCAATACCGCCTAAAACATTGTCATCACTATTTTTGAAACTGATAGTCATGATGTGCAAAAACTATTGAACTTCAACATAAAGTATAATCAGATGTGCTGCAGGGGAAACACACCATCCAAATGTCTAATGTACTAAATGTTGCCAGTCTCAGAGCAAAGGGAGAATGATAGAACAATGAAGCCGTGTGTGAATACATTTCACTCCATGCCATGTTAGGCGTCCAGACAGTGACACACAAAAACTGAAGAATTCTCCCAAGCCAAAGCTTGCAAAACTCCTCTTTTATTCAGCAGACAGAATTGAAGCTGACAGTTTAATCCACACTGATGGTCACGGAATAATCATGAAATGCTTTCAGTGATGCAATGCAGGCTCGGGCCAGGCAACAGTCCCTTGGAGTACAAATAAAGAGATTGGACAATATTTGTCAGAACTCACGCGAGATTTTGGAATCAAACACAAACTAAAGTGCACTAACTAAATCTGCTCTGGTTAGGAAAAGCACTGGTTAGTTTGTTGCAACTGAGGTGCTTCACTTTCTCTTAGATAAGCCTAGACATGCATACGCATCATGTTTGAGGGGAATAGTACCAAATGTAATTGTTGTAAAGGACTCCTTAGACCTTATCGTGCAGCAAAGTCTGCTCATGTCACTGTGGCAAAGGCCCAGCTGTCAGCAGTGTGAGGAAATCCTTTTTGCACTTCAACCCTTACCAGAATTGTTCTGGGACGAGTATTTAAAAGTCCTTGAATCTGAATACTGAATATTGCATTCAGAACAAGGAGCACATTGCAAAGTAAGTACAAATAAAGTTTTGAATCACCTTTAGCAATATTCTGAGCAAAAGTCATACTACAACCTGCAGGAATAATGTGCAGCATAAAAAGGTACAATATGATTAAGTCACCTGTGTGTGGCACACTGAAATCAGAGCTAGTGTAGCGGCAAGGCAACAAATCAGAGCAGAGGTGATCTTTGGTTGATCGAGGGAGAAATCCTTGGTAGAGGATTTTATTTCCGCCTTCAAACCGCGTAATATGAAGCTGTCACCGCTCGTTTACTCTAGTGTGACACCACCTACTACTCCTGGCCGTTACAACGTCGCACTTATAATGAACAAGTACTACACTATATTAGATAGTCTTAGCAGGTTTCACTTGGTACTGTAAAGTGAAGCCCAAATGTGTTGGTGTGTAAAATAAGCATTATGGTCAGGAAAGAGAGAGAAGAAGGCCAATACGTGTTTTTGAAAGCTGTTTCCTGGTGGCTTAACTCGAATAAATTAACACAGTTAGTAAGTTAATCTATTTTTATAACCATTTGCTCAAATTTGTACGCGTTTTTGAGTGATTGTTAGCCAAACCCAAAAATATATTTAGCAGTCCATCTTAAAACATCAATTTGAATATGCTTGGTGTGTGGGAAGATTAACTCACCAGGGGTCAAACTCGTGGATGATGCTTTCGAAGCGGATGACAGCGAAGAGCCTGGCGCTGAACCCGGCCACACCGGCCAGGAACAGGATGGTGAAAGACAGCAGGGACTGCCACCCAGCCGGCTGCGACAGGCCGCCGGACAGACCTCCTCCTCCTCCCGCCGCCGCGGCGCTGCAATCTCTCTCCGCCACCGCCGTGTTGCTGCTCCCGTTACCCGAGTACGACGCTCCGGAGTTCAGTGAGGATTTGTGTTTGTTGTCGGAAACCAGGTGATGCTCCGCCATATTCTATGTCAGCCCTGTCGTGTCAAGCTATCTGGTATCAAACAGGAAAGAAAAAAACCTTTTCCCTTTTCGCTGCCACGCTCCACTTCCGAACCCACTGGCACCTTTCCGAAAGCACCCTGCACCCCCCAAAACACCGTGTGTAATTACAAACTTTCTAACATTACTTCCTACCAAGTCCAGAAGCAGCTAAATAATACCAAGGAGTCACATAGCAGCAAGGTTTTGCGGCATACTGGAAGTGTCACATGCGGTTGGGGCAGTTCCTCCTTTCTTCCTTGGAGCTGAATGAAGAGGCGGGAGCTTCGCGTGAAGCAGGAAGCGCTCTCAGCCTCTCACAGAGAGACAGGTGCAGCCAAAAGGAACACAGCTCCGTGGGAGAGCCAATCCCAAGGTAGTGCTTGTTTGACAGACAACAAAAAAGGCCAATGACAACAGAGCCGCCTGACGCTGAAGACGCTATGCGAAGACGTCGGGTGACAGACAGCGGGATGGCCGTATAGCAGGCGAACAGCACAGGGGCGCACACGCCAATTATTTAAATGAATTTTGCTAAAAATATTGAACATATTGAAAAAGCAAATTAAGCAATATATAACATTACAGGGCTTTATGTCACTTTAGGCCCTGATTGAAGCCATTACTTTATTTACATCGGAAGTAACATTCCTAATGGAGATACAGTAGATAGCAATATCTAAGAAATGGGTACTTTTACAACCAAAATGATCATTAATTCTTTATATTTGTTATGCCTCGACACAGTGAGGAAATATCCCAAAAAGATGAAAACATTTTATTGAGTAAACAGTGGATGTGTTTTACAGAAGCAAAACTAGGCTAAATTCATTTAAGAATAATTCACCGCATGAAAGAAAGGATTTCTAAGCACATGGGATATTACACAGAGTGAGTCATTGATATACAAAAGATCAATCTGGAAGTGAAGTATTCCTTTAAGCCAGTTGACACTTGCAACTATTTCATGCCGCTGTAAATAACATGTTTGATTCCATTTTGACCCCCCTGAAACAAAAATGGCAACGCTCCCTTTTTAGATCCATTATTTATATATTCACAGGGACAGCCGGTCAAAGTCAACTTTATTATCAATATTTCTGATTAATCTAGGCTACAGAAGACTTGGGCCTTCTCTACATGAATTGTCCTTATCTTATTGTAGACATTTAGATGCTGTTCCCTGAACGTCTAGTATGCAGGCTACTGATATCGGTACCAATGGATGTTACCTTTCAGCAACTACACATTGCAACTTGTCACTAAATAAAGCAATTTTTTTATAATCATATAATGCTTTGATTAATTACAGAACTCATAAGAATATTGCACTTCCAAAATGCTAAATATGTTTTGAATTCAAAATTCTCTGTGACATGCAGCAGAGAGAAGCTTGTAAGACCCATCTTTTAGCATGTCCTGCAGGAGGTCAAGCATAAGCCACATAACCTCCAGGACTGAGTAATGAATGTGGAATTGCCAGAAACTGTACTTCATCAAATGGCCTCTTGGGTAATCTTGAACAAGACCTGAGTTGTACTTTTGGAGACTTAAAATGGGACTCATTATGTGAGGAGGCCCTAACTTTCTCATACAACAGCTGACATAAACTTTTGCAGTTTAACATTATTCACAGAACCACTTTACACCAGAAATACTTAATAAATCAATCAATTTCAGATCTTTGTCCTACATGTACTGCAGAGACAGGTAGCCTAATTCACATGTTCTGGGAATGTAATAAATTAAAGCATTACTGGAGGTCAATATGGGAGATTCTTAAAGAGATTTCTGGTTTTGTGATTCCTTGTACACCTAAATTAGCTCTGTTAGGCGACATTTCTGAGATCCCTTCAAACAAAAGGAATAAGGTGTAACACATGTATAGCTGTATTGTATGAAAGAGTGCAGAAACCCTCTGCTACTCTCTATTTTCTCCTGTTCTTGTGTTATGTGTGAAATACCCAATGAATAAAGTGTTAAAAAAAATTACCTCTTGGGTCTGGTTTCCATGGACCCCCCTTTTAAAATCCCAAATTGTACACGATATATAACCGAGTCTACATCGTTAGCCGACACAATGTTTCTGGGTGGGTATTTACTCACCACTACTTCCAGCAAAGCATCAGGAGAACGGGGTGAAGCCGGTGCTGGCTGAGTTATCAGAGTATGGAATCTGCTAGCTTACCCAAACTTGAAAAGGACCCGGATGTGGCGCATGAGTCAATGATTGTCAGATAGGGCCCAGTCAAACATTCAAGAACATAACTTCCTGTACCGAATGAATACCTCATATGCAGAGAAACCATGACCTACTGCAGAGTGTGGGGGAAACTTCTGTAGCAATGGAGAGTCAGGACTCAGAGAGTCACGAGGAGAGCTGGAGCTTTGATAGCAAACACTGATGGTTTATTTGGAGTTACGGCCGGAGAATTGACAGGTGGTGTGTCACCAGTTGACACAGCGGTTGCCAAACCAATTCTGAAGAACTCTTCTGCAGTTCGAGGGTTTTAACTAGTTCGGAGTGTAATAATCAACATTCTTCATCAGTGAGACTAAAGCAATGATGGACCCTGAATCTAACTAGAGCTCTCGTCCATAGGAAAGAATGCGCGCCAGGGAACCTATGTCCCTGAACAGTAAACTGGTGGCTTGTGCTCTGTCATAGACTGGCAACAACAATGCGCCCAAGCTGCCCCTCCTTAAGAGAGATAGCAGCAATACCCAAGGTTGTATACCTATGCCGTGGGAAAGGAGACAGTGAGAAGAGAAAATGATGAACTGGGTCGAAGGTTGAATACCTCAGCAAATGATTCCCTAACACAGAGGGGATAGGAATTTCATGGCTGACCTTTTCTTTGTATAATCTTAATTCACAAACACTCTGCACATAATATGAAAGCTATCATATAAAGTCAAGAACACTTTGAAATCTAGGGGTTAAACAATATAACTGCAATTGTGTGACACATAACACTGAAAGAGAGTTCTGAAAAAACATTTGAACATGTGTTATACATCATAGACTGCATTCAAAGGAAGACATGGACTAAATTACCCAACATGTTCTTATTCATTATTTTTGCATGTATTGTATGTGAATGTACAACACCAAAGATAGATTGGCTTGATTTTCACATCAATGGCCAGTAAATATGTTTGTGTTTTAAACATTGTATTTGTATAGGCCTCGTCCTGAACCTTAAAGCTTTATCTTCTTCTGTTAATACCAAACCTATTCAACTTGAGTTTCGCAACTATTGTTTCTTTATGAAGATGTGTTCTTTATATCACCTGTGGATTTAATATTACTTTTCTACATTATGCATGCTCTGAAGTCAAATATCGGAATGAGCCATTGTTAACATTGAACCTTGAACAATCATTCATCAGTCCATCACTTCTGCTGCTGCCCACATGAAAAGACTGATTACATGCTTAAATAAATGTGCTATGAATACAAATTGTATTCATTTGACATGATGTTTTCACTGTAGCAGCTATAAGAGTAATGAATGAAGTGTTGAAGAGTGATCTTTGCAGCTGAAGCAAATTCATTAATATGTGGATTTCAGACGGCGCCAACACTCCCCCCGACACCAGTGAACATCCAGGGAGCGGACATTGAGATTGTGAAATCTTACAAATACCTGGGTGTTCATCTGAACAATAAACTGGACTGGACTGACAATTTTGCTGCTCTGAACAAGAAGGGACAGAGCAGACTCTGCTGAGGAGACTGAGGTATTTCGGGGTGCAGGGGGCACTCCTTCAGACATTGTACGACCCTGTTGGGGCATCAGCCATTTTCTATGGTGTGTCCTGCTGGGGCAGCAGCATCTTGGCTGCTGACAGGAAGAGACTGAACAGACTGGTAAGGAAGGCCAGCTGTCCTGGGGAGTCCTCTGGACACTGTGGAGGTACAGACAGGAGAATGGCAGCCAAGCTGTCCTCCCTGCTGGAAAATGTGTCAGGACACCCTGTCCTCACTGTGCAGCTCCTTCAGCGATAGGCTGCTGCATCCCCGCTGTCTCACGGAGAGATACCGCAGGTCTTTCCTTCCTGCAGCGGTCAGACTATACAACTAGCACAGCACAACACTTTTTATTATATATATTTTTTCAATTATATCATAACTTAGTACTCTTTTTTTTAAATGCATGTCAAATTACATTGTTACATTTGCAACATAGGTCGTCCAAATGTTTGGAAATGCATGTGTGTATAATAGGAAGATAAATCCACGAGGATATCCATCCAGGACCGATGATCCAGGACCACAGCCACGACTCGCGATCCAGGGCTCGCGATCCAGGACACAGGACCGCATGATCATCCATGACTCCGGATCCCAGCGTATATAGACACCAAAAAGAAAGACATTTGGGGAAGCTGGGTTAATCGGAACATGAGAGTACACAGGTTTAGACAGAGAGAAGGAAGAAGTAAGATGTCCCCCGACAAACTAAGCCTATATCAGCAAAACTAGGGGCTGAATCTAATCAGCCCTAACTATAAGCTTTATCAAAAAGGAAGGTCTTAAGCGCACTCTTAAAAACGGATAGGGTGTCTGCCGCCCGAACACAAACTGGAAGCTGATTCCACAAATGTGGAGCTTGATAAGAAAAGGCTCTGGCTCCCATTGTACTTTTAGAGATTCTAGGAACAACCAACAACCCTGCATTCTTGGAACGCAATGCCGTAGTACGACAGTAGGGTATAATGAGTTCTTTAAGGTAAGATGGCGCCTGCCCATTATGGGCTTTGTAGGCGAGAAGAAGAATTTTAAATTCTATCCTGTGTTCTATAGGGAGCCAGTGTAAGGCAGCCAGAACAGGAGTAATGTGGTCCCTTTTCCTAACTCTGGTTAGTACACGAGCTGCAGCATTTTGAATCAGCTGAAGCGACTTGACTGACTTCTTGGTACACTCTGACAATAAGGAGTTACAATAATCCAGCCTTGAAGTAACAAATGCATGGACTAGTTTCTCTGCATCGTTTTGAGTCAAGATATGCCGGATTTTTGCAATGTTACGTAGATGGAAGTAGGCGGTCCTTGAAATTGATTTTATGTGGGCGTTAAAGGTCTAAAAAGTCTCAGTGACTGTAAGGAATCTTGGTGTTATATTTGATCAGGATTTATCCTTTAACGCCCACATAAAATCAATTTCAAGGACCGCCTAATTCCATCTACGTAACATTGCAAAAATCAGGCATATCTTGCCTCAAAACGATGCAGAGAAACTAGTCCATGCATTTGTTACTTCAAGGAGGGCAAAGGAGGGCAAATTAATGCCATCCATAGTTATTATATCTTTAGATAATTTGTTTTCGTAGATTTTTTGGGCCAAGTACAATAACTCCAGTTTTGGTCGTGTTTAACATCAAAAGGTTTAAGGTCATCCACGTTTTTAAGTCCTTGAGGCAGTCTTGAATTTTATTTAGATGATTAATTTAATCAGGCTTGATTGATAAATATAGTGAGTATCTTCTGCATAACAATGAAAATGTACAGAATGATTCCTTACAATATTGCCCAACGGAAGCATATATAATGTGAACAAAATAGGTCCGAGCACTGAGCCCTGTGGCACTCCATGGCTAACTTTGGTTTGCGTGGAAGATTCATCGTTAACACGTACAAACTGAGAGCGTTCAGATAGATAGGACCTAAACCAGCCTAAAGCAGTTCCCTGTATGCCAACTAAGTGCTCTAGTCTTTGCAATAAGATATCATGGTCGATAGTATCGAATGCAGCACTGAGATCGAGCAAAACAAGAATAGAGACAAGTCCCTTGTCTGAGGCTATTAGAATGTCATTTGTGACTTTAACCAGAGCTGTCTCTGTGCTATGATGTGTTCTAAAGCCAGACTGAAAATCTTCAAATAAATCATTGTTTTTTAAGTAATCACACAACTGTTTTGCGACCGCTTTCTCAAGAATCTTTGAGAGGAACGGAAGATTAGAAATAGGTCTATAGTTGGCTAAAACCTCTGGATCGAGGTTGTGCTTTTGAAGAAGCGGTTTTATCACTGCTACTTTGAATGATTGTGGAACATAGCCTGATAATAAAGACATATTCATAATATTTAATAAAGAAGTGCTAATTAATGGAAACACTTCCTTCAACAGCTTAGTTGGAATTGGGTCTAACATACACGTTGATGGTTTAGAAGAGAGAATCATTGAATTTAATTGTTCAAGGTTTATGGCTGAAAAGCATTCTAGTTTACTATCTAGTGTAATATTAGAACTTACGTTTCCGGGAGCTGTTGATAACACTATACTGGTCGAAGGCAAGAGGCCATTAATTTTGTTTCTAAGAGTAACAATGTTATCGTTAAAAAAGCACATACAATCATTATTACTGAGTGCTATGGGAATAGAAGGCTCAATTGAGCTGTGGCTCTCTGTCAGCCTGGCTACAGTGCTGAAAAGAAATCTTGCATTATTCTTATTTTCATCTATTAATGAAGAGTAGTAGGCTGCTCTCGCTTTACGCAGTGCTTTCTTATATTCATTGAGAGTAATATGCCAAATTAAACGAGATTCTTCAAGTTTAGTGGAACGCCATATCCTTTCAAGTTGTCTAGACTTTTGCTTTATTTTGCGGGCTTCGGCATTATGCCATGGAGCTAATCTATGTTGTTTTATTTTCTTCTTTTTCAAAGGAGCAACAGAGTCTAATTTTTTTCGCAGCGCATCTATAGCACTATCAACAACATGATCAATTTGGGGTGGTGTACATTTTGTATACGTTTCCTCCCCTACTGTACATGCAGACATGCTATCGAGTTAAGTATTGGTGGAATCTCTTCCTTAAATGTAGCTATAGCACTAACAGATAGGTTTATGCTGCAGGAGCTTTTGACTAATGCTTTGTAGTCTAGTAACCCCTAATTGGGGTCATGAAAGGAGCGTCCACGCCGCGGCCCTGGGAGTATTGACGAAATCGACAAGATCGAAAAGATCAACTAGATCGACTAGATACTGATAATCCTATCAACACTACAAGCAACAGTTACAAGCTACAAAACAGCCACAAGCTACGCTACAAGCCACAAGCTACGCTAGCCGCAAGCTAGTCTGCACAAGCTACGATACAAGCTACGCTGAAAGCGCTGTAAGTAAGCCACAGAACACCAAGAGAAAACATCATGCCTGGAGATAGACACAAAGGACAATGCCGTAAACGAGAGACGCCTTCAAGACATGTTACTAAGAAATGGTTGGATAAAGCAGGATTATGCGGTTCGACTAATAGCCAATTTCAATACCAAAAGTCAGAACAAGGTCGAGAGTGTGATTATAGCAGTGGGTTGGTTTATTTACACTCTGACAGAAACCAACATAATCTAATATAGAGTTAAATGCAACAGTAAGGCTATTTTTATCATCGTCAACATGAATATTAAAGTCACCTACGATAATTACTTTATCTGTTTTAAAAACTCAGAGAATTCTGATAAGAATTCTGAATAAGGACCTGGTGCACGGTACACTGTAACAAATAAGATTGGCTGCAAAGTTTTCCAGGTCGGATGCGTAAGACTAAAAACGAGACTTTCAACGGAGGTATAATTTAATTTTGGTTTAGTATTGATAAGTAAACTTGAGTCAAAGATTGCTGCAACTCCACCTCCTCAGCCCGTGCCTCGAGCAATATGAGTGTTGATATGGCTGGGTGGAGTGGCCTCATTTATGCTGACATATTCTTCATGTCTCAACCAAGTTTCAGTGAGACAGCATATCAATATTATAATCTGATATTAAATCATTTACCAATACTGCTTTAGATGCTAGAGATCTTATGTTTAAGAGACCACATTTAATCTTCTTGTTTTGTTGCATATGTAACATTAAGCTGTCTGTGGCTCTTTTTCTGTAACTACGCACATTTCCCCTCTGTGGAACTAATAAAGGTATTCCGATTCTGATTCTGATGTCCCTTCAAGCGTCTCTGCACCTTGCTAAATCAGTAACAATTGAAACACATGACGCAATTTGTGGTGAGCCATGTTCCTGCCGCCAGTGCAGTAGAACCAGTGATACATTTAAATGAAAGTGTGATAAAGCTTGTATGGTTTCGGTTGCTCCAGATCACTCATCCTGTAGAGATGCTGTAGTTTCAGATATTAGCACGGGACACAGGTTATTCAGGGTCAAATATTCTTTATACATTTGTCAATACGTTTTAAGCATCGTGTATTTGTGGGTGTGTAACTGCCCATTCTCCCATTTCCCTAAATACATTATGTATAATTATTGGTTTAACTATAAGAACAGAGCATTTTTCCTTGCATCTCGAGCCTGATTGTTGGCCCTGTTCTCATTCTCTCTCACTATCACTGCCCTCAAACTCACTGTCCTACACTTAAGAGGGGCTAGGGCCCACTTGACAATGTTCTGTTCACCCTTTATACCATAAAAAGCACTTAAATATTCCTAATTCATCAACAATGTATCCAAACATCACAGATTTTGGTGGAAACGTTAAATCTGTCTTGGGGAATAGGCACACCAAAGTATTTTCATTTTGGACTATAGGGGGCGCCAAAAACACCACCAACTTATAACTCAAAAGGGGATGGACTAATTTTTTTGTTTTTTATTTACACATACTTTCGGGGCGACTACGAACTTATATTCAAAGTGTCGCAACAAGTGCAGAATGTGGGCGTGGCCTATACATTATTTTTAAATTGCGATAGCATAAAATGAGCTTCGGACGCAAAACTTGGGACACAAGTCAGATCCCAGAACTTTTTCGAAAATGTAAAAAAAAACGTACATTTTCAAAAAAACTGCTCACTAGCGCCCCCTATTGTGTGGTAGTCACATATAGTTTCTCAAAATGTCACGAATTTTGGCACAGACATTTCTCATGGAATTGCGAATATATGTGTACATACATTCCATT
>CM070478.1:39483120-39581345 GCA_036324585.1 Champsocephalus esox
GTCTGAAAATGAGTGGGCCACTGGAATGAATAGTCTCTTAAATTATATTAAAAAGCAGCTGAATTAAAAAAGAACAACACTGTTGGGGGGATTATATCCATTTTAAGATCCTGATGTAGAAGTGTCACCAGGTTAGTGCTCCTTGAGTAGCTACTGCAGAATTCCGTGGGATATAAGTGACCCAAAAATGCACAACATCTTTGTCCCACTGCTCCACGTCACACTCGGGGATGGGCTCTGTAAACAACAAGCAATCATTGGTAACAATTCTCAGTTTAGGCTCATCTTTGGAAGCAAAAAAAGACAAAGCCACATCACTGCAAATCAAGTCGTTCTTGACACCTTATCACCTGACATGCTAATGATAATAGCTAGTAACTGACCACAGACAACCTTGACGTTATATATTTATCAAAGATTTGATACTGTATACTTATGACCACTCCTAAGTAAAACACTTGAATCAACACCGTAACCATTTATAGTAATACTGCAGGGACACACACACTGCACTGTGCAATGACCCAGCGCTGCACAGTGTCATTGAGTGTTTGCACACACACCTGCTCAGCTCCTCCTTAAGCCCCGGGCACACGAGGACGATAACGGTCGTATCAGCTACAGTTCACTATCAGATAGACCAGGGGTTCCCAACCCCCGGTTGTTACTGCCGGGCCGCGGAATAGCTGTGAGTTTATCGTAATATTTGCAGAATTATAAATATATAAAAATATTTTATCAAAAAGAATTCTATTTATTTTTATTTTCGCACCTATACGCTATACCAGTCATATTATTTCATCCAAAACATAAACAAATAAATCAAAATTGGTTAGCATAAGGTCTCAGCCTCTCGTGCGCATAGAAAGTTACCGTGCGCCAATAGGAAGTGGAGCATACAGGAGACAACCGTTTCATCGCAGACCGTTATGTTTATGTGGGGAAATGGCAGTGCATACATTATTTGAGTTTGAGATATATTTCCAACTCGGACTTCATTTTAAGGACATTGCTGCCAGGGGTGTAGGGCTATTTTTTGTATTTGTAAAACCTTCTTCACTTCATGAAATGGCTGCAGCATCAGGAGGCAGCGCATACTGTACACACCGCCTTCACTGTGTTCCCACTGCCGGCTGCTATGAAAGGTCCGGTCACAAAGGCGCATGATGTGTGTGTGTATGTGCTCTGCTCAGCTCCACTGTGTGTGTGTATGTTCGGTGTGTTTGTGTGTCCAACAACGGCATTTGTTTTCAAATGACCATGAACAGTCATTTACACACATCTGGCCAGCTCCTAGGTTATTATGGCTGGCAAACAAGCCCAGGAGTCTCACTGACATTTCAGTGGTCCTAATTTGTTTTGAATTGTATCCTGGTTTTAAACTTTGTTAATATGTTTTGGATGCATATTGGTATTTCTTCAGGCTGTTAAATACAATTAGCCTCTGTTGCCACCTGCTGGTGAGTAAATATTGAAATCAGTTAAAATTGACAACCAGTCCGCACATTTTTTTTAATGTATCTGCCGGTCCTTGGCACAATACAGGTTGGGAACCACTGAGATAGACGGTTCGGCCACACAAGGCCAACAAGGAAATGCAGAAAACGATAACGGGTCCCAAGGTGGGTAAATCTGCAAAAAGAAACGCTCTGGGGGGGCAAACGGCTCCGTGTTTATGCCTATACGATCATTTCCTGATAACGTTGAAGCAATAGCCCCGCCTCTCCCCACATCTCCTGCTCAGAGATCAGCTGCTGGGCTGCCAGAAGAGGGGGAGGAAAAGAGAGGCTCTGTTTTTTATTCTTATATTATTATATAGAGTCGTTATTCATTTGTTTTAAAGCTAAATAAATAACAAAGACCTTTGACCGGTGGCTGTTGCGTGTTGATGGAAGACTTTTTTGATAACGTTTGCGGTCCGTTTGCGTTATCGTCCTCGTGTGGCCGGGGCTTTAGTGTGTTCAGCCTGTGCAGTTAGCACCTCCCTCTCCTGCTCCCTGTGCAGCGGCAGCAGCTCCACCTGCTGCATCGGAGCCTCGCTCTCCTGCACCACCTCTGAAATGTGGCTGCCTGTTAACAAGCAGCAACAAGTGAATGCGAGTTAGTATTTATTCATTTTTTCCGCCACCTTGGGGCTTTTGAGGGAATTAAACAAATGTGTCTTTTGTTTGTGTGATAATAAGTGTTGTGCACCATGTTACACCATGGAATAAGTGTTTGCCCATTGCCTTAAGCAGGGCTGCCAACCCTCACGCATTGACTGTGAGAGTCACACAATTAACCCATATCTGACGCACTCACGCCACACATGCCTTTCCTCACGCTAAGTTTTCCTCCAAAAAAAATGTATATATAAATAAAGTGAAGGAACAGCAAACCGAGCGGTCTACGAAATGAGAAATAGATCTTCTGGCTTAGTTCAGTAAAGTTGGAACGATATTGGGAGATTCAGATTTCATGGATCAATAACTCAATAACAAAACGTTATTCAGACACAAATGACGTCTCCTAAGTACCGTGGTAAGGTTGACAACAAACAACAAATACATTTTGATTAAAAAAAAGCCAATATGTGCTGTACTCCGAGCTGGACACATTACATTGGTCTCTATCCGCAGCCGGAGAAGAAACGAGTGCTCAGGGACCGTCTGCAAAGTGCAACTCCGAAAAAAGAGAATACAATCATATTCAATCACTATTATACAGCTTATTACTACCAAACTCACTACACACATCAATAGTCCCATGTGTGTCAGACTACAGCAAGGAGTTTGGAAGAATATGCTTTTGAATAATTTTGGGGAATATTTATAATGCAAAATCTTCAATAAATATGGCATCCTCTTGAATAACTTTACTATTATGCAGTATATTTCTACCAAACTCACTATTTGCATTGTTGTTGTTAGCATCTGGTTAGCTAGCTGCGCTAACAGATATTAGAAGCTGTTTCTGTCAGACTGAGAGATAACTACAGCTCAGTGAGGTAAGGGACTCTCTGAGTGTTTAGATAGTTAACTTTAGTCTAGTTATCTCAGTGGGTCTCAAACGGTTTGGTAAAACAAGAATACAGTTTAAAAGGGAAGTGATTTGTAAAATATCCATAAAGAAAAAGAAAATCTGTTTACAGTTCTGTTGCATATGGATGTTGAGAGATGTATCCATGAATCTCTTAATTTTGCTCTCAAAGTGCACCAGATTGATGAATTTAACTTCAATATTTTTTATAAAAATCTTCCGGGAGCATGCACCCGGACCCCCCTAGAGGAGGTGAGGTCCACCGTAACACTGTAGGCCTGCACATGAACGTTTCTTTTTTTCGGTTCACCAAAAATAAAATCTCACTCTAAACTGAACTCAAAAGTTGGCAGCCCTGCTTTAAGTCAAATGTTAGGCTAAGGCAGTCATTTGTTTATCATTCAAATCTAAATAAAGCAAAGAGTTTATCCCAGGCAAATCCCCAAAAATGTTACTGGTCTCAGGATTGGGATCCGAGTACAGCTGAGCACAATGACAAGAAGTCACACACGTTATAGCATATCGTATCTTTTTGTATGTTCCCCAGGCATATTAGCTTAAAAGTATTACTTAAATGCCAAATAGCAAATATCAAATTAACTGAGACAATCAAATCTAATTTAAAATAAATAAACTTAAATACGTGTGTAATATTCCTTTTTCTTTAGACAACAATACTACTGACAATAACTGAATCATGGTATATTCTGCATATCTACCTCACATGTTACACATACTCTGAACGTGGTATTCACACAAAAACTCATTCCTTATACAACTACACAGAATAACAAGAACACAATAACTCTTCCTCATAACTTATACAACATTTACAATTAGCCTTAGCAAGGTGCTTAGTTAACCACGATAACATGCTACATGAATACAACACACTATTAGCATGGCTAGGCCACTTGTGTAATGAATTCATGTGGTAATGACCTCGCCCATTAACATTGAATAAACTATATTCTTCTGTAAACCTTTCACTGAAGCACACCCATTAAAGTAGAACAACATGTATTATCTCATTGCATCACAAGAGTGTATTGCTAACCAGCTACAATAGAAAGAATACCGAACTAACGGCTAAGTCGCGCTAGCATCGTGAGCTAGGCTACATGTTAGCATGCTAAACCGAGTGGGTCATTCTTACAAATAACACATCTCTTTGGGTTGAATTGCTCATCAAAACGAGTCTAGTTTCCCCACACTGTCTCTGAAATGGTCCGTGTACATGTTATGACTGTATCTGATTATTTATGCTTTTTTATACAGTGTACCCACCCATCTGAGAACAACGACAAGAAGTCACACACGTTAGCCATTGAATGTTCTTTCATCCCCGGCCTTGACTGCTTCTTCACTCTGGACCCTAACCAGAATGTCAGATCTCAAACCAATGTGGGTGTAGATCACCATCTACAGGTTAAACTGTATATTAGCACATCAATTAAATATCAATATTTGAAATAAAAATTGTTATTATTTTGTAAATAATAAAAATTACAATATATATAGGTAAAAATACACAATGATAAATGGGTTGCCGCGTAGCTCACCTGTTAGCGCGGCAGCCTAGGTACAGACCACTCTATAGGCGACGTGCGGAAGACCCGGGTTCGAGTCCGGTCGGTACTGTCAAGAAAATATAATAATAATAGAAGTAGACAGAGTTTGACTGTACTTGTACCTCCTTTCAGGGTGAGCTATACGGAGGTTGTTGTTTTATTGTTAATCATAATAGCATGCTATTCAGCGTGACTTATACGCCTACAACTAAACAACACCAGGCTTGTTTTAGCATCGAGCGATCTAGCTACCGAAACGAAGACTAAAGACATCTGGACTCAACTGCCCCCTGGATGGACGTCGTAACACGAGCAGACCCAGCCGGGAGCTAAGCGCAAGACTATGAGGTGTGATTTATGAGGTGTGACTTGTGCCAAAGAACAGATAACTAAACTAACTGAGCGGAGGACTGACCTGTCAACGTGCGCCAACGCCTCCATCAATTTTAAATGGGTTGACGTACAATACAGGCGAGTCACGACGTTGTCAGACGTCAGGGCGACGTATCATAGGTGCGCTCAAAGTACGCTCACGTGGCGGCGGCGTAGCTTAGAAAGCCCTATTTTAGATATGCGCGTGAATAACGTACGTGTGGAGAAGCGTGTGAATAACGTACGTCTCGCCTCCGTTAGCATTGTATAGTATCTGGTAGGTACGGGGATTAATAAGAGTTGTGTCCAGCAGCGCTCTCTCTCTCTCTCTCTCTCTCTCTCTCTCTCTCTCTCTCTCTCTCTCTCTCTCTCTCCTCTCTCTCTCTCTCTCTCTCTCTCTCTCTCTCTCTCTCTCTCTCTCTCTCTCTCTCTCTCTCTCTCTGCTCGGGAACAGCTGATTGCTGCACGGCGATCAGCTGTCCCTCCCTCCCTCAAGGTGGGTGTGTCTGTGTTGATGTGTCGGTCTTTGCTATTATGCTGCAACTCTACAGCTCTGCCAGTCTTGGCGCTAACTTCCGGGGAACGATTGAGAGGCTTCACGATCCGCCATTGCTGTAAAAAAGTGGTCCATTGGAGTGAACGGAGATGTCGTAACTCTTCTATATGGCTCTGGACCGACTGAAACTGACGGCAAGGTTCATTATTGTGGAAGGATGGACCCCCATCCTGCAACAAAAAGGCAGCGAAATGTGCTAAAATCACTGATTTATTCAGAACCCCCGTATGGTGAGCGAACATTATGGCAAGGCAAGGCCATTTTATTTATATAGCACTTTTCAGCACGTGGCGATTCAAAGTGCTTTACAGATTAAAAGCAAAATACATTTAAGAACAAATACATTATTAAAAAGGCATTTAAAAACAGGCATAATAAGCAAAGGTAATGAAATAAAATAAATAAATAAACAGCAGGTACAGAATACATGACTAAAAAGGCATACTGTAGTGTGAGTATGGGCAGCTCAATTAAAAGCAGCGGCAAATAGGTGCGTTTTTAGTTTTAAAAATAGGAAGTGTTTCGGCGGACGTGCACGATTTAGGCAGTTTGTTCCAAATTGTTGGGGCATAATAACTAAAAGCTGCTCTTCCATGTTTAGTGGTTATTCTCGGAGAGCAGACCAGACCCATAAGACCTGAGACTCCTGGATGCTAGTGATGGAGGAGGTCGTCCATATACCTCGGTCCTAAGCCATTTCGTGATTTAAAAACTAGCAGTAGTATTTTAAAATCAATTCTTTGGCAGACTGGAAGCCAGTGTGATGATCTCAGAACCGGAGTGATGTGATCCACTGTTCTAGTGTCAGTGCCACTATGATGAGCCACTTTTCTTTCTATATTGTAGCCTGATGTGCACATCGACTGTCAACAAAACAGTTTCTCAGTCCAATGCTAAGTTAGTGGCAGGCCCTGTGTGACTGGAGACTATAAGGCTACACAAAACCCAAACATGTCCTTAATGTTACTCAAGGCAAATATATGTAATATAACCGTTAGACTGCAGCTAACTGTGGGGCTACAAACCCCTCATACTGTGAGTGAATAACAAGATGATAATAATAATAATACATTTATTTTGGGGGGCGCCTTTCAAAACACCCAAGGACACCTTACAGGGTTACAGATTTACAATTTACATTTACAATTTGACCTTACAAATTAAAACAGTGGATTTAGTGAAGTATCAGCCGGGGTAAGACA
The DNA here is from genome assembly GCA_036324585.1 of Champsocephalus esox. Taxonomy (NCBI): domain Eukaryota; kingdom Metazoa; phylum Chordata; class Actinopteri; order Perciformes; family Channichthyidae; genus Champsocephalus; species Champsocephalus esox. Next base: position 39,489,840 of record CM070478.1, read on the forward strand.
AGACAAACAACAGGAAATTGACTACAAAAGGACACAGGGTACAGATTATAGAGAAAATGCCAGTTTGAACAGGTGGGTTTTGAGTGGGATTTGATGTTGTTATGGAATCAGACTGTCGGATGTGTAGTGGCAGGGTGTTCCAGAGTCTGGGAGCCGAGCAGCTGAAAGCTCGAGCACCCATGGTTTTGAGGCGATAGCTTGGGACGGTGAGAAGTCCTACGGACGAAGAGCGGAGGGTGCGGGAGGGGGTGTACTCCTGAAGGAGGTCAGAGATGTAGATGGGGGCAAGGTTATGGACAGCTTTGTATATGAGTAGAATGTTTTTGTAGTCAATACGGTAGCACGTAGTCAATACGGTAGCACGTAGTCAATACGGTAGCGTACAAGATGGTTATGTTGTCTAAAGGGGAGACAATCATTATGGTATCAGGCCATGCAAATACAGGGTCAACTTAGTGATCAAATAAGTGTTGCATAATATATGTTCTTGAACAATGTTATTTCATAAATAGTTGTTAACGATTACATGTTCTCCTTATTCAGTTCCACTATCAGATGATGCTGATGGTGATGGCCCTGAGGGAGAGATGCAGGCAGAGCTCAGTGCTAGGACAGAACTGGCAGGTAGAAAGGAAACTGTCTCAATAGGCTAAGACTGACACTGAACAAAACCAAAGGAAATGTAATGACAACAGTATAAGCAAGCTATGTTCATGTTCTCTCAATAAGTTATTATAGTTATTGATCAGAGTTTAATCCATCCCAATGCTGGTTCTTATTCAGCACCAGCAGATGCTGAGGAGGTTGACAAGACAAGTCAAGATTCAGGGTCCAGCACAAGGGAAATTGCAACTGAGTAGGGCAGCAACGTTGTAGATATTGACGATACATCCAGCAAAACGCCCCCCAAAAAACTGGTAGTGGCCTGGCTGGGTGTATAAATCCCAGTCCGGCCCTGCTGACACATCACACACCCATACACTACACACACAATACTGATTAAACTGATATCACAATTTAGTTACTCTCTTTAAATAAATATACTGTAATTGGAAAAGAATCATGTGTGGTATCCTTGTTTTGTCCGTCCTTGAGCCAGGGCTCCCTATTGTCGTATGTAGGTTATTCTTGGTTTTAGAATGAATTCAGTAATGGTGTGTGTGTAACACAAACATAATAAATCATTGGATAGTGTTCCTCAAATGAAGGGGTAAAATAATGAAATAAAGTTATGTATCTAGACTCAGTGTGAGTTATTACTTTCTTCCTTTACTTTGCATTCTTCAAAAATACACAGACATTGCAGCACATCGTTTCACAGCCTTTCTCAGCAGTAGAGCACAATGTGTTGGCGAACCTTTGTTTCCTCCTGACTGCTCACTTAAAGGTATACTCAATTCAATTAGCATGACCTCAGTTACATATAGGCTATTGCCAAAGCTCTGTATAGTTGCAACATCTATACAAAATATATATATTATACAATATATATATATATATATATATATATAAACTCCCCCTTGTGGCCAAAGGGGGACACAACTCTTGTCTTCAGATGTCAATCAATCAATGTTTATTTATATAGCCCAATATCACAAATGTTACATTTGTCTCAGTGGTCTTCACAGTGTGTACAGAATATCAGTATGACAATACGACACCCTCTGTCCTTAGACCCTCACATCGTACAAGGAAACACTTCCGAAGAAAACCCAGTTTAAAGGGAACATGGGAGAAACCTCAGGGAGAGCAGCAGAGGAGGGATCCCTCTCCCAGGACGGACAGACGTGCAATAGATGCCGTGTGTAAATTGAAAAGATAATACATTTGCAACATAGGTAGTCCAAATGATGTATGCTTGAGTGCAGCAAAATGTAGCTCAGTGACTATTTTGTCAACTAAACATCATAAAACAATACATATTTTAGTAAACGGGACATTATAATCTCCGCACATTAACTCTATATTTTCCTCTGCCATGGGGCCAAAATGAAACGAAATAAAATAAACAACATAGGGGTTGCTCCTTCTCTGAACTTCTATGTATACTGCATCCCTCCATATCAAATAAACAAATACATAAAGTCGTGTTCACTGCAGCGATCTATTTTACACACTATGAAAACTTGGTGATACACAGTGGTGTTTTCTCCTGGAGACCAAGGGAAGACAGGCTTCTCCTATTTGTTCAGCCTTTGTTATCATTTTGATTATTACAATATACTTTGAATACCTTAACATGTACAACTTTCGATCAGGCATTTGTGAATCCATTTTGTATTTGTCGACCAAAAATGTGCTTGTGGATCTCAAAAAGAGTTTTGAGACAAACTTTCCGCCGGTCTCGGCTAAAATCTACTCGTGTCACTCGGTTATTTTCGGAAACCACGTGATGGCCTGCTGATGACGACATTTCCGCATGGTTTTCAAAGTAAGAGCATGATGGTTTGTTTAATTTACTTCCGACCCATGGGACCTTATTTCGGAAAAATTATGTAGTGAAATCAATGGGGAGAGAAAGATTATCTTTCAATCCCGTTTGAATTGTGCCATGAATTACACATATGATGTTTGTCAATCTTAAAATATAAATCCCATGTCAGAAAAGTCACAGTTTGTCGTAAAACTGTTGAAATATAAGACTATGAAAAATACGCCACTAGAAAGACTACAAATCCCAGAATCCGCATGCTGGCTCTTACGGAACCGACCAACTCCCCTTTCGTATACAGATCTCAACGTGCCCATACTTGTAGTGATTTTCACCTCGTTTAATACTTTTCGCCGCATTCTGAAAGAAAGAAGTGAAATGTGCCAACGTGATGGCCGTCTTGGTGTGTGGTGTGAGACGGGAGATGTAGTTCAGTTTCACACAAAAAAAAGTGTTACTTCACAGTTTTACGACACATACTTGCAAAATTATCTTTTAAATTGACAAACATCATATGTGTAATTTGTGGCACAACTCCCCGGAAAGGGAGGGACTTCGCCACTCTATGCGCTGTTTTTTTAATGGACAGCGGAACGCACATATGACATGAGCAGGGGCGCCGTAAGGGGGTGAAAAGTTAGGACGATTCTAAGGGCCCGTGACTGACAGGGGCCCCAAAATGTTCAGAACATTAAGAAAAAAATGTAAGTAACCTTTCATCAATCCTCAATAATTAACATTAATAGAACGTTATGTTGATAAATTACTCACTAAACTTACGATTCATTTAACTTATTTTCTTCCAAAAGAGAATTACCCAAAGCCTCTGTACACCCCCTTCTATTTACGTGTAATGGTTTGATCCTGCCTCCAAACGCGGTGCAGCACCGGCACTTGCAGAGAGTGAAAGCATGTGAGGAGGGATGCTAGTACTTAGCCTACATACGTGTGTTGTACCATGTTTCAACGACTAACAAAGTCAAGCTGTAAGAAAAGAAGAGAAAGGAGAGAAAGACAAGAGAGAGGGACTAAAGGGCGACAGTATGTCACCCAGTTTTTCACAAGAAAAGGTGGGTGTGGTCCATGAGTGGTGGAAATTAGTCTGTTAGCTAATGTTTTTTTGTTTACGAAGCTGACATTAAGTACTGTTAATATCTTTACAGAAAATGCAGAGGTCTTTAATTTCACTGCTCTTTTAGCTGACACTTAAAGGTGGGGTAGGTAATTCACTTCAGATACACTTGTCGTTATATTCCATGGAATGCTCTTCACATCCGATAGCAATGAATATATTAAATGCTTTGACAATAAATACGTACAAACATGTCATCTGTGGAAGCCGTGGTGCTGTAAAAAGCACGACCAATCATCTGAGTCGGCCCGGCTAAAGTAACTGGATGGCCTACCTGCCTGTCAGCCTTCCATCTGTGCACAAGCTTATCTCGTACCCTCATTGGTCATGTGCGCGTTTGTGTGTGTTGGAGGAGGGGCTCTGTAAGGAACTCTGAAGGAAGGGGCAGATTTTTTTCGGTTGTGTACTTTCAAATTCTAGCGCACTCGAGCTGGTTTCTCCATTCTTACCTACCTACCTTTAATAAATGCAGGCACATTTTTAGCGCCTATTACTAAATCAGTTGTCCCCCCCCCCTGGTGCCAGGACCAACAGATCCATCTCTAGGCTCAGCAGCCCTGTCCCCCCATAAGGCTGAACCTGAACCAGCTTTTCTCCAAACTGAAGGAAGTGAGCAGCATTGTGTTGAATGCCACATAACATATCTGAAGGGAGACTGGAATACAAAAAATATATATATAACAAAAAGCTAACATCTAATTTAAATTATACGTTTCAAACATAGCCAATGATCTATATAAAACAAAATACTGCTTTTAGGATGATGGACAGTTTGAAGCATTTAGTGATCAGTCTGAAAACAAAATGTTAATCACCGAAATGTTGGCTATGATATTAATACTAATGTTATTATATTAAAGCAGCGGTGGGGAACCTCCGGCCCCCGGGCCATATACGGACCGCTAGACCATTTGGTACGGCCCTCGAGGTAATTTATAAACAAAGTGGCCTGTGCCTGGTGGTGGGGCCCAATGTGATATATTTTCAGGGGGCCCAAAATCCCTGGCGGCGCCCCTGGACACGAGTACATATTTACACACCCACACTTTTATATACATATGGTCAACAGTGTGTGGACAACCTCCACACACGATGTGTCTATGTGATAACTGAACAGTGATCTGAACTCTGCAGCTGTCAGGCACAAGGACATAGTGGAACAGGGTACCGCTGCTACTAGGGAAAATATCTGTTTTCTGAAGCATAAAGACTTCCTGCAACTGAATGGAAGTCTTTTCTTTGTCCAGGTTTTAAGATATCCTGGAGATAGATATCTTCTTTTTGTTCTAAACACGTTTTTCGTCCTTTGCTTAGCCTTACACAGCTAACAATGCTAATCGGGGGCCAGCATGTTAATGGAGCGTTGTTTCCTTAAGAAAAATGATATCGTTTTCGGAACTAAGCCTGGGAAAAACTGGTTGTCTTGTTGCATGTGAGTCTTGCTTTATATGTTTTACTTTGGAAAAAACGTAGCCAGGTTGTTCACATCGATCTACAAATAAACTTGACGAGAAATAGATATATGATATAAAGAGAGATGTTTTTATTGAATGGGTGAGGACACAAATACAAACATGTTTTTTTCTGACAAAGGTTTTTGTGTTTCAAAAGTCGGCCTTTAGGATTTTTAACACAACCGTTTTCAGTATGATATCTTTAGATATAGTAGACGATTATGATATCTCAGGTTAGTAGGGTCATCTTATTGAACAATACAAAGTATCACCAGCCTAATAAATTAAGAATTGTTGACTGCCAGCTTAGAGATCAGTCAGACTGTCGCCCCCTCTTTTCTTATAAATGAAGTTGGAGTGTCAAGAAGTCCTGTGGCTTCAAGAGGGTCTTAATGTGACTTCAATGCATGTATCATTGTTACCACCACTGCCTCACTGTACATGTTGTACAGTGGCACCAGCTGCTCCATCTACAGTATGGTCGCCGTGGTAGCTGCTTTCTGGAAGACGCCTTATACCAAATGATAGAAAGGATAGATGTGTCTCTATGCACAGAGAAGGTAATGTGTGTCATGTTGTCAAATGTTCAGAGAGCCGTGACTGGTGCTCATGTTGCTGCAGAGAGGAGCTGTGTCAGGTCAGAGCAGAGGGGGACAGTTAGTGAAACTTAGTAAGTTTCAAGGGCTTGGTTGCTAAGTTACCCAGATGGCAGGTCCTCTGCGGGGTCACTCTCATCAGAGCCCCTTAATGTGCCAACGTCCTGCAGAGCAACCAGGGACATGTCCGGCTGGATGTCCTCCTCGTCTGACTGCACCAGAGGCTCGTAGCTCTCCTCACTGGCAGCTTCTTCCTCTTCCTGCTCCCACGCTGCAGCCTGGTTGGACGCTTGGTTCTTTGTGGGAGGCGCTTGTATCATTTGGCTTTTCATTTCAGATTCAGAAGAGCAGGACTCGAGGTCTGGACCTGTGAGAGAAGACCACTGAAGTTTACTCTCACAGGAAGTGAATCGTTTAAGTTCAACCCGGTGTGGCACAATCACACAGCAGGTGGATCGGCTTCAGGCTTTTTCTCCAGGGCAGGTTCGTATTATATTCTTTATTTTATGCTCTTTGATTTGTACACATGCGATAATGTAGAACCATTGACCTGCTGTATTCATTGTACTCATTCATCCTCCCATCAGTGTTGCCATATCTTGTGAGAAGATTAATATGTTAGACTGACTAAGTCACTGTCTGATGTGCACACCCAGCACCTACATACACCAGGTGACCAGTAACACAAAAGTAAAATAATGCAGATGTTGTTCCATGCCAACTTCTTCAGCCAGAGATTGTTCTGCTCAAAAGTTGCCAAAAAAATAATAAAAAGGTAGCAGAACATCAGCTCCCTCATCACAAAGCACAGCAGAGGATGTTCCTCCTGAGGCAGCTGCCAAAGACGATGATGGTGAACTTCTACACTTCCATCATGGAGTCCATCCTCACCTCCTCCATCACCATCTGGTACGCCGCAGCCACAGCCAAGGATAAGGGCCGGCTGCAGCGTGTCATCCCTCCACGACCTGCACGCCTCCAGGACCCTGAGGCGGGCAGGGAAGATAGTGGCCGACCCCTGCCACCCTGGACACAAACTGTTCACCCCCCTCCCCTCTGGCAGGAGGCTGCGCTCCATCAGCACCAAAACCTCTCGCCACCTGAACAGTTTCTTCCCCTCCGCTACCGGCCTCTTAAACAAGGCCCGGCCCCCCCACTGACACAACGTATACTCTATATGCATTACATTAATGCACACTATGTTCAAATACTGCTTACTGCACATATTTCCCGTTTTATATTCTATAATTCACTGCATTCTATTTCGCTGTAAATTACTGCTTTATTTTATTGCTATCTTACTATATTTTATTACAGTGTCCTTAAAGATTTTTAGTTTTATATTTTATGTCTGCACCATGACATCAAGTCAAATTCCTCGTATGTGTGAACCTACCTGGCAATAAACCCGTTTCTGATTTTAAAAGGTTTAGCAACATAAAATACCAATATCTACAATATATGCATGCCTTGAGTGATAATTCCTTTATTCATCCCGCAGCAGGGACATTTACTTTAGCCTTTGGAAGCCTGTAGAGAAAGGGCGTTGGGGTTACCTGAGGTCAGGGAGGACCCTGTGCTGATGTCATCACCAGTGGAGTTGAGGAAGTCATCCAAAGCCTCCTGGTCTGATATGTTGGTGACTGTCATCTGATCCAGAACACGCACGTCTGTTCCTGCTTGCTCTGCGCGCACACACACACACACACACGCTTTGTTTGTATTGTTTTATGTCTAGTATATCTTTGTATTGCATTGTTGAGGAACCTCACACAGGTTTTTCATTACACAACTACACTGTAGTAGTAAACCTAAATCTGGTAATAAGCACACAGCTTGGGCACCCATGTTGCATGCTGCACCCTGCTCTCTCTCCCTGTTTCCACACTGTCCTGTCAAAAACTACCCTAGCACCAGGGCCGGCTCTGACCAATTTGCTGCCCTAGGCAAGATTTTAGTTGGCACCCCACCCCCAAAATGCAGACACTCACTATGGCTCGCGCATGCATGCACGTGCATCATGTGAACATGATTTAAGTCGGGGGGTCCTCTAGGGGGGTCCGGGGGCATGCTCCCCCGGGAAGATTTTTTGTTGTTGTTGTTGTTAATATTGAAGTCAAAAGCATCAATCTGGTGCACTTTGAGGGCAACATGAAGAGATCTATGGATAGCCTACATCTCTCAACACCCAGATGAAACAGAACTGTAAACAGATTTACTTTTTCTTTATGGATATTTTACAAATCACTCCCCTTTTAAACTCTATTCTTGTTTATTAATAAAAATGTTTTACTGTCATATAGTATTTTATACCTGTTTTATCTATTCTCTTATTTTTTTGTAACTAAAAAGGTGTGCCTTTACCTCACAGAGCTGAGGTTATCAGAGCCTCTCAGTCTTTTAGGAGCACAAAAAGCACAGAGAAGCTGTATACGTTTTTTGGGAGTTTGATGTATTTTAAATTAACACTAATACAAAATTAAAACCTATAACTGCACACTAAAACCTCTGGTTTTGACTGGGGCTGGGGCAGTTCAACTTGATTTTGGGGGGGGTGCGCCATAGTTTATGGCCGTTGTATGCAATATAGGCGTAGTTATGTTAGTATAAGATAATAAGATGGACTTTGTTGATCCAAAATCGGGAAATTGTGTTGCTATGAAATTTGAAAAACAAATTTTCCCCAATTGTTGGCGCCCCCGATGGGTTGATGCGCCCTTAGCATTCGCCTATACTGCCTATGCCAAGAGCCGGCCCTGCCTAGCACCAGGGTTGTTTCCATTCACTGAATTTCAAGTGTATTTCATTATTGCTTGTCAATAAAAGAAACATTATATTCTTGCCTCTCTTCTACGTGTTTGTAAAACCCATTGTTAGAATAATAGGCTAATATTGACACATTCTAGTGCAGAAAATGAAATAGTCCACGTCTCCACTGATCTGCTCAATAGTTGTGATCATTAAAGGAGGTATTCTGTGTGGGTACCTCTGTGCTGCAGGTATCCAGTGGACAGGTATTGCTGCACGTCTTGGTTGAAGGCTTCCTCGTACACTTTCTGTCGTTCTCTCAGTTTCTGCTTCATGTTCTGCTCCAGCTCTGCCACCTTCTGAGCATGCTCAGAGTTCAGTTCCACTACAAACAGAAGACATGTTAGTCCTCTAATCTCACATCATGCCATTATCAGCAGTGTAAGGAATTACACAAACACGCTTCATAATAACTACAGGAAACAGTATTTTTCACGTAGCTGCTGTGGGTGTTGGATGGTCTCCTTGGAAATTGAAAGTGAAATGATAGTAAAAACGAATTGCATGCGTTTCCTCGGGATGCTTTAGTTTAGTCTATACATCCTATGCCATGACGCATAGGCAACAATAGAGACATTAAGAAAGGAGCAGTGTACTAAGGCAGTAATGTAGTCATTGTTGAGCAGTAATAACAATGTGTAATCGCTAGTGGTGTAATGTAACTAAGTACCTTTACTCAAGTACTTTACTTCAGTATTTCCACATAAAGCAACTTTATACTTTCTTACATTTTCTCAGGCAAATGTTTTCTTTTTACTTCAATACATTGATTGTACATATTGAGTTATTAGTTTCTTTGCAGATTTAAGATTTTTAGGTTAGTCATACAAAAATCTACAGACATTATATTAAAAGTTAAGCCACCCAGTAGTGTATAAAGCCATTCAGAGAAACCCAACCAAGTGCAACATTGAAGTAATGAATGCAAAAATACTTTTCTAAAGTCATTTAAAATACACAGTGCTTTAACTGGCTATTTTGGCATAACGAGTACTTTTACTTTTGGTGCTTGAAGTATTTTTTAATGCTAATGATTTGAATGCAGAACTTTACATTTTTATCTGAGTATTTTTACACTGTAGTATTTCTACTTTACTTAAATAATCTGAGTACTTCTGTGTAATCCCTGATTAGAGACCAGCAGCATCTCACCTTCCAGGGCCTCCACCTCCTTCCTGTTACAAGACAAACATCAGACAGGTCAGCATCCTGTTACAGCATATCTCTGGCTGCTGAACAAACACGTTACCCGTCCAGGGGGAAGAAACGTGTTTATCTTGTCATGACCACAGCTCGTCACTTTGAGAAGTTATATGGAACAACAAAAGTCTGACAAAGTGTAATGCCTGACAGCCTCTGACACTAGATGTCAAAACACTATTCAATGATACTCAAAGTGTTAAGGGTCAATAACTAGCACACATTTCTGAATGATTAAACTCATAGGAGAGGGAATAATAAGTACTCTGCTGGTTATACCTCTTCTTCTTCTTGTAGGCTTCCAGTTGGTTGATATGCTGCTGCTGGACAGTCTGTTGTTCACACTGACAGCACAACGTCTCCAGGTACATCAGCTTGCTCTCCATCTCCTCAAAGTCTCCCTCCAGATGAGCTGCACACACACACACACACACACACACACACACACACACACACACACACACACACACACACACACACACACACACACACACACACACACACACACACACACACACACACACACACACACACACACACACACACACACACACACACACACACACACCACACACACACACACACACACACACACACACACACACACACACACACACACACACACACACACACACACACACACGACAATTTTTTCATTTATATATTTTACAAAATGTATTTCCATAATTGTCTTAATTAATTTATATGTGGGGTTCCAAATCTATCTTAGTTCAGGATGTCAATACTGTATTATTAAAGCTTTACAGGCGGCACGTACTGAGGTACAGTGGTGGAAAGTAACTAAGTACATTTACTCAAGTATTGTACAATTGTATTTGTTTTTAACTTGGGTATTACTATTTAATTGAACTACATAAATCAAATTCACTCCATGCTGAACGGAAACATTGTGAACACTGCTATGTTTGAAGTTGTTTTTTAACACAGAAAACAGTGATCCATTCATCAAATATAATGCATCGCTATGTATTAACAGGTGATTTCAGTTCTATGATCGTTTGTGGAAGAATATCATGTACTTGTAGGCCTTTAATCAAACATATAATTGCTTCTATCTTGCTGCACGTGATAAGAACTCGTAAGATAAAACAATGATGAAAACTTCAGTAGCTTTAAGTCAACTGAACACATACTTATTCACTTTTATATTTTGAGTACTTTTATAATTTAAGTAAACTTTGCTGGAAATATTGAACTTTTCCTTAAGTATAATTTGGATTGCAGGACATGAATGTGTATCAGCGTATTTCTACACTGTTGTGGCGTTACTTTGACTCAAGTGAAGGATCTGAGTACTTCTTCCAATCTGAGGTCCACTGTCGGACATTCTCTTAGCTATTGGTGGTGACGGGCGTTATCGTGCAGGAGTGAAACACACCGATGTTAGCAGTCATGGCGTCCAAATCGGCGATGAAGGCCGGCACGCTCTGCAGCTGCTCCTGCAGCTGGGTCAGAGCCGCTCTCTTCCTCTCCCAGTGAGCAGACAGCATCACCATGTCCCCATCCACTGCCTCACACACACACACACACACACACACACACACACACACACACACACACACACACACACACACACACACACACACACACACACACACACACACACACACACACACACACACACACACACACACACACACACACACACACACACACACACACACACACACACACACACACACACACACACACACACACACACACACTACATTATTGCAATACTACAAGTACAAGTGTTTGTCTACCACTTTAAAAACATAACTACTCCACCTTTTAATATTAAACGAGCATGAAAGAAGGACATAGCAATTAGCAAATGTAACTTAAATAGTGTGTTGATTCTCTAAATTATTGCAAATAAAGTTACATCGATTGTTGTCAATTCAACACGAGCTTATTTAGTTAAAACATGTGGAAGCAGCATTGTGTTTCAATGCTCAAGACATCTGGAATCAACTCCACCAAAGATGCAGGTGCGCTGCTGGGGCTGAGTCAAATAGCCGCTCAGCTCCGACACGCACTTTCACTTTATTCTAATTGTATCCATGTCTCATTCCATTTAAGGATGTCATTTGATAATGTGATTCTTTTGCAGGATGCCTAAAGCTTTTTTAAAGCTCTTTGAATTGCGTTGTTATTGAAGTGTGCCGTATAAAGAAACGTATCTAAAAGTATGTGCGGACGGAGTGTGTGCACATCTCTTCACTGTCGCTAACGAAAAGCTCCAACTGGTGTCTGACAGCGTTCTTTAAACCGCTTCGCCCACGATGTGTTCACAGTGTCTTCAACATCCATGAGCACGGGCTCAGCACGGCTCAGAAGAAGCTTGTCTCTACCGAGTCACTCCTTCACGGTGTCTGAAGGAGTGTGTGTGATAGTGTGTGTGATAGTGTGTGTGATCAGTGTGTGTGATCAGTGTGTGTGATAGTGTGTGTGATAGTGTGTGTGTGTGTGTGATAGTGTGTGTGATCCTACCTCTGCGGCCTGAGCACAGTCCTTAGTTCTTCTGTGGAGCAGAAACCAGCTCTCCTCATACCTGAAGAGACACATTACACAGAGACACACAAGTGTGAGTGTGTGTGTGGTTTTGTTTGTATGTGTGTGTGTAGTCGTGCAGGGTAAAGTGTGTTTCTACAGTTGTGTGTGCTGTGATGCTTGTAGGTGTTAGGGTGGTGTGTGTGAAGAGGTGTGTGTTGTGTGTACGTTTGTGTGAGTGGTTGTGTGTGTGGGGGTGTGTGGGTAGGTGTATATGTATGTGTGTGTACGTGTGGTTGTGTGTGTAGGTGTACATGTATGTGTGTGTGGTTGTTTGTGTATGTGTATATGTGTGTGGTTGTGTACGTGTATGTGGTTGTGTGTGTGTGTGTGTGTGTATGTGTGTGGTTGTGTGTGGACGTGTAAATGTGTGTGTGTGTGTGGACGTGTAAATGTGTGTGTGTGTGTGTGGACATGTATATGTGTGTGTGTGTGGTTGTGTGTGTGGACGTGTAAATGTGTGTGTGTGTGTGGATGTGTGGATGTGTGGACGTGTGTACGTGTATATGTGTGTGTGTGTGGTTGTGTATGTGTGGTTGTGTGTATGTGGTTGTGTGTGTGGACGTGTATATGTGTGTGTGTGGACATGTGTATATGTGTGTGTGTGTGGACGTGTATATGTGTGTGTGTGTATGTGTGTGTGGACGTGTATATGTGTGGACATGTATATATGTGTGTGTGTGTGTGTGTGTGTGTGTGTGTGTGTGTGTGTGTGTACCTGCTGAGGATGTCCAGTCCAGCACTGAAATGAGGAAGGCTTTCTTCAAACCTGAACAACAAGCAGGAGGACGGTCAGTGAGGGATGGAAGGGTCACATGACGGTGACTTCATGTCTCATGGCTGTGGCCTGAGCTCCACACGGGGTTAAACAACAACGCACACCGTTCAGGCTCTTCAACACAACAATTGTATTTGTGGTAATAAAATAAGAGTCCTCTCGTGTTCCTCTGAAGCAGCAACATGATTGGCTCTGTGGTGAGCGTGCAGCTCTTCTTCTTCTGTGAACGTATTGGTGGATCCAAACCAACGTTAAGGTGAATGCCACCACGTGCTGGTCACAGCCGCGCATGGGGGTCAAGGAAAGCAATCTGGCTTCGTAGTATTGGATAATAATGGATTGGCTGTGTACCAATAATACATAATAATATAATATGCATTTACAATTATCGGTTGTTACATCCCTCACTGCATTATTACCCGTTGTGTAAGAGAATGTGTACACGAGCAATCCCAAAGTCAACATATGTTAACACTTTATTCATCTTCCAACAGGCACACACAGACACACACACACGCACGCACACACACCTGGGTCTTCTCCTGACTTTGGTGTCTCTTGATTTGTCTCCAAGGGTCTTGAAGCTGAAGGGAGGAAAGGAGGAGATAACGGAAGACAATCAGGGATGTACACGTGTCTTTGAACACCAAGATAAAAACATTGAGATGGACTCGGTATGTTTCTCATTCAACTCACTCGAGTGTGGCACAGACAGAAGGAGCCTCTGAGCAACAGCTTCCCACTGGTGTCTGCTAGAATGTGCACATACTTATATATATTCAATGTGGTAGCACCAGTGGTGTAAAGTAACTAAGTACATTTCCTCAAGTACTGTACTTAAATCCACTACATTTAATCCCTGTAGTTACTTCACAGATGTGGATGAATGATGTGAAATCTAATCGAGTGTTGAATCAGACTTTAGTTCCACCTGGAGTAAATCCACCAGCTACCCTGCAGTCTACAAAGTACTTCAGACTAGCTGCACCTCCACCAGCTACCCTGCAGTCTACAAAGTACTTCAGACTAGCAGCACCTCCACCAGCTACCCTGCAGTCTACAAAGTACTTCAGACTAGCAGCACCTCCACCAGCTACCCTGCAGTCTACAAAGTACTTCAGACTAGCTGCACCTCCACCAGCTACCCTGCAGTCTACAAAGTACTTCAGACTAGCTGCACCTCCACCAGCTACCCTGCAGTCTACAAAGTACTTCAGACTAGCTGCACCTCCACCAGCTACCCTGCAGTCTACAAAGTACTTCAGACTAGCTGCACCTCCACCAGCTACCCTGCAGTCTACAAAGTACTTCAGACTAGCTGCACCTCCACCAGCTACCCTGCAGTCTACAAAGTACTTCAGACTAGCTGCACCTCCACCAGCTACCCTGCAGTCTACAAAGTACTTCAGACTAGCTGCACCTCCACCAGCTACCCTGCAGTCTACAAAGTACTTCAGACGAGCTGCATCTCCACCAGCTACCCTGCAGTCTACAAAGTACTTCAGACTAGCTGCATCTCCACCAGCTACCCTGCAGTCTACAAAGTACTTCAGACTAGCTGCACCTTCACCAGCTACCCTGCAGTCTACAAAGTACTTCAGACTAGCTGCACCTCCACCAGCTACCCTGCAGTCTACAAAGTACTTCAGACTAGCTGCATCTCCACCAGCTACCCTGCAGTCTACAAAGTACTTCAGACTAGCTGCACCTTCACCAGCTACCCTGCAGTCTACAAAGTACTTCAGACTAGCTGCACCTCCACCAGCTACCCTGCAGTCTACAAAGTACTTCAGACTAGCTGCACCTCCACCAGCTACCCTGCAGTCTACAAAGTACTTCAGACTAGCTGCAGCTCCACCAGCTACCCTGCAGTCTACAAAGTACTTCAGACTAGCTGCACCTCCACCAGCTACCCTGCAGTCTACAAAGTACTTCAGACTAGCTGCACCTCCACCAGCTACCCTGCAGTCTACAAAGTACTTCAGACTAGCTGCACCTCCACCAGCTACCCTGCAGTCTACAAAGTACTTCAGACTAGCTGCACCTCCACCAGCTACCCTGCAGTCTACAAAGTACTTCAGACTAGCTGCACCTCCACCAGCTACCCTGCAGTCTACAAAGTACTTCAGACTAGCTGCACCTCCACCAGCTACCCTGCAGTCTACAAAGTACTTCAGACTAGCTGCACCTCCACCAGCTACCCTGCAGTCTACAAAGTACTTCAGACTAGCTGCACCTCCACCAGCTACCCTGCAGTCTACAAAGTACTTCAGACTAGCTGCTCCTCCACCAGCTACCCTGCAGTCTACAAAGTACTTCAGACTAGCTGCACCTCCACCAGCTACCCTGCAGTCTACAAAGTACTTCAGACTAGCTGCACCTCCACCAGCTACCCTGCAGTCTACAAAGTACTTCAGACTAGCTGCACCTCCACCAGCTACCCTGCAGTCTACAAAGTACTTCAGACTAGCTGCACCTCCACCAGCTTTGAGAACACTTTCATGATCAATCATTATAAAACACATACTAACATATACCATTATGCATAATGAGTACTTTTTCATTCGGTACTTTAAGCATATTTTTATGTTAAAGGTCCCATGTCATGCTTTTCTGGTTATCACCCGTCCCCTTGTTCTGCAGCTTGTTCTGCATGTAGACGGTCTGCAGAGTCAAAACCCTCAGGGAGTACAACTCTAACACAGAGAAGACCTGTCTGCTGCCCCAGAACGCCTCGCTGGGGATCACACACACACACACACACACACACACACACACACACACACACACACACACACACACACACACACACACACACACACACACACACACACACACACACACACACACACACACACACACACACACACACACACACACACACACACACTGTCCGCTCCAGCAGCGAGCCCCCCAACGTCCCGCCAACACGGCACCCAGACCCCACGCAGCATTCTCATCTGTTTGTCATTTCCTGGTTGCTAACAAACGCCATTGTAACACATGATCACTGATGTTCCACTGTAAGGGGGGTGGACTCATCAGAACAGAGTGGGCGAGCTGACCAATCAGAGCACAGTGGGCCCACAAAAGCCGTTTAGGACAGAGAGTGAATACACAAACTACACAGAGATGCTGTGAGAAACCAATGTGAGTTTCGAACATTGAACAATATAAATCTATTCTCGTAGACCTCAACAATGGAATTATGATCAGTAGAAATGGCCATGACATGTGACCTTTAATACTTTTGTACTTTTATTGAGTAACATTTTGAATGCAGGACTTTTACTTGTAACAGAGTATTGCTACACTCTGGTACTTCTACTTTTATTTAGGCAGATGATCTGAGTACTTCTGGGTACCACACATAGCACAATAGCAGAAGGTCTATCTTTACACTCAAATATGTATATGAATGTATCTGCTTGAGTTTGACATTATGACTAAGAGGGACTTTGACAGTCAGACTGTGCGTCAAATAACATTTCCTGTTTTCTTTGCGTCTTTTAAATAAATAGCATCATTTGTTTTTCATCTTTATTTATCATTATTAGTCCTTGTATCGCAGACTGGATGTGGACTAACAGTGTTCACTGTTATAGAGAACAGCAGCTCATCACATGACTGTCAGCTGAGTGATCTCCAGCAGCAGCTCCAGTAGCACCGAGCCAGAACACGTAACACTGCGACTGGTAACGTAGTGACGAGCAACATTAACAACAATAAACTACTGTTTAGATCATGGAAATGTGTGCTATGAAATAACCGTACAGTTTTAGAAAAGAGATGCAGCAGAATGAAAGCTGGAGTTAGCTAACCTTATCAACCATATCATGTCATATACCATATCATATCATGGGTATGTGTAAACCATGTCATAGATGTTCGTGTATCATTAAGTGTACATGTTTCAATATGTCAAGTGTAAAGCTAACATAACGCTATCTAAAGCAGCTCGGAACGGCATGAGAGAAGAGGACCAACCCCGTAGTGAAATCTTGCTGGACCATGTGGAGTCTTTCTCTGAAGTTTTCGAACATGATTCCTCGCAGTTAGTCTCACGTTTCTCATGAAAGAGCTTTAACCTGCCGTCACACTGCTGCTGTGCACAGGCAGCTAGCTGGAGACTGTTAGCTGGAGAATGTTTATTTCGTTGTTTAAAGCGTGTGATAGTTTTTCCTGAGCTGAGTCTCACAGGCAAACCCTCGACTCCTCACAATCGACGTTCCTACACAGCAGGGTCTGAAAGAAGGAATTTTCCGCTGGCGTACGGATATACAGCCCGACAGATTATGCCTGGACCTCCCTATACGATACCCCGCCACTCTGAAATATTTACCAAAACCGAAACAAAGCTACTGTCTGTGAGTCGACAGAAAGACCTACTTGTCTGCCTGAAAGTCTTAGCTCAGCAAGAGAATAACAGGTTCCTCTCTTCCACTGTGGGTTGTGGAGAACCGCAGTGACGCGTCGTAAAACCCGGAAGTAAACTTCTTCCGGTTCCTGCGTGAAAAACGCAATGCAATTTCTCCATAGGATTTTGGAAAATAGCTCGAAATAAGGTCTGTGGTTGACACACATTTAAGAGAGGGATCACGTTTTGTTCAGCTGTGCACTACTAGTGAGACAATTATAGTCCACGTTATTTCTAATGAAGCGATTTATCAAACATTTATTTTATAAACATCCACATATCATTACACCCACTGCAGTCAAACTGCATCCTTTCTTTTCAGCTAATTCTATTATTATTACTTTACCATGTGATTATAAAACAAATGAATCAACAAAAATATGTTTCCTGAGTGAGAGGTTACCTGCGTTGCACGTAACCATACCCAGCATGAGATTGAGTTTGTATATATGAAGGTAGATATGGTGCAAAATGCGAGAGCACTTGCAGAAAGTTTGTGTGCATACATTTACACTTGTATAAAATATCCATGTAACTGTGAACCAAATTTACACTTGTATAAAATATCCACGTAACTGTGAACCAAATTTGAAGTCACAGAAGAAGAAAAAAAGTGTTGTAGCTTGTAGAAAAAAAATGAACTTAGTGATGAAATGTTCACTTGCAGAAAAATACATATTTTTTTAATATATTTTCCATTAGAACTGCAACTTGGTTATTACAACCTCTTAAATCAGTCATTACAACTTGACGAATCTGCTCTGTGGCAGTATAAATCGACGAATCTGCGGTCTTGACTTTTGTTACACTTCTTGTGATAAATGTGTCGCAAAAGTAATTTTCACCTGTAGATGGGGGGAGGGAGGAGGGTTGGAGCGAAGGGGCGGAGCTATCAGAACAACTAGGCTCGGGTCAGTCACATGGATGTATGGTCAATCACAGAGCCAATCACACAGTCACAGCCATAGTCACGTCGAACCGGATGACTGCGGGCAGTGCGGGACTAACGGTAGTGATGTTACGTATTGCGCCGATGCTTCGGAACGTGTGTCGAGTAATCCCCGAAGCTTTTTGTGAAGCATGTATCGAGGCTTGTATCGTTTTGGGCCAGTGACGTCATCGATGACAAACGAAGCCTCGCTGCCTGTTGATACCACGTGACTGCTTCAGGAAGCGATTCAGATCGGTTGAACCGTTGAACCACAATGCTCATAATACCCATGGATGTATAATAAGAACCATATTACCCCTCCTGTACCCGGGCCCGGTGACACGATGGAATCAAGAGAGCTCAGACCCTCACTATATCGAGGTCGGAACATGTCATAAGTATAAATAGATATAAGCATAAATTAATGTAGGAATAAAAACACGTACAAATAAATGAATAAATATGTTCCAGTGTTTTCAGGGAGCTTTAGTGTGTGTGCTGTGGCTCAGCTGGAAAGCAGTTGACTCATGACCAGGGTCCCTGGTTCAACGATTGAACAATACGTATTTTTTGTTGTTTATAAAAGCTACAGCTAAATGAGATAATGTAGTTAATAAATGTATTCTTTGATATGGTTTAGCCTTTCTCCGGCTACAACATGGTTACGTTTATTAATATTACTAAGGAATACAAATCCCTTTTTGCAATGTTTACCAGCCTCCTTAGGCTTTTCAATCACAATCAACTGGAATAAAAACAATATTGTTAACATGAACATATGATTTTATGTTCGTTGTTTATAGTTATTCTAAGGCTTTACTCATTGGGAACTCGGTATGAGATCTGCCTGTTTTACACACTTTGACCAACTTTTGATTTGTGTTCAAATCATAGACTGTATATATAATACATATATACATATATATAATAATATATATCAAATGAAGCCCATGATGAAGCCTCATGAGATGAACCCTTTTGCGAACCAATTGGCTGGAAAGCTTCATAAGGCTTCATCTCGCCCAGAGCCCAAGAGAGTATCTCTAGAGCCCTAGAGAGTATCTCTCGGGCTCTGATCTCGCCATCACTAGCTCACGGTTCGTGTCTCTACCGGTCCGCTAACATGGCGCGTCAATCAACGGTAAGTGTTTCCCATTACTTGCCCAGTATTACTTTGAATATTATTATTGTGATTGAGGATTAAATCCGATTTGAAGACTACCGTTTTATATCGTGCAGTTTAGTGGCAAAATAACGTCAGTTAGCCAGCTAACGCTAGCTTTGTTGAGTTTATGCTAGCTAAACAAGTAGTGGTTGTAGTCTACAGCAGTAATTAATATATTATAGCCTACTGCTTTGGCACTAACGGTTGATAACCGTTTATGAAAATAAAACCAATTGAACTGTGCTGAAATAATGACAAGTTTTATAATTGTCTTGGGCTCCTGCTGTGTTTTTAAAGCCTTTGTAAATTATCCATGCTATTTTCTATTGAGAACGAAGACTTCAGAATCTTAAAATCCCTTAACGTGTGTATGCAATTGTGCTAAATTCAACACTGGAATCAAGCAAATATTAATATGTTTGCATGACATTAGTTATTTATATTTTGCCATCACTTAATTATACGTTTAATACATTTAAGTCAAGCTAAGGTACATGTGATGGTAGCTAGTTTGTATTCTTACCTGTGAGGCCTCCTCCAAACAGCATAATAACCAGACTGTATCATTAAAACTAAGTACCAGTTCTAGATCCTTGACTTTAGACAAACAATTCAAGAGACAAAATGTATTTAAAGATCTTTATTTGAAGGTGCCTCTTAACCTGAGATATTAGTTATACAGTAATAGTATTGACAATCTAAAAAAACTGAGCAACTCAACAGTCAACTTTATATTTCTTATTGTCTAAAGCATTTATTATTTTCATTTTCCCCCTCTCATATTCAGTGTGGACGGATTGAGACAGCGTGGTGTCCAGAGAGCTGCAGAGACTTCAGGGAGAAACCTCCGTATGATGGACGTCCTGTCTGTTGGTTTGGAGAGGACTGAGGGTCTTTCCTCAGCGAGGAGGACCAGGCCTGATGGAGGAGCCGATGCTGGGCACAGCTGATACCAACTGCACAGGCCTAGTCTGTCACTTTATCTGACTAAATGTGTTTACTTATACATTTAATAGGTTTGCACCTTCTGTCCATATGTGCTTTTTATTTAAAACATGTTTGATTAACTTTTGGTTCACATTTCAATACATTGTATTTGTATTTGCACTCCTTTCGTCCATTATTCTTACTGAAAATGTTAGATTACACATTCACATCTGACTGAAGATTGGTCCCATTTATTTGTGACGTTGCAAACTCTGCGGTACAAGGCACAAGTGATGTGAAACTCATAAAGTGAGGCAAATAGAAATAATCAGCTGATGGAGTGTAGATGTGGAAATAGATGCATCCCATCAGCTGACTATGTTTTTCGCCACACTTTATAAGACTTACTATAACCACCCCTTCTCTGAGGTGCAGGCAGTGTCACAAACAAATGATGGTCCTGATAGACTACAAATATATTCGGTGTACAGATCTTTGTTTTCACAATAAAAGTAGTTTCTTAGTGAATGTCCTGTACTGGTCTTAAAATCTCATAACATCAGATTTTAATGTTCCTGGGGACCAGTGGCGGTTCTACAGGGTGGCACGGGGTGGCAGCTGCCACCTCAGAAAAAGGCCTTGCCACCCCAGCTGCCACCCCATTTGGCAGCTTTGTTTTGAAAGAAAAGTTGTGGCTCATCAGACATTTATGAGAGAAAATCTCTAATGTCCGAGTGCAAGTGAATGCAGCACAAGACGCGAGCCTTGTAACCCCTCCGCCGGCCCTGGCGCGAGCGTGGAAATATGATTGGTGGCGATTTCATTTGAACGGGGGACAGCTCAAAACGAGAGGCATTTCGGATCCAAGTAGACGGAAGGAATGAGGTATTTGCGGTCAGGGTATGGCTGGGGTAGGCTACAGCCATACCAAGAAATGGCTTAGCCCCACCTTAGCCCCATCATGAAAAATGATGTTAAATTAAGCAAAATAAAGTCTGCCAACTCGCGCGGAGTAAATTGCACAGACAGCAGAAGTAAGATTGATTTCAGTAGCCACTTGTCTGGAAATACCGAAGACTAGAAACGGTTTTGAAAACTTTTGTCACATAGTGATCGTCTTCTCAATAGAACATCTTTGATAATGTCTTCTGGCCAATCAGAATCAAGATAACGGCGTGGTGTTGTTGCAGGAAGTCCCGACGGAGAATATTTTTGCTGTAGTACATCTCTATATACATCGATACAATATTATGTGTTGATTTCTATCAACACGTAATGTTGTATCGATGTATATAGAGATGTATTTATTCTCCGTCGGGACTTCCTGAAATAAGACCCCACGGTTTGATGATTGATAGGTGTGTGTGGGCTGTCTTTCATTTTGACACACAGAACAATGGGGGCTATCCACCCTTATCCACAATGTAAAGTAATGCACACGGCCTCTTCCCTCTTCTCTCTGTGAGGAGCAGTAGGTTCAGCTTTCAGAACAAAGTAACAAAAAACTAAAATGGCTTTCATTTTTTTTTACATGTCGTGTAGTAATAGATGTATTTATTTTTCTTCTCAAGAGAGTACCAGAATGTGTATTTTTTACGTTAGTATTTCAAAAAATCTTCTGGGGGAAAATCCCTCCAGACCCCCCTGCAGGGGTTGGGTTTTCAGCATGTCAACTCTTTCACCTGTGGGGAAATTGCAGGATTGGCTCCAGGTCGTCCTTTTTATTTACTACAGTTCAATTTGGATTGAGACAGGGCAATAATCTAAACTTCACACGTGGCGTTTCACTGTCAAGGGGAGTGTGTATGTAATTACATTGCAAATACTGATTTGAGCCCCACCACTGGGTTAGCCCCATAGATTACCCAACAAAAATACTCTGGAGCCACTGTTTGACACAATGACAGAGAAGAGCCTGTCAAGTTTGGCTGTACTCAGCATTGAATCAAAACGCACCATAGTAAACCATAAATCTTAATAAGTTTGTGAGGCGTTTTGCTGAACAAGATGGTAATCGCCACATTCAGCTAATAGGCATGCCAACTTGATGCTCTGCTCACGGATGACTCGATGAGAATAGTAAACTGTTAAGATGATGACCTTACGTGTGTTTAATATTTTTCTTCTTTGTAGGGGTCTGCCCCCAAAAAACAGTTTGTAGTCCTGAGAAAGTCAAATAAGACAGTGTGTAAAACTACACTGCCCAGCCAAACAAAAGTAATCACTTTGATTTAACTAGGCCAGTAGGTAAGGACTTTCCACTGGATAATAACTGCAGCGATGTATATGTTTTAGCTGAATACACGTTTTTTTAACCCTAACTGATGCAGTTAGTCACTTCTTTAATTGTTGTTCTTTCTGATGTAAAGTCAAGGTTGTAACTGTTTGCAATGAAGTTGTGGGGCGCTGAACTGTTCTTTTGAATCTTTTGATTTATGATAATTACTTGTCTTTCAAACTGAAGGAGGGTGAGCAAGCATTTTGAGGAACATTCATCATTAACTCCTCCAAAAAATATAGTTTATTTAATAATAACACTGAATATGTGAATCATAACAGTGATTGACAGCTGATAGGAATAATATGATTGTTAATATTATCATATTCATACAGACAAACATCGATGAGACAGTTAATTAATGTACTTATTGCAGCAGTCTGCATAGATTGGTACCCCTGCTGGTCTAAGAGTGAGACAAACTCATTCAGTTATTGTTCAGTTAAGGTTCATTAAATGATGTCTGTCACCTTATATATTTATATGTAAGGCTTTACTGATGTGCCACAATAATGTCACCTAATGTTATTGACTTAAAATATCAATATTGTGGCTTTCCAAGTTAACATTGTTGATATGACTGTGATTAAATCAGCATACAGCCTACTTCTGCCAGGGGATGCCACCCCTGAAATTCTCCTGCCACTCTCTTGCCACCTCATGAATATTTGTATAGATCCGCCCCTGCTGGGGACTGACCATACATCCATGGGACTGACCCGAGCCTCGTCGTTCTGAGAGCTCCGCCCCTTCGCTCCAACCCCCCTCCCTCCCCCCACATCTACAGGTGAAAATTACTTTTGCGACACATTTATCACAAGAAGTGTAGCAAAAGTCAAGGCCGCAGATTAGTCGATTTATACTGCCACAGAGCAGATTCGTCAAGTTGTAATGACTGATTTGAGAGGTTGTAATAACCAAGTTGCAGTTCTAATGGAAAATATATTTAAAAAATATGTATTTTTCTGCAAGTGAACATTTCATCACTAAGTTCATTTTTTTTCTACAAGCAACAAAACTTTTTCCTTTTCTTCTGTGACTTCAAATTTGGTTCACAGTTACGTGGATATTTTATACAAGTGTAAATGTATGCACCACAGACTGACTGTACATATGGTATGCACACAAGCTCAGATTTTTTTTATGCAAGTGCTCACATTAGGTTTTACACGCTCTCGCATTTTGCACCATATCTACCTTCATAGTATAAGCATGTAGTGAATAGTTATTGAGGGACATTATACATTCTAAGCTAATAAAATACATCTTAAAGGATATATGGTGTGCAGAGTCAGAGGTAAATACACTTTTAAAGGAACACACCTGCTCAACATTTTTACAAAAAAGTAATAGTCTTGCTGTTTTCCGTAATGGTTTTACACATTTCTTCTAAAAGGCAATAACATAAAAGCAATGTTTTACTATCTAGTTTTGGAAAAGGGGTATTTTACTTTGACTGAAAATGAATGACATCACATGTGCTTTTATCAGCCTAACACATTATCTGAATCATGAATTAGAACACTTGGAATTGTAGGTTTTAAATAAGGAATTGTGATATCCTGAGAAGATCCCTTGGAAGGTAAATCAATCCTTCTGATAAATATGCAAAAAGAATTTATTGCAAATTCCATTAAAATGATTCACATTTACAGACTTTATACAGTTAGTTTGATATCCAGGTGTTTTTCACGTTCTTAATCCCTTGGGGCTGTAAGAGTTTGCTCATTTTACTTCATGAATACACAATAAACAACTGACTGACAACTTCAAAAAAAATGTGCATTAACTAGAATGAGATCAATAATATCCATGGTCGGGAACAAGGACATGACTCCATTTGTTTGTAAGTGAGAACTCTCCCACTGGTCAAAGGAGCAAGCTCCAAGGCTGTAGAGAAATACATGAAGAACTGGAGGCGTCTCAGCACATGGGAGTGATGGCGATTCAGCCAACAGAGTCATAGAAACATGTAGGTCCTTAATGAAACATCCATCAAATGTTAGTGGGAATTCTCCAGAGTCATACAGGGTGAACCTGCTTCAGGAAGTAGATGGTCTGCAATGATGTTGTGTTTCTACTTTGTCTATAGCTACAGAGAATGGCTGACTATGTAATAATGATTAACCAGTTGACAAAGGGTACAAACGAAGAGAATCAATACAGTTTTTAAAATACCAACCAGGACAACATTCCTGATACTAAAAACTGTTATTAGCAAACAGTCTGGAATAAGGCATTTCCATAATTTAGTTATAAATAAATTAGTAACTGAAAAAAAAATGTAGTATGGAATAGTTGTATCCTTTGATGCCCTAGTGTTATACTGTAGAACCTTTGAGCAATGCTTCACATTGACATAAAGAGCTTTCACTTCATCGACAAATCTATTAATACACGTCCTTTAAAGTCAGTTATAATGAACGCAGTTTACTGTACATTTTATTTAATCATATTCTAACCATTATACATAATGTCAGTTTATGGATTCTTAAAGTTCCACAGCTGAGAGGGGTTATAACATGAAACTGAATGATGTTTTTAAGCAAACTAAGTTTACCTGATAAAACATATTGTATGGAAAAAAGAAATATGAACCCCAAACAAAGAATATCATGTTATTGTTGTCCAACTCAATGACTTGGATGGCCAGTTCATGTTGGAAAAACAGAAAGATAAGCCTCTCCCACTGTGTCTTTTATCACTATTTTTATTTTGGAGTCACTCAAACAGGTGTAATATGCTTTATATATACAGTCTATGGTAATATGTTGGTCCTTCACACACAGGGGCTTTACTGTGAGGTCAAGTGAAACATTAATTAATAAAAGGTATAACATTTGAACTCTATTTTATTCAACCTCCCAAAATAGCTCATGGGGAAGCTAATAGCACCTATAGCACCTGATGTCGTCCTGAAACCGTAAGCAGTATCAGTACTCGTGATGTTTGTGGCCAGTCATGTATAGTGTGAATGCCATGTGGGGGGGAGGGGCATGTTCCCAGAGTAAAGGACACTTCAGAATCTAAACAGATTATTCCTTTCTGAATGCAATGGCAGACAAACTAAACAGCAGACCCACTCCAGTTTGAACCATGTGCCTTTCAGATACAGCAGGCAGTATCTGAGAAGAATTGGGAGGGGGGATGCAACCCTCTTTTAATGGTCACAGTGAAATGTGTTCTCTGCATTTAACCCCCCCTAGTACCAGGAGTCTGGTACTAGGAGCAGTCGGCAGCTATTGTACAGCGCCTGGGGAGCAATGGGAGTGAGGGGGGGTGTCCGGTGCCTTGCTCAAGGGCATCACGGCAGGGCAGGAGGTGAACTGGGACCTCTCCAAGTAGCAGTCCACACTCCATATTTTAGGTCTGGTCCGGGACTTGAAACGGCGACCCAACGGCTCACAGTCCAAGCCCCGACTGACTGAGCCACAGCTGGTGACATAACTGTCCTTTGACCTGCTATTTACTTTATTGAGAAATGTGTTTGTCATAAGATCATTATCAGGTAAAGCCTCACCTTTAAGCTTTAGCTTTGTAGATCTTGGGTTGGAACATTGTTTTTATAAATAAAGTTCTATGCAAGTAAAGCACTGTGTGGGACGTCTGTCTTCACTCGCTTATGGACAGTTCCTCCTACGGACCTGTCTGCGCCAAACAGAAGGTGTTCATGAGCCTTCACTGTCTCAACCATTAAACAATTCAAATGATGCCAAAGTTATTGACATGTGTAGTGAACAGTCCACATGTCACTGTCCAAGCAGCCCAACCCCTGACCATGCTGTGTGTATAGCATCAGTACATTACAGTATCCAATGTTATTTAGAACATTTCATTTCAGCTAATCATCAATTTCTTAATATAGTTAATCAGGTGTTGTTAGCGCCTCTGAAGGATTCTAGGGCTGCTTCTGGTCTTAATGGCTGAGGTAGTAGACTTGGTCTGGGTGGGGCCCTTTGCAGAGCCCCTGGAAGTGTTGGAATAACTACTGACAGCTAAACAGTCCTCTGTTGAGTCCTTAGAAGAGACTTTTACGGCACCTTTGGAATTCAGGATTGTGGAGCATATGCTGGATGGTGAAGTACACTTGGTCATGTCCTTGCTAGTACATGTGTTAGTGCCCTTAGCAGTGTGCTTGGCAAAAACACTGGCTGGTGGGTTACTGTGTGTGTGTGTAGAAGTCAATGAG
Source organism: Champsocephalus esox (assembly GCA_036324585.1). Lineage (NCBI taxonomy): Eukaryota > Metazoa > Chordata > Actinopteri > Perciformes > Channichthyidae > Champsocephalus > Champsocephalus esox. The sequence goes on from CM070478.1 coordinate 39,516,702, forward strand.
TTCATCGCCGCTTTAATGGCAGCAGTCCTCCTCCTGGAATCAGCAGTCCTGGTCATTAGTCTGGGGACAGTCTGATGTCTCTGGAGCCTTCGGTCTCTCACATGTCTGCTGATGACCTCACCGACGGGGCCTCGCTCAGAGTTTGCGATCATGGTGGAACGGTTGACCTCTTCTTGAGAAGGGACGGCGGACAAAGTGTCAACATGTTTGTCTTCACTAACGCCACAACCCCTCTCCACTGTCATCTCTCCAACACAGCCACATGTGTCCTGTGGAAGGTCTTCAGTGAGTTCACTTATGTGGCCTTCAGACGCTTCCCTTACATCTGCATCACAGCTGGCCTCCCTCTGAGGGATCTCCCCAACATGGCAGTCCCTCTCCTCTGGGACATCAGCATGGCTGCACTGCACTGTCCTGGCCTTCTTTGAGTTCCTGTTGTTCAGAGGGGTGGGGCTGGTGTCGGGGGGGAGGCCTCTCCTTCTCCTGGATGACCTCAGAACCTCAGCGTTCGCAGTGAGCACTCTAATCGCTGAGCCATTAGTCACTGGGGGTTGAGTCCTGCTGGGACGTCTTCCTGAGTTCTGCACACTGCTGAAGGTCTTGGGGTTTCTGGATTTGTCTGGGGTGGTGCGGGGTTGTGGAGGAAGGCGGTGGTTGCGAGGCAGCTGGTGTTTGCTGCGCTGGGTGAGGGGTTTGTTTTTGGCTTCCTGGAGTCTGGGTTTACAGGTGTTGCTAGGCCTGGGGGAGGGCCTGGGGGAGGGCCTGGGGGAGGGCCTGGGGGAGCGTCTACTGGCTCCCCCGGAGCTCGGCTTTAATATGGGTACTGACCTGACACAGGAAGCTCTTTGATCAGAGAGTCCAGTCACCATGGAAACCTGCAATAGAAAGAGAACATTTAATTTAGCTGACACTTGTATCCAAAAAGACCTCCGGAGCACCTCAGTGTCAAGTATACAGATGCAGGTCAGACACCATTGGGTTCAGCATCTGGCTGAAACTTCCACATGTAAGCTGCCATTTTCCATTACCCCTCCTTGTAATCTTGTTAGAGAAAAAGCCAAAATAATTGATGTGAAGAAAAAGTAATTGATGTGTACTCGATAATCACAATTATGTTGATAGATATTGAGATCACAATTATTTATCGTGATCATTCGTTGGTGAAAGTGACTAAATGTTTTTATTGAGATTTATTGGGATTTCATGGTGGGGCTAAGCCATTTATTGACACAGCAGCACACTCTGCTTGTGGAACGGGATTCAGTAAAGGAGACACCAATGAAGATATGATCAGAGGTGGCCATGACATGAGCTGCTGGTATTGTTCTTCAGATCGGTCATGTCTTCAGGAGAGCTGGCCCATCACACTGGGATGGGCCAGCTCTCCTGATGGAAGAAAGGAACTTCTCTATAGCTCTCTTTTACTCCAATCCACTTTGTATCTATCACATACAGTGAGCTGTAGACTCCACATTGTACCAGTTCTAGTATTAGAGGCAGAGGTCAGCTACTGTACACCCAGCGCTCGGGGACAGTGTGTCAGGTGAACGGGCCCCTCTCAAAGTACCAGTCCACACTGGGGGCTGTTGGGACACTTGACCAGGTCCCTTCAGACTGAGAAACAATGAGGACAGCTTTAGACAGAGCAGCATGGAGAAAGATGGTCAGACCTGGTCTGTCCTCCTGACCTGCAGGGGGAGCTGCCGGGGTCTCAGCAGGTGTCTCTCAGCTCCCCCCTCTCTACTCCTCCTCTCTCTGTCCCTCCTCCTCTGTGCCCGGGCGCTCAGAGGGCAGAAGGAGCCCCCCCTCAGAGAGCGAGAGTCCCGCTGCACTGTGGGACAGCAACACACACACAGAGGCACCAAGACAAAAGAGAAAATATGAATAAAGCATGTTATGGGATACATGAACCTACCACTGTATTCAAAGCTGTGTGTAATGGCCCTGACACAGCAACACACATTCAAACACAATGAGTCGATATGAATCTGACTTGTCATTCCGTTAGGTGTCACTTTTACTGGGCCTGGGGTTAACTGATGACAATGAAGACTCCTCTGTGTTAATGTGCGTGGTGGGTGTCGTGTCATGGTTACGCACACTCCTTCAAACTAACGTCACTGACCTTTAACAGCACACGTGCAGAGACTGATGCGTCTGTATGTCAGCTGAGAGGAGGAGTACCTGTTGTTCTGCTGAAGAGGCGTGTGTTATTCCCCCGCGCTGCAGTCTTGTGATTGGTTGGGAGGCAGGAAGGAAGATGCTGAGTGCCAGCTGGCTCCTTCGCTCGTCCACTCGCTAAGAAGCCCATGTTGCTAGGCAACGCTGCTGAATCTCAAGTAAAAGAGGAAACACCTTAATTGATGCTGGAGGAGATACAGTATGTCTGCCATAATAAACGGTGGCAGACACAGTCAACTCTTTGTTCCCTCATTCAGCAAAACACTCCTTCATAAAACCACGTGATGTTACACTTAGAAAGCATATCAGATAACACTGAAACTGATCCAGATCTTCAAACCCTTTGTTCAGCATTGACACAGTATACACAGTAGTACGTCACATGACAACATGGAGCTGAGCTGCTGCACTAACAGCCGCACATCAGTTCAGACCGATATACCTATAGTTTTTATATTGCTGCAGGAATGAGTCCTAACGCACACGAATGACTGAGTGAGTGTTTTTGCACTTAATGTTCCCTTCTCTCAAAGTACATCTTTTTACGTATTTTATTAAATGGTTCCACCACATAAAGCACATCAGTAAATACCCCATTATATGGATGTTGCAGCGGTGCTGGCTGAAGAGATGGGAGTGACAAAGCTGTCGCCCAGACACCTGAGCAGAGTCAATAACACGTGTCGTTTCCACTAACCCTCGTCTCCTTCTGTCCTTCTCTAACTGGGCGAGCAGGATACCTCACGATAAGGATAACTCGTCCACTCACTACACTGCCTCATTGTGTTAGCCTTTTAAAAGGATGCGAGACTGCCAATTGACAAAACCATGAACCCAGCTACATCCGGTCAGTCTTAGAAGAAACGTTTTACAAGATAACATATCTGGGATTGAATTTACACTTCAAAAAACATAGTGTGCAGCATCATAGACATGCTGTGCCACAGAGCTTATTTTATGAAAGAATCCAAAAGAACCAGGTCAGTGCTACAGGGTTGAAAACATACTTCTTCTCCTTTTAGCTTACCTCTCAGACAGAGAAAGGACAGGAAGTCCTCGGTCTTGGGTCGCCTCCTCGTCAGACAGGTGACCACCGCCAGGTTGTGTGTGTGCTTACCTCGTGCTGATGACATCATTGCTGGCGGCCCTGGAGAGCTGGGAGGGGACTGAGCAAACTTCCTCTGCGCCTGCAGCCGGGGTCTGCACACACAGTGGACGACAGCATAACGACATGAATATATGGATGACAGATATCAGTTTTGAGTTGAAACGGAATTAATAATGGTTAGAAGAAGAAATTATCTAGCTAGAAGGCTTAATTTGTGAACACAATACAAACTATTCCATTCTTTTTAAAAAGGGAAAAAGAAGGTGGGAAATTGTTTGATTGTAAAAAAGTGGACATGTTTCTGAGTTTGTCCAAAAATAGGATTATTAAACTCTTAAGAAGAGAATATGTTAGTGGCTTGTGCTCTAATAGGCCCCCAGTGCACACTGTTATGACAGGCCCTTATCCACGCTCAACATAATCACAAGTATACAAGGGACCAAGTACATTATTAAACATTAGCCTTACCGTTTGATGTATTGTACCAGAGTTAGCTTAAAGCTAATTTCCTCTGACAAATCAGAACAACACTAAAAACAAGACCCATGGGGAAGTTACAGAGCTACTGATGAAGCTGATGGTCCTCTCCTTAGTCCTTTCAGAGCTTATGGTTTGCAGTGATTTGAAATAGTATTGCACACACTGCGGGTGTGAAAGACGTATACAAAATGTTTGCTTATAAGAACCTGTCTCACTGTGAAGTCAACTTGGAAAATCCTGACAGGAGATCAAAGGGTTAAAAAGTCGGCTGATTGACAGAGTGGCAGCTGTCTGAAATCATTCCCTAATTGCTAATCAGCGTCGCTGCACCTTTAAAAGCACCTGAAAGAAATGCAGTAATCAAAGCTGGAGAGGGACAAACTGAAAAGCGTGCGTCCAGCAGCAGCAACGAACCAGCAGAAGAAACGTCAAAGAAGCAGCTCTGGTGGAGCGGCCGGTGAGAGACGAACTGTGTGGTCAGAGTCATACAACTTGCCGTTCGTGGCGCAACGTTAGAACGTGCGTTCTAGTTCAGTGTCATTTGTTTGTTTGATGTCCTCAAGCTAGTGATGGCGAGATGAAGCTTTGAAGCTTTCCAGCCAATTGGTTCGCAAAAGGGTTCATCTCATGAGGCTTCATTGGAACTTTGTTGGTCAAAGTGTGTAAAACGGGCAGATTGGACATCTCAACAGTGTGCTCTCTCATACCGAGTTCCCAATGAGTAAAGAATAACTCTAAACAACGAACATTAAATCATATTTTCATGTCAACAATATTGTTTTTATTCCAGTTGAATGATTGTGATTGAAAAGCCTAAGGAGGCTGGTAAACATTGCAAAGAGGGATTTGTATTCCTTCATAAAGCTCCCTGAAAACACTGGAACAGTATTCATGTTTTTATTCCTACATTTATTCATGCTTATATCTATTTATACTTATGACATGTTCCGACCTCTATAAGTGAGGGTCTGAGCTCTCTTGATTCCATCGTGTCACCGGGCCCGGGTACAGGAGGGGTAATATGGTTCTTAGTATACATCCATGGGTAATATGAGCGTTGTGGTTCAACGGTTCAACCGATCTGAATGGCTTCGTGAAGCAGTCACGTGGTATCAACAGGCAGCGAGGCTTCGTTTGTCATCGATGACGTCACTGGCCCAAAACGATACAAGCCTCGATACATGCTTCACAAAAAGCTTCGGGGATTACTCGACACACGCTCCGAAGCCTCGGCGCAATACGTAACATCACTACCTCAAGGTAAAGCAACATGATTGTTGATTTTAAAAACGAATGTGATTTGTTTATTGAGATATGTAGATTGATAAAAACGGTTTGAATGCTGCTAAGAATTCAGTCTATTATATTTGCATTTTTAATGAGACTGCATAATTCATAAAAATTGGCGGAGGCCAACCCTCACCGGAAATGGGTCCGACTTACTGCCGAGGACCCGGACACAACTCTCGCTTTGGGAGTACAGAGATTGGATGGCCCTGAGTAGAGACCCCCTCACCCCATACTCCCGCAGCACCTCCCACAGTAACTCCCTGGGAACCCGGTCATACGCCTTCTCCAAGTCTACAAAACACATGTAGACCGGATAAGCGTACTCCCAGGCCCCCTCCAGGATCCTTGCGAGAGTAAAAAGCTGATCCGTCGTTCCACGACCAGGACGGAATCCGCATTGTTCCTCCTCAATCTGAGGTTCGACAATCGGCCTGACCCTCCTTTCGAGTACCTTGGAGTAAACTTTCCCGGGGAGGCTGAGTAGTGTGATGCCTCTGTAATTGGCACACACCCTCTGATCCCCCTTTTTGAAAAGGGGGACCACCACCCCGGTCTGCCACTCCTTCGGTACTGTTTCCGACTTCCACGCAACGTTGATGAGACGTGTCAACCATGACAGTCCCTCAACACCCAGAGCCTTCAGCATTTCCGGGCGGATCTCATCCACCCCCGGGGCTTTGCCACTGTGCAGTTGTTTGACGACCTCAGTGACCTCCCCCCGGGAGATTGGTGTTGATCCCCCGTCATACTCCAGCTCTGCCTCTAACATAGAGGGCGGAGTTGTCGGGTTCAGGAGTTCCTCAAAGTGTTCCTTCCAACGCCCTAACACTCCATCAGTTGAGGTCAACAACGTCCCATCCTTACTGTACACAGCTTGGATGGTTCCCTGCTTCCCCCTCCTGAGGTGTCGGACAGTTTTCCAGAACAACTTTGGTGCCGCCCGAAAGGCCTTCTCCATGTCTTCTCCGAACTTCTCCCACACCCGCTGCTTTGCCTCGGCCACGGATGAGGCTGCTGCCCTTCGGGCCTGTCGGTACCTTGCAACTGCCTCGGGAGTCCCCCGGGATAACAAATCCCTGAAGGCTTTCTTCTTCAGTCGGACGGCTTCCCTGACCACCGGTGTCCACCAGGAGGTTCGAGGGTTACCGCCCCTTGAGGCACCTAGGACCTTGAGACCACAGCTCCCCGCCGCGGCTTCGGCAATAGAGGCTTTGAACACCGACCACTCTGGTTCAATGTCCCCAACCTCCACAGGAATGCCCGAAAAGCTCCGCCGGAGGTGTGAGTTGAAGGCCTCCTGAACTTGGGCCTCCTCCAGACGTTCCCAGTTCACCCGAACTACACGTTTGGGCTTACCAGGTCTATCCAGAGGCTTCCCCCGCCACTCGACCCAACTCACCACCAGATGGTGATCAGTTGACAACTCCGCCCCTCTCTTTACCCGAGTGTCCAAAACATACGGCCTCAGGTCCGATGATACGATAACGAAATCGATCATGGACCTTCTGCCTAGGGTGCTCTGGTACCACGTACACTTATGAGCATCCTTATGTTCGAACATGGTGTTTGTTATGGCCAATCCATGACTAGCACAGAAGTCCAGTAACAAACCACCACTCCGGTTCAGATCAGGGGGGCCGTTCCTCCCAATCACGCCCCTCCAAGTGTCTCCATCATTGCCCACATGTGCGTTGAAGTCTCCCAGCAAGATTAAAGAGTCCCCTTCAGGAGCCCCATACAGGACTCTTTCCAGGGTCTCCAAGAAGGTCGAATACTCTGAACTGTTGGGTGCATAAGCACACACAACAGTCAGAGTTTTCCCCCCCATAACCCGCAGGCGTAGGGAGGCGACCCTCTCGTCCACTGGGGTAAACTCCAACAACGAAGCACCTAACCGGGGACTTGTGAGTATCCCCACACCCGCCTGGCGCCTCACACCTTGAGCAACTCCGGAGAAGAATAGAGTCCAACCCCTATCCAGAAGTAAGGTTCCAGAGCCGACGCTGTGCGTAGAGGTGAGCCCAACCAGATCCAACTGGTACGCTCCACCTCCCGCACAAGCTCCGGCTCCTTCCCCCCCAGAGAGGTGACGTTCCACGTCCCCAAAGCCAGCTTCTGCCGCCCGGGTCTGGTCCGTCGAGACCCTCCGCTTTCACTGCCACCCTTCTGGCAGCGCACCCGACCCCATCGCTGTTTCCCGTAGGTGGTGGGCCCGCGGGACGGAGAAGCGGAGGTGTTGCCCACGTTGACTTTTCGGGCTGGGCCCGGCCGACACTCGCCGACGAATCCTCCTTCTGGGCCTGGCTCCAGAAGGGGACCCCGGGCTTCCTCCGGGCCGGGTATCCTCACTTCTTGTGTCGTCTTTCATGAGGTCTTTTGAACCGATCTTAGTCTAGCCCCTTGCCCCTTGCTCATGTGCATTGTATTTACAGTAATTATTTTGTATTTAAGATTTTTTACCTTACAACCTTGCTACTACATATGCTGTACTGCAACAACAAAAACTAAAGTAAAGGAGAACTCAAAAGAAAAAAAGTTGTGGTCATTGTACGAGTGAAATCCAGTTAAAACCTCCTATGGTCTGTACCATCCCTTTCAAGCAAGGAAACTGCAAATATACCCAAGGGCTTGACACTCACCAATCAATACAATGTGATCACGATAAAATGGTATCCCTATATATTATTAAAGACGGATTATAACAGAAAATTGAAACATTTCTGTTATTTTTCAGACATAAATCACCAAATTATTGTTTCCCTATTTTTTCTATATTAAATAATCCCTTTTTTATTTGCAAGAGAGGGTATAGACTGCTCAAAACAATGGATATCTTCTTTTTCTAGGTCAAAGTCAAACTGAAAATATATTTTTCATAAAAACCAAAGAAATACATTTTAAACAAATTCCAAATCTATCAATCTCCTCACACGTTCCATGTTCTGATTTAGGGATGTCAAAAGTAGGTAGCACCCTCTGTCATGAAAAAATAGTATTGCTATTCATTTTCTGTCATGAACCTGAACATGCAAAAACACACACAGTGATGACCCTGCAGCTGACCTCTTGCTGGACGAGTCGTCCCTGTGGCGGTGGAGGCCGGCCGGGCGGAGCTGCGTCTGGAGGGAGAGGCTCCAGCGGGCCGACAGCAGGGACTGACAGCCGCTGATGCTGCCATTAACCAGGGAGCCTGAAGGCAACAGGAAGAACTTATATGAGGCTCTTCCTTAGTGTGGCAGGAAATATGAAATGCAATGACACTTAAAATAAATCAAAACATTTGCTCAGAATACAGGGAGAACGAGCATTCAGACAATAAGACGAGGGTTCCAACTGAAGGTGAAGGAACAATTAGAAAAGGAAACGAATTCCAGGCGCACTTCCTGCTTCAGCTTGGACGTAGTCTGATCACCGTAGCCGGCATGCAACGTTCCTGTGCAGCCAGGGATTCTGGGTAACATTCACCTTCAGTCTGACCTCCACATGCTCCTCTTACCGAAGGACCAAACTGGGTAATGAAGTTTTTCTGACATTGGCTTTGCTACTACTAAATGAACAGCTGTGACTAATAGAAGAGGAGAAGAAGAGCGTACTGACCCCTGAGGCGTGTGGGGGGGTGTGAGCGCAGCGTCCTCGGGGGGGTAGCAGCCTTCAGCAGTGTCTGTGTGTTCTTCACTGAGTGTGTGTGCTGCGCAACATGTGTGTGTTTTGAGTTGAGCAGGGGCAGTGTTTTATGCGAGCGTAGTGTCCTGGTGGATGCAGCGTTCCTCTGGAGTGTGTGTGTGTTATCTCGTGTGTGTTGTACAGTGTGTGCCATTCTCCCCGATTGTGTTTGCATGTTCTGTAGGGCGGACGTACATTTATTTCTCGGTGTGCACGAGTCCTGAGACGCGTTATTTTTTCGCCCTTTGTTGGAGTCTCCATGGGGGGGTTTTGAAATGTGCATATTTTGTGTGTTTTTCTGTGTGTGTGTGATAGGTGGTCTTTGTCGGGGCGTGTGCACACTCTGTCTTGTGCGTGTGTTTTGCTGCGTGTGGGTTTTTGGCAGTGTCCGTGTCTTTCGCTGAGCATGAAGGAGAGTATTTTTAGTTGTGTGCTTGTGTGCACGCGTGTGTATGTGTGAGTTTCTTTGTGTGGCACGGTGTGTGTCTCTGAATTCCCTGAGGGACAGGAAGAGGACTTTGCGGACGAGACGTTCTTCACACCACGGCATGCCGTCACTGATGTCCTGCAGAAAGTCACAAACACCATCAACTATTAACAACAGAACCCACTCAAAGGGACACAGGGGAATTCCAAAATGAAAGCACACATTTAAACCATTTCAAAATCCACAACAGTTATTAGAACCAGTCCTCCACATATCATTTGAGGCAGTAGTGTAAACTTGTATCTATCGATGATATATAGTGCAAAACACTGATTTTGTATTTTATTGCTGGGCAAATGTATTTGTTCACGACCTCTCTGTGGCCATGGTGTGGGGATGTTTGAATCTGTAATCTCTAATGTTTGTGTTGTGATTGTAGTAGCCTGTCTGTCTTTTATTTATATTTTTTAAATGTTTGTACTATATGCTAGGAGCCCCTTAAAAACGAAATGGTTCATCTCAAGGGGTTTATCCTAAATAAATACATCTCACTGGAATACAAACTGAAATGTGAAGGACGACAGTATGAATGTGCTCATCTGGAAACCAATACCCACACGCAGGTCCATGTGAGGGTAGACTGTTGTCCTTTATGATAAATAGCTACAACAGGAATGCCAAAGATATGTTATTTAAAAACAGCCCGTTCATTCAACAGTGTGTCCACTAGAGGGCACTCATGTACAACCATTGGTTACTATGTCAATCTGAATAATTGTTAGTTTACAGTACAAATCAGCTGTTCTTACAATGGCCGACTACATTATGTTAAAGTAAGATGATGAACATGGAGAACAACAGCATGTCAATATGCTCATGATGAGAGTTGTTATGCTCGGCCACACTGCTATGCCTTTAGGCCAGATCAGGCCGGTTTATGGAACTGTGTCCAAGAAGCATCCGAGAGAATAGACACCTTCTTCTTGCCAGAATGATAGAGGATGCATGCTGGATGTATCATCAAAATCTTTGTGGAGGCAGATGCAGACGTGTTCCTGTCCTTATCCACCATATTACCTGTATTTATTTATCCGTGTTATCAACATGCTGCTCTGCAATATTAATCCGACATCTACAACTCATATCTCGAGCATGCCTCAACTAAACGCACATTCGCCTGAATGTTAAAGCCTGGATCATGAGTCTAATGTAAAGTTATACATTTTGAAAAGTAAAATAAAATAGAGAAACTAACAATCAAAGAATATGTATGTCATGGAGTCATCATGTACTGATGCAGATCCAAGACCACATGTGATGCAAGACCATGTGCATGCATGTGTTCCTTTGGTTGTAGTTTGTGTTCAACCGGAACACATGCATCAAATAAAATTGGTCAGGGATGAGAAACTTGGATGGTGGTGGGGGCCACATAATGTATGTGGCCCCCACCACCGCATGCCCCCGGGCCGCCATTTGCCCATCCCTGCTCTAGGTCATGGGTCGGCAACAGGCGGCCCACGGGGCGTTGGTGGCTCGCCAGCAGGAATATTTGGGCCGGAAAATTATTTTGAGAATAAAAATAAAAGATTATTTAGATTTTTTTTTACAATATTGGACCGACAGTCGCACATAGGCTATAATGTCCGAATAGAGAATCTACCTACACCTGAAGAATGCTTATTGTACTTGTATCCATGTTGAGAGGGAATGACACACAGCACAGGTACACTCTGGCAGCGGTGCACGGACGCTGATAGTGGATCAATAAGTAGGTGGTCGAGTGCAAGTGACATGAGGGATTGTCCCCAAGCATTCAAACGTGTCACATGTTTTAACAATCAATTACTTAAATAAGCCTTTGATTATGTTCCGGCCCGCCATCTAGTGGCTCAGAAAAAAATTGGCCCATAGCCACATTTATTTGCCGACCCCTGCTCTAGGTTCTTCTTCTAAATGTTGACAGTACATTTTATGATTGGTTATTTAGTTCCATCTTTATTAAAAAAAAATCTGATTTTCAGTTTATATATTTTGTATTATTTTCGAACATCCTTCCTGATTACATTAGCTAGTTAAGATGGAGCATTCTTTTTATAGGCAATGTGTACAAAGAGGAAAGACATTTCACTTACATATTTCTTTTTGATGATGTTCCGTTTGGGTCTGTCCGTACTCATCTTGACAAGAAGACGCTAACATGGAACACCGAAGCCTTTTTCTTGACCTTTGACCCGCTCTAAATGCCAACGCTCTATCCTGGAAAAAAGGAGTCCAGTTAGGTTTAAAACATATTTTGATTAAATGAGTGCAAACAAGTTAAATACACCAACAGTTCATCTGCAGAAACAAAATGTTCTGTTCAATGTTCTGTCTGGTGAGTTCCATGACAAGGATGCTGCTTCAAACAAGCACAGCCTGGCTCTGTGTAAGACATCAATGTTTCATTCCTGCTAGGATGAAGACACAGCTGCTGTCCAATGGCCTGGAAACAACAACACAACATGATGCAGAAGCACAACAAACTACCCAACAACAGAAATATAAAGAAGAAAAGAATCCAACGATAACCTGATCAGCTAACTTGAACTAACTGTCAACACATAATAAAGGATTGCATATTAATTACATTTATTTAGTCAACGTTGTTATTGTTTTAGTTGAAAAACAACGCTCTGAGAAATGTGGCTTACTTGGTCATTAAAAAGGCCGTTTCAAGAAGAATATAATGGGCAACAAAGGTCAGGTTTTGTATCCGTCAAACAGGAAGACAATATCATCATGGGAAACCCGGGTGGACGTTTGAAAAGGTCCAGGATTCAAAGACATGCAGGTTGCTAAGCAGCCGAGTACTGCGCAGGACAATGCACATGGTGCCTCCTTCAGCACGCGGTGCCTCCTTCAGCACACGGTGCCTCCTTCAGCACACGGTGCCTCCTTCAGCACACGGTGCCTCCTTTAGCACACGGTGCCTCCTTCAGCACACGGTGCCTCCTTCAGCACACGGTGCCTCCTTCAGCACACGGTGCCTCCTTTAGCACACGGTGTCTCCTTCAGCACACGGTGCATCCTTCAGCACACGGTGCCTCCTTTAGCACACGGTGCCTCCTTTAGCACACGGTGCATCCTTCAGCACACGGTGCCTCCTTTAGCACACGGTGCATCCTTCAGCACACGGTGCATCCTTCAGCACACGGTGCCTCCTTCAGCACACGGTGCCTCCTTCAGCACGCGGTGCCTCCTTCAGCACGCGGTGCCTCCTTCAGCACGCGGTGCCTCCTTCAGCACACGGTGCCTCCTTCAGCACACGGTGCCTCCTTCAGCACACGGTGCCTCCTTTAGCACACGGTGTCTCCTTCAGCACACGGTGCATCCTTCAGCACACGGTGCCTCCTTTAGCACACGGTGCCTCCTTTAGCACACGGTGCATCCTTCAGCACACGGTGCCTCCTTTAGCACACGGTGCATCCTTCAGCACACGGTGCCTCCTTTAGCACACGGTGCCTCCTTCAGCACACGGTGCATCCTTCAGCACACGGTGCATCCTTCAGCACACGGTGCCTCCTTCAGCACACGGTGCATCCTTCAGCACACGGTGCCTCCTTCAGCACACGGTGCCTCCTTGAGCACACGGTGCCTCCTTCAGCACACGGTGCCTCCTTGAGCACACGGTGCCTCCTTCAGCACACGGTGCATCCTTCAGCACACGGTGCCTCCTTTAGCACACGGTGCCTCCTTTAGCACACGGTGCATCCTTCAGCACACGGTGCCTCCTTTAGCACACGGTGTCTCCTTCAGCACACGGTGCATCCTTCAGCACTGTGAGTGGACTATACAATAAGGGTATCCGTCCACATCTAAGCTGCTCAGCTTCCCTATAGTATGATACACACTCAGTTTGCCATCAATCATAGTGCCCCAGCCCCTGTTATACTGTACACTTATCATGGTTTGAATTATATGGGACGGAGAGGAGTGTCTTTAAATAAAGGATCATCTCTTATTTTGTTCATATTTGAAATCGGTCCTCTTTCTGGATACCAGTTGCTTTAACGTGAACTCTCTCTAACTTCCCTCCTGCTCTGATCAAAGTACTATCAAAGCCACATCATGGCACATTGTGTTATTGTTCTAAGAATACAGTTTGTTAGTAGAAGTGCATGTCCTCTATAACAGTGCTTCTCAAAGTGTGGTCCGCGGACCACTGGTGGTCCGTGAGCGCCCCCTAGTAGTCCGTGAGTATATTGGTAACATTTCACATTTGAAATAAATAAATACATTTAAGTTTTCCGCACTCTCGCGGGAATATCTCCGCAATGGAGCGAGGTTAAGTTGCATGATATAGCCCAGCGCAACACCTTCATCACACATGTTGCCACTTGTTTGTACCATTTTCAGGCGATTTGTAATCTGTTCTAGAAAAACGATGTGATTTTGGATATTTGTGGAGTTAGGTGGTCCGCGAGTGTTTTTTTATTGGTTAAGTGGTCCTTGGTATGAACAAGTTTGAGAAACACTACTCTATAATGCGGCCTGGGGTCTGGACATCTGTCCAGCAGCAACCTGCCACATCCTTTAAGGACTGCTGCTTCACAGGGGAGCTGCCCTTTAGCAGTCTTGCCCCAGTGCACTGACATGGAACCTGACGACTGGGGCTGCACAGCATCTCAGTGTTCACACACAGCCACACTGCTCTGCTAAAGCCGCCTCTGGATGGAGTGATCATCTACGGTTATAGCTTTAACATAATGTGGCAGCAGCTCATTTTATGTTAATGAACATAGGAAGTGCACTGCTTTAGAACCTTCAGATGGTTATTGTATACGAGATTGATGTGTGTGCATCTGCCACAGCATCAGTCAGGATGTGTAACAATGAAGATTACAGTGGGACGCTGGAGTTAGTAGCAAGCTAATGTCAGACAATGAAGGCCCATTCACCTGCAGCAGCTTTACAGAACAGGTGTTCCTGCATACAAGCAGCTCTGTGTGAGCCCATCAGAACAGAACCAGATCAGTCAGGATGTGTCTCAGTCTGTTCAGTCAGTACAGGGTGCAGCGGGCCCACATTCTGTGTACAATCCTCACGAGACTGTACATCCCTGAGCACTAACGATCATATCGGCCCGTAAACAAAGCAATATCAAGCAATCATCGATCACACACCTCCAGCAGGATGATCGGCCTACATCATGAGCACATCGACACCCTAAGCAAGGGGATTCACGGACCCTCTCACGCTCTTTAACACACCTGACACAACGGATCACAGAGATATCCCCCCCGGCTCCGGCATGCACGTGTCCCCCTTCTCAGAGCCGCTGGGCCCGGTGTGCCGCTCGGCTCGGCACCTGCACGGCTGATGGAGCTCAGGGAGGCAGCACCACTGCGGTCATCCGAACCAAGGCCAGCCTCGGTTATGTTTCAGTGCGCGTATATTGTTTCATATACGGTCGGTGCAGGCTATATTACGGTCTGCGGTTGGCTTATTATGCATCCACCACGTGACCCGGAAATCGGTCGAGTCCATCGGTACACCAGCTCCGAGGTTCTGGGTTCTACCTTCTGCTTTATCAAATGCCCGATCTGGACGTTTGTCGTTTTTCGGTGACTCGGTCCCGGCGGCCCCGGAACCAGAACCCTCCGGAGAGACAGTCCCTGCAGCCGAGCTCAGATCCAGGCTGCGCCTCTATTCTCTCACTACGGTACAGCGCCTCAGCTGCCTGCGAGTCAATGGTATCAAAAACTATACACTACTAAACAAATTATTAATTTGTATCACTATTTTCTTGATTTTTCTTAATTTTTTTTCTCTATATTTTTGTATGTATTTGTTGTATTCTGTGTTTGTACCTGTGCACCCCCGATGCCAATGTTTGGTGTGTAATGTTTGATATATATTTTCTTAAATAAAGGGGGGAAACTGCTATACAAATTAGATAACAATAACATAACATTCTGACATGTCACAGAAGTATTTAAACGCTATTAGAGAAAGAGAACTTTAGCCCATTTTCAACAAGAGGCTATATTTATATTTTATGTATGTATTATTAATAATAATAATAAATTACATTTTTTATTGTGCTCGTATGTTGTTTGACTTCAAAATTAAAATGGATTAATTGTGAAATATATTCTAACATTATTTTTGAATTGTCAGACTACATGCTGCTTGAGCGAAGCAGTCCTGTGGACTGCACAGTATTCTTCCTCCCTGCTTAAAAACCAGCATGGACCAGCATGGTGTTGACCAGCAAAACCAGAAGATGTTGTGTTTTGGTCACTTGTATGCTGGTCCATGCTGGTGACCAGCAGTGGCGGTTCTAGACCAATTTGACTGGGGGGGGGGCACTGGGGGGCCAGTTATTTTCTGAGGGGGGCACAATAAATGCAGGATGAAAAAGAGAACTAGACAGTATGAAGTAATGGCCCGTCCACACAGCGGCGTATGTTGAAGCTTCGAACGCTTCTGCCCATTCACTTTGAATGGGGTGACGTCACTTTTAGCCGAACTGCATTTTGGGAAGCGACGTGGAGCGTTACTGGCGTTGCTCACTTCAAAAGTTGAGCAATGTTCAACTTTTGACGCCTCAACGGAGGCATCAGCCAATCGAATCATATGCCAGTACAAGCTCTAGCCAATCAAACCGTGTGCTTGTGTGTCTGGGGCGGGAGATTCATGTGATTGGTTGTTGGTTGAGTGTCAGACACGCCCGCCGGCAAGCGTCAACGCATGCCTCTGTGTGGACGGGCCATAACTCACCTTCAATTATCGTGGTAGTCTCTCGAAACGTAGGTTTCAATCAGTCTTTCTTGGATGCAACAGCCTCTGATGATCCAAGATGAAAAGTCTTTGTTTTTCGCGCGCTTCAGCCGGACAGTGAAAGTGAGTGCACCGATCTAATGGGTCCTGAGTGCATCACTCTAATGGGCCCTGAGTGCACCACTCTAATGGGTCCGACTAGAATGACGAATAACGTTAGTTCCGCCTATTCCGTCATTCAATAAATCATGTAATAAATCATACATTTTTTTTCCCTTTTCATTTCATTTTTCACTGCCCCCTTATAACCTCCCCTGGTGACCATCATAAAGCTTCATAAAGCCAAACCGCGAGGAAACCCCTCACAGCTGACACCGACAACAACAACAATGGCCGATTGTGCTCCAGCTTCCTCTGTACCTCTTCGGAAGACCAGATTCCCAGCAGGTAGCTGGTCTCTTCAGTGGACCACTGCTGCTTGTTAAGTTTCTCGATCGTTGTGTACAAGCTGGATAAAACGCCAGCTTTTTGTTGTTGTTCAGGTGTTGATCCCGCCTCGACGTAAGCGTGACGTATGCGGTGCTTTTGCTCTGGCCGGACAATTTTTTGGTGCTCGAAATGAACCGGATTCCGGAGCTAAGAGGCTGCTCCGCTGCGGTGTGAAGAGGAAAACCCGGTGCTTTTCAAGCTCCAGCTCCGAACCGGCCCTGAAACACCGTTGGTGTGAATGAGGTATGTTATGTACGTCTTTCTCATACAGCCACTGCTTGAAGCAAACTGAAAATAAATGAAAAGACCAGAGTATCAAATATCGTCTAAAAATGTACGGTAGCTTACTACTACTTTTTATCGATACTGCTTATCGATCCGGTCCTTTAACGATACTCTTATCGGTTCTTTTGAAACAAAAAAGGTAAATTAACTAAACATATTGTGAACAAAATTAACATTTTATTTAAATTAAATAAATAATATTTCACCTCAAAAGAAACAACAGTGTTTTAACAAATCGTATTAAATAATCTGATGACAGAACTGTAAACAGAATCGCTGAAACTTTAACAAAATAAATAACTCTGTTACCTCTAATCATTATGTTTGTATAATGTAGTTAGCTCCGTGTGTTGCTGCTAGCACACATAACACCTGACGTGGAAACGTTTCTCGTGGACGGGGCTACAGAGCTACTAGAAAGACAGTGGAACCCGGTGCATTCCTCCGTCTGGATGTGGAGCACTTTTGCTAAATGTTTAGACAAATTGCTCGTGTTACCGCCCTTACATGCTAAACTCTTATTCCACTTTTGGCAACGAGCATTTTCCACCTCAAGACCAAGCCCCCAGGAAGTGTGCCGGACTCTGAGGAACATTTTTGTTGTGTCCAAACGGTGGTACTACAATTTCCTTGGACTATTTTATAGCCCTTATTAGAATCATTAGGTCCTTAAAGTTGTAAAATGCACTAAAAGCCGAATCTAGATTGATTTTCTCTCCCCATTCATTCTAGTGAGCCGAGAGCGGGTGCTCGGGGGGCGGGCCTTAATGACAGGAGGCGGGCTTAAGGGGCAGATGCTCTGAGCGCACATCAGAGTCCTGCATCGATATTTTTACCGGGTATTTTTTCCGGTTTCGGTTCTGGGTAAAACAAAGATGATGCGGGTCGGGGCCCGGGTATTGCATAATAAATATATTAAAATAATAATTTAGTTTAATGTTTAAATCCTCAGACTTCTCCCCCGCGGGACCGCGCATAATCATAACCTCTGCAGCGCATCAATCTGCTACTGTGCGCGCCACATTCAAAATGGCTGAGGTGAAAGCTCTCTAGCGGAGAATACATCATTTTCAATAACACTTCCTCAACAGCGAAATCCAACGTCTGGAGGCTTTTGGTTCCTAGATGGAGGAAATAACCAACATCCCACGCTTTTTGAGACAAATATGCAACTGCATGTGTTAATAATTGCACGTTTTCACTACTCATATATAGGCTAGGCTATGCGGGTTCGGGTCGGGGTGCGGATCTTGTGCCGACGAGTCGGGTCGGGTTGCGGAACTAATTGGCAATATGTGCGGGTAGCGGGGCGGGTTCGGTATTGCACGTCGCGGGTGCGGGCGGGAGCGGGTCTTGAAAATCAGACCCGTGCAGGACTCTGGCGCACATACTGGTTATTCTGCTCTGACAGCCAGGCATGATGGGTAATCTGTGACGTTTCGCTCTCTCAAAAGTTGGGCCATTTTGACTTCATGCGCCAATGAGCAGCTCTCATAGGACAGAACGAGACTTGAAAATACATCATAGACGCATTTTGCATATTAGAAACGGAGTTGGCGACAGTAAGACTGCGATATAATGTTTATGTAGATATAATACATATGACATCTATTTTTTAAATGTCTCCAGTACCGATAAAAACATTGATAACGTTGGACCTTAACGGTACCACGGTCTTTAATAATTCAGCCCCGGGGCCCCGTTAATACCGGGGCTCGGTACCCATCCCTAGTTTTAATTATTACACCATCAATATTACATTTCAAATAACGTAAAGTATAAAGTACTTGGTATCTCACAAAGAGCAAGTGGCTAGTGCTGCTAAGAACATACCAGGCTACCTGGTGGTCTTGGTGGTGGGGCATTCCTTTCCAGTCAGGCTCCCTTCCCCCAAGGTTTCGGTGCCCCAAAACGCCACAGCCAACTCCTTCATGAACATGGAGTCCCTTGTGGTGTTTTTTATTTTTGCCCAGACCTCTGGACGCATTGGAATCTCCCCTTGCAAGTGAATCTGACAAAAATCTGAAACATAAAATGTGTACAGTAGCCTATACATAAAAGGTAGACAGTAGACACCAATATGTGACTGAGAAGCAAAAATAAAAAGCCTCCACTATGGAAATAATATATACCTTCCCATGCGACTCACTCTTTGAAGGGGGATTATTGGGGTGTGTGGGTGTCCAGGGTGCAGGCTCACACTGTTCAGGTATCTCAGATTGTTCTTCTACAGAATGTGAATAAGACACAAAGAAAGTGTAGCAAAAACATTTCAACAATAGTATAAATTCATATGCGTATATCTTGATGGGCTGATTATTTATTTGCTTGCAATTTAAAAACAAATGTACTTACTTTGTGAAAATACCTGGGTTAATAGTTTATCCAAATACATTTTTAGATTTGCTGTCCTGTAGGTGGCGACTTCCCCTTCCAGCTCAGCTTTGGAATCCTCCAATTAAGCAGATCTTTATATTATAATGAAAAAGAAAATGATCAACGAAACAGCCTCTTAGCCTACCACCAGTCAAATCTGTTGTTACCCTATGACTGGTAAAAACACAAACATTACATGTACCTTCTGTATTAACCCTCTAAAGATGTTTCAGTGTCATACAAATGAGTTCCTGTTGTAATTGTGCAGCTGTATTATCTGGGAAATAGAAGAATCGGATCAGGATTCGGTATTGGCAGACAATCAATATCAAATGACTCGGACCGTTATTAGCATCAGCATTTGATGACCTTTGTCGACTTGCAGCGTAAATATAAAGATTACTCCACTCTTCTCCTACCACTCTTACCTCTAATGAGCCTTGGTAGAACTAGTGTCCGAGTCATGGGGTCCAGAGCTGACTGAAGACATGTGGAGCAGAGGACAGGCATGGTTCCATGTACAGGGAACTGGAACTTTGAACAGGTGTTCTCATCTTTTCTGCCTGAAGATTCACAAGTTCTTGATCAGGTGTTTGATGTGGGCTGGCATGATCCTTTCTGCAGCGATAAATAAAGAAAACAAAGGAAACATTTTTAATAATAGTAATGATGGTAACAACAATAATATTAATATAACTATTTATATAGCACTTACACAATTGCAAAGTGATTCTCACAACAAAAATAAAGAACAACACAATATCAACAATACAAAAATTAAGCATTAAGTTGATGCTTTAAGAAATGCTAAACATTCTGAGAGGCCGACTACAAAAGCTCGACTCAATGGCTCTTGATGACATCGATGAGCAGTCCCAAAACATGCTGTTGAATAAAAAGAAATAGGTCCAGATTTCTTCTATTTTGTGTTGGATGATTTGTTTCATTGATTGCTGATGGATGTTAAGATGTGTTTTACAATTATAACCAAAATATGATTGTAATTGGAATAAAAAAGTTTACAAATCATAGTAATAAAATCACTTGCAATATAGAATTTATTCAACAGCCGTAAAGCATTAAGTTGCTCAATTAAGACAAGGCAAGGACTTTTCAGCACGTGGCGATTCAAAGTGCTTTACAAAATAAAAACAAAAGACATTTAAGAACAAATACAGCATAAATACAAAATTAAATGTCATATAAAAACAGGCATAAAAAGCAAAAAAAAGTAAAAACACAGCAGGTACAGAATACATGACTGACAGGCGTACTGTTGTGTGAGTGTGAGCAGCTCAGTTAAAAGCAGCGGCAAATAGATGCGTTTTTAGTCGGGATTTAAAAATAGGAAGTGTTTCGGCGGACGTGCACGATTTAGGCAGTTTGTTCCAGATTGTTGGGGCATAATAACTAAAAGCTGCTCTTCCATGTTTAGTGGTTATTCTCGGAGAGCAGACCAGACCCAGAAGACCTGACACTCCTGGATGCTCATAGTGATGGAGGAGGTCGTCCATATACCTCGGTCCTAAGCCATTTCATGATTTAAAAACTAGCAGTAGTATTTTCAAAATGAATTATTTGGCAGACTGGAAGCCAGTGTGATGATCTCAGAACCGGAGTGATGTGATCCACTTTTCTATTGTCAGTGAGGACTCGAGCAGCAGCGTTCTGAATCAGCTGCAGCTTACTGATAGATGTTTTAGTGAGACCTGTGAAGACACTATTGCAGTAGTCCAGTCTACTGAAAATAAAAGCATGGACAAGTTTTTCTAAATCCTGCTGCGACATTAGCTTTTTAATCCTTGATATATTCTTCAGGTGGTAGTATGCAGACCTAATAACTGTAATGTGATGTTAAAATTCAGGTCTGAGTCCATCAGAAGGGTTGACTAGTAGGACAGCAAAGAGGCGGAGGAGGTCTATGTCATGTAGAAAAATAAGGAAATAAGAGAAGACAGGAGGAGAAACATCCTCTTAAGTAAAAGATCAAGTCAAGCTTTAAATCCTTCAGTCTTTACAATGCACTGTTGGAAATTACATTGCAAAGGCTAAATTCAAACTCAACACCATAAATAACTGGGTACCAAAGTGCTTTACCTGAGAGAACACGTTCCACACGGAGCAGCAACCATCCGGCTGGGCCTTTTGTTGCATATCATCTCCTCCCTCTCCAACGTTTCCAGTAGATCTCTACTGCCTCTGTCCAATAAAACAGAAATGCCCCAAAAATATCATATTTAAAAAGTTAAAAACAATAACTTGCTTTTGGCATTCAAATGGATTAGAATCTCACCTTTTTCCTGGATGTCCGGAAGGCCAGGAAGTCGTTCCCTTCAAGTCCACAACCAGTCATAGGAGTTCAAATGCAAAGCCTGAACGATGACAAGAACAAGAGACTTACATGTTACAAGATAAATAAAACCAGAGCAGTGTGTACGACATGCAGAGAACAGATCAAATCCCCTGACAGGCTCACACACTTTTGTGATGTCCTCATCTGATAATGATGTTTCATTTTTAGCAGCAAAGTAACATTACTCAAGGTATATGTTGGACCCAACTCATGTACAGTATGTTTTGCATCGCCTCAACAATGGTCTGTATAGTTGAGTAGAAACAAACTGTCTCTATGGTTTCAAGTAGATTAACACACATTTGTAAGAAAAGTTTACAATGAAGCACAAAACCCCTCTTTGTATTAAGCTAGCTGCCACATAAAGTGCAGCTTAACATGCTAACCTTTGGTAGAGTTAGCTAACGTTAGCTAACTTCATGTCCAACACAAAACCTCTAACGTGCCTTACATTCATGATTTTAAACAAAACTTAAAGGTCCCATGTCATGGCCATTTCTACTGATCATAATTCCATAATGTTGAGGTCTACTAGAATATATTTATATTGTTCAATGTTCCAAAGTCACATTGGTTTCTCACAGCATCTGTATTGTAGGCTACAGTATGTATATTCACTCTCTGTCCTAAACGGCTTGTTGGAGCTCCTGCCCCCCCCTCCTTATGAGTCCAGTGGCTGTCTGCGAGACAGCGAGACACAGCCCGAACACACACACACACACACACACACACACAAACACACACACACACACACACACACACACACACACACACACACACACACATACACATACACATACACATACATATACACACACACACGCAGCCTGGCTGGGAGTACGTAACGTAACGGCTCCGCGGACGTAACGTAAAGGCTCGGTCCATTTGGACCAATGGGTCCTTTTGGGCATGGGCACGTCACTGTACCCAGGAAGAAAACAATGGAAAAAGAGAAATCCCCAGCGAGGCGTTCTGGGGCAGCAGACAGGTCTTCTCTGTGTGAGAGTTTGTACTCCCTACAGGGTGCACTTTGAGGGTTTTTGACTCTGCAGACCGTCTACATGCATAGAGAAAAACCTTCATAACACAAGGGGACAGGGTAGTAACCAGAAAAGCATGACATGGGACCTTTAACTCTCAACTTGTAAAATAACGTTAATTTAACTTGCCCTTTAAATAACTAGCCTACATCACGTTTTTCAGGGGCAACACAAACTGCAGAAAACGTTAGCTGCTAACTGTTGACAGCTAGCTCGTAACAATAGCCTCCTAGCAAACTTAAGGTTACGTTAACATTAAAGGTGGGGTAGGTCATTTTGGAGAAACCCGCTCGAGTGCGCTAGAATCTGAAAATGCACAGCCGGAAAAAATCTGCCACTTCCTCACAGAGCCCCTCCTCCAACACACACGAACGTGCACATGACCAATGAGGGCACGAGATAAGTTTGTGTACAGATGGAAGGCTGACAGGCAGGTAGGCCATCCAGTTACTTTAGCCGGCTCAGATGATTGGTCGTGCTTTCTACAGCACTACGGCTTCCACAGATGACATTTTTTATGGATTTTTTGTCAAAGCACTTCAGATATTCATTGCTATCGGGATGTTAAGAGCATTCCATGGAATATAACAAAAAGTGTATCTCGAGCCGGTTTCTCAAACTTACCTACCCCACCTTTAACGTAACGTTGTAAGAAAGCAAAATGAACCTTCGAGAAAGCTTTCACTCTCAGACGGGGTGTAACGGCCCGTCCACACTACAGCGTCGACAGCGTCGGAAGCGTCGACAACTCCAATCTGCCCATTCACTTTGAATGGGGTGACGTCACGTTGCCTCGCTTTTTCGCCGAACTGAATTGTGGGTAGCAGAGCGGTCCGTCTCCGCCGGAGACGCCGGAGTAGCCAGCGCCAGCCAATCAAATCCCGTTTCGGAAAATCTGACAGCTCAAGCCGTAGCCATCAAACCGCGTCTAAGCTGGGAGAGATATCCCGCCGTTCATTTCTATATTTCAAAAAAAGTTGGAGGAGAAACTAATTATCGCTGTAGCAAATCACCCGGTTTTGTATGACCAGACCCTCTTCACCTGCCGGGATACAAACCGGAGGAACCAGGCATGGAGGGAGGTGGCAGAGACAGTGGGGGAAACTGGTAGGTTTTCGCCTGTTTGGGGAGTTTATAGATATATTGCTCGCATAAAATCCCCGGGGGTTTTTGCTCTGTATGTCGGGGGCGGGAGATTCATGTGATTGGTTGTTGGTCGTGTTGCTTGAATAAAATCCCCAAGCTCCAGACACGCCCAGCTCCAAGCTTTTTTTGAAGCTGTAGTGTGGATGCTCCGTAATTGTGTAGCGTTGCTTACCTCCAGAAGGACTTTTAGCTGTTTCCCAGTAGAGACTAGAGAGAGCTGTCATAGGGCTTTCACACCAACACGATTCCCATTCTAGCTCCGTGCTAGAGCTTTTCTGGTTCGGAACCGGTTTTTATTTTCAGCCCCCTGTTTGTTCACACCGCCCAGAGCCTGCCTGGTGCTGCCACTGCTGCGTCATGACGTCACAGTTTACGTTGATGATTTTCTCCCCAACAGCGTTACGGCGCTCACTAAATCAACAACAATGGAGGACTGCGTTGAGTTGATGATCGTGTTGCTTTTAATCATACGAATTCCAGATTAAACAACTTCTCCAAGCTTATACTTTTGTGTATAAGAGTGCCATGGGTCATTGTTTATTAATGTAGGTTAGCTCACACGGCAGCGGCCGCTGTAAAGTATTCACTGTCACGCCATGCTGGTATGCCAGCTTCGCCAGCAACACCATGCTGGTCTACCAGCCTTTTGCGCCGGCAGACCAGCATAACAACCAGCTTCACCAGACGACGCTGAAGTTGGCTTCCGATTTAGAGCATCCGATTCGGCAGTTCAGGGGAAAGTTAAGGGACATTTCATTTACAGCGCTGAGCGAACGATCCTCCGTGTTTGAACCTCTTAAATCGCTGCATAGCCGATTGATTTGGACTGGATTATCCCAGAGGGTCTAAAGATTCTTTATAACATAGTTTCAGATTTGTGAAATCTTTATTTTATTTGTGAAAATACAAACACAGGTGGAAGGATGAGGTTGCTGCAGCAGGCCAGGATCAGGATCAGAAAGTGAACCTCTCAGCTCAGCAAGCCTTTATACCTTCTTGAGGCTCCGCCTCTAGATGGGCGGGCACAAACAGGACACACTTCCAGTACCTGCCAGAGGACAGCAAGGCAGGGAGCACAGACAGGCAGAAGGGGGGAGGGGTCGTCACAACATGTTCTTTTGTTTTGTTTTATTGTTCTGTCTTTGTATTTAAGTATTCCAGTAATGTATGTTGCATGTTTTAATTTGGTTGCATTTACTTGTTTAAATAAAATTTGTTTTAGATCCACTTATCAAATCTGGCCAGGGACAACAGATGAAAAATAGCCTCTTGGCTAACTCTGGCACATTTACAGGAATGTTAATTAATGTGCACTGTCCCTGTTAAACAAATGAATAAATAAATAAAAATAAGTGTATGCTCCTCATTTAGGTGATAATTCTTTAGCTACAAAGTTTTTCGTATCTTAAATACTGTTTCATATAGCAAACAAAAAAATGAAAGAGATGTTAAAGGAATTCAGGTTCATGAGATAAAGAAAAAGGCTAACCTTCAGTCTTGCATCCACTTTGAACGGCTTCTGCTGCTTTGTCCTAAAGCAAAATATGAATAGCAATTATTTCTCTGAGAGAGAAGACAGGATTACAATGAACCAACTTTCTCATACCATTGTTACCAAGTGTTATTTTCTAATCTTGTAATGTCTTTCACATTCCAAGAAATCCTAGTACTCAAGATGACATACTGTAATTAGGCAAACAAAGCTTGTTGCTTAAAGTCAACTTGAACAATGCTAGTTATAGACTATATTTAATTTCCTGTTGAAATGTTTTGCCTGTAACTGCAACTGTCCAGATTTGATGAGTGTAGGTCTAGTGGTTTCAGATCAGGACCTGGTCTAATGTGGTCTACATGTAAAAAAAAGCACTGAAATCTCCCTTTTCTGTATTTTCACAAATAGAATGAAGGTTTCACAAATCTCAAACTGGGTTATAAAGAATCTTTAGACCCTCTGGGATAATCCAGTCCAAATAAATCGGCTATGCAGCGATTTAAGAGGTTCAAACACAGAGGATCGTTCGCTCAGCGCTGCAAATTAAATGTCCCTTAACTTTCCCCTTAACTGCCTAATCGGATGCTCTGAATCGGAAGCCAACTTCAGCGTTGTCTTCACCAGCATGAAACAGCATAAACCAGCAAAGACCATTCAGCAGGGATATAACTTTTCTCTGTCATGTTGTTTCCATAGCAACAACTTCCTGTCAACAGCGTAAACTCGACTTCAAAATAAAAGAATCAAAATAAAGCTGGAACTTAACCTAAATTACATTTAAGACATACAACTGCAACAAAAGTAACATCACTGCTACTGTGGTCATATCGGGGACCCCTAACATTTACAATAGTTGAGATGTGAAGGGGGTTATGTTTTGTGTCTGTGTTCTGGGTTCCTGCTGTTTTTTGAACAGACAGCACACGTTCAGAGGATGAAGCTGTTAACGTGCTGCTACCATAAACTGGCTGTAGCCCACAAACTGAAATAGAATGATCAAGTTATAGTAAATAATAACAAACTCCAGTGTTATAATTCCATATTCATAAATAAAATAACACAAGCTCTTATGTTGAGTCTGGAGTTTCAATACATTCTAAATCATCAGTAAAGTCTACGACCATATTTCGGAGGGATATGCTACATATCAACTTTCTATTTTATGCATGCATTTAGATGATCCAGAAGAGGATTGGGAGAATGTCATATGGTCAGATGAAACCAAAATAGACGTGTTTGGAGGAGAAAGAATGCTGAGTTGCATCCAAAGAACACCATACTGTGAAACATGGGGGTGGGACCATCATGCTTTGGGGCTGTTTTTCTGCAAAGGGACCAGGACGACTGATCCGTGTCGGTAAATGCCGCTTAAACACATTGATAAACAATGAACCACAGCACTCTGGAGAAAAGTATAAGGTTGGAGAAGTCGTTATTTTATTTAATCTGGCTTTGTATGATTAAAACAACACGATCATCGACCTGACGCAGACCCCCATTGTTGTTGTTTTAGTGAGCGCCGTAACACCGTTGGGGAGAAAATCAGCGACGTAAATGGTGACGTCATGATGCAGCAGTGGCAGCACCAGTCGGGCTCTGGGCGGTGTGAACAAAATGGGGGCTGAAAAGAAAAACCGGTTCCGAACCAGAAAAGCTCTAGAACGGGAATCGCGTTGGTGTGAAAACCCTAAAAGAGAACTTAGTTCATGAGAACTTTCCCCCCCTTTTTAGTCCCTGCTAGAGAGGTGGTACTTTCCTGGGGAGAAAAAAGTTCCAATTTCTGATTGGCTGGGCGAATCGTAAACCACGCCCCGTGAAACTCGGAAAGTTTTGTGAACCCGCCATTGTATTTGCTGGCATTAGCATTATTAGCATTAGCCCTGTGCACCAACGCAGAGAGACTAACTTATGGCAACACAAAAAAAAACATGGGAGCGGTGGAGTGATGAAAGGTGTCGTCGTTCTGGTGATTTACGCTGAAGGCTTCAGTAGAAGTAGGCCTGTCGCGATAATCAATAAATTGACTTATCGTACGATAAATAAAGATGGACTCGATAACTTTTCTGAGCTCGATAAATTGCCGTTTACATGCGTGTTTGTTTACATAAAGATGTGACCAGAAGCTACCTGTGTAGACCCTCCCTCAGGCTTCCTAGACCAAATACAAAAACAATTGGTAGATTTTTTTTGGGAGGGTCTACACTGGGTGCCACAGGGGGTGCTATTTTTATCCAGAGAGGAGACAAGGCCTTATCCACCGGGCCAGCCGAACGCCACTTTTAGGATGCAGTTTTTACTCTAGAGATGTGAGCAGCTGCATTCTCAGACGCGTGAGTAACCTGGGGCTGGATGCTGCTCATGTTTTTTAACTGATTTAAACATTTTAAAGTTAAATGGACTACCTCCCTTTTATCAGGGTGTTTTTAAATCTTGGGCCCTTTTTAACCATGAAAGGTGTCCAAAGACTGACTCTCTGTACTGGTCTCTGATTCACAGAGCCAGGTTGGACGTCAGCAGCAGTGAAACACCCGGCCTGACGGTGGCGCTGTGCCGATCCAAGACCCTGTGCCTTCAGCAGCTGGTGGATGCAGTGGGGCCGGAGCTGAGCGATGCGCGGGCCTTGGGCTCTCTGCTGGGTCTGCACTCTGTCCGGGTGGCCGAGAGGATCCTGCAACTCTGGAGCCAGATCCTCTGCCTTGATGACAAAAGACTGTTAAGGAGTTACGGTCAGGGAAGAGCCGAGCCGGACCCAGCAGACCCTTTCCCGGAGATCTACCTGAGCGCAGGGCTCGGAGAACTGACCAGCCCCCTGCTCAAGGTCGCAAGCCAAGGAAAAATCCACAAAGCTGATAAAAAAACAATTTACATGAACATTGTAAAGACGACCAACACAAATGTGCTGAAGGACTGGGCCTCCACTGTGTGGAGCACCAGACTGGGTGCAGGAGGCGGACCAGGCCCACAGTGGAAGATTGTATACAAACCTCCCATTAAAAAACGTACTGCCGACCTCCAGTGGAGAATTTTACACGGTGCCATCGCCTGTAATTATTTTATCTCTATTATTAATCCTGCTGTTTTTAACAAGTGTCCATTTTGTGTTTTTAGACAGACTGTTTTCCATGTTTTACAGAGTGCAAGAGACTCCCGGGTTTCTTCTCTCTTTTAACATTGGTTTTTAGTCTTTTTAGTATAGCTTTTACCCAGAGTGTTTTTATCATGGGGGCTCCATATAAAAAAACAAATAAAGAAAAGTGGCAGCTCCTGAATTACCTCTCTGGCGAAGCAAACATGGCCATGTATTTAAGTAGGAGACACAGAGTTGAAAATAAGAAAGGGGAAGAGGCAAAAGCGATCTGGCTGTGCAACATCAGAGCCAGACTCTGGCTGGAGCATCGTTTTTATAAACATATTGGGGACTTGGAAAATGTTAAACAACGTTGGTGTTATAAGGATATTGTGTTTTCTGCTGTTCATGAGGATTTGAACTTTGCACAAGTTTTTATGACATAAGTTTTAATGTATTATTTTAAGTTAAACGTTTTTATTGCACAATGAAGCACTTTCTTCTTCTTCTTCTTCTTCTTCTTCTTCTTCTTCTTTCTTCTTCTTCTTCTTCTTCTTCTTCTTCTTCTACGAAATATTGGACAAAAGAAACTCGGCTATAGTAGTGTCAACTAAATCCATAGTATTACAACAAAAGTGCTTTAAACGAAGTAAGTTACGAATTTATGTTCTCAATCGCCAAGTGTGGGATTGAATATTACATTAGATTAGATTTATTGTCCCCAGGGGGAAATTAATTTTCACAGCTTTGTGAAAACAATATGAAATCCACAACAAATAAGACAGACTATTGGCCAAAACCAAGTCGTATTTATCTTTTAAAGACCTGGAAAGGGTTATTATATGAACGCCTTTGTGACCTCAAGACTGGACTATTGTAACGCTCTGTATGTGGGTATGGACCAGGCATCAATTAAACGCCTGCAGCTAGTCCCAAACGCAGCTGCACCTCTCCTGACTGGCCACAAAAAGCGTGACCACATCACCCCAATTCTGGCCTCACTACACTGGCCGTGCAACACTCACAGTGTCACAGACTGTATGCAGAAGTATTATTTTAAGCAACACATTAAGTTGACGAAACACTCGATCAAATGTAATTAAAGTCAGATCGTGTGTTAGACGGGGCAGTGATATCATAAACCTGTTAATGCATGCATTCAAACACTTGTTCTGTTACCAGCTGTGTTCACCTTGCAGGTGTAGCTCTGTGGCTTTGATCCTGGATCAAGTGTTTAAGTCATGGATGTTTCAAGTTTAACTTCTTCATATGTCTAATATTATGGCCCATTCCCACACCGCCCCCTACACCCTACCCCTCCGTTTGCGCGTTCACGCGGAGGGTCCGCCATGTTCACAGTGTGTTTTGTTGCCTGTTACAAATACCTTGGTATCTGGCTTGATGATTGTCTCTCTTTTGCAGCGGTGCTGACTTGAGACCGGTCTCTCCCTGACCGGAGTCACGCTGTGTGTGTCCGTCAGGAAACACGCTGTTAACAAGTAGTTCCAGCAAACATCCACTGATAAACTGCGATGTTAACAACCTCATGATAACCTCATATGTTTTAACTTGGGATCATACTGTGTTTAGTCTAGAAAAAGGTAAATGTGTGCATTTTATTATAAAGTTGTGTATATTCACAGACCGTTGCAAAAACTAAGAAGCTCATAAACATCAGGGTTAAAACTAAAAGAGCTTATCCAGGTTAGGTTGAACCAGCTTCGTACAGGCCTCTGGTGCTCTCTCAGGTGATAGAACAACCATTTGTTTAGGCCTGAGCACAACCAGCACACACCTCTCCTCCCTGGTGTGGTGTGTGTGTGGTGTGGTGTGGTGTGTGTGTGTGTGGTGTGTGGTGTGTGTGTGTGTGTGGGTGTGTGGTGTGTGGGATTTCATGGGTAAAACAAGGCCATCTTCTGAGGGATGTGTTTGATGTGCCTTTGAAGAGGCGCTTGATTACTCAAAAACAACTGTTGGTGTGTTTATGCACCTGCTGCCAAAGATAAACATGCAGTTTGACCCAGGGCTTATTTCATCAGTGAGCAGAGAAGGAGAAAGACCTGGAGCAAAGAGAAGGAACTCAAATGAAGAAGCATTTCAGTGCAGAGGAGACTTCAGAAGTGATCTTGCAGCCTTGACTCCTCTGAAGAAGACACAAGGTTCGAGGGGGTCTGACACAGAATGCTCATGGAGTCCAGCATTTCTTGGAGTTCCTCTGACCCTTCCTCTAAAAGTGGAGAGGACACTGAGGGTCCGGTCCACAGTGAGGGGACAGAGAAGAACGGAGGTCGTTCCCCCAGGAGCTGGGAAAACCAGGGTGTCCTCACAGATTGTGAGAAGAAAGCCCCCCGTGGTGGTGGATGGTGGGCCGGACCCTCAGTCCTCTCCTCTCCACTTTCAGAGGAAGGGTCAGAGGAACTCCAAGAAATGCTGGACTCCATGAGCATTCAGTCGAACCTTGTGTCTTCTTCAGAGGAGTCAAGGCTGCAAGATCACTTCTGAAGTCTCCTCTGCACTGAAATGCTTCTTCATTTGAGTTCCTTCTCTTTGCTCCAGGTCTTTCTCCTTCTCTGCTCACTGATGAAATAAGCCCTGGGTCAAACTGCATGTTTATCTTTGGCAGCAGGTGCATAAACACACCAACAGTTGTTTTTGAGTAATCAAGCGCCTCTTCAAAGGCACATCAAACACATCCCTCAGAAGATGGCCTCGTTTTACCCATGAAATGATCCGTGCACACTCGTGCACACACGTGCACACACTAACACACAGACACACCTCGGCCCCCTAGTCACACGGCTCCATAATATAACTGGCAAAAATGTAAGAATTCCACACACACACACACACACACACACACACACACACACACACACACACACACACACACACACAATGTTGGAATAGAGTAGAAATATCAAATATCACTACTTTTCTTCTAAATTAAATGCTGACATTAGAACATGCATGGTTTTATACTGCAATGGCATTGAGATCAAAACATGTGGTCTGAATGGAAGTCAATGAGGCATTGGAGAAGTGAAGTCATTAAAATAATGAAGGGTTAAAATCCTGACAATTATTGAATGTTTAGTAGTTTTGAGTACGTTAGAAGTTGTTTAAATGATTCATGGAAAAAAAGTAAAAAGAAATATTGATGTATGATGATTTAATAGCAGTTTTTTGGGGCATGTACATTTTTGCCACGAAGGTGTCCAGAGGGTGCAAAATGCATCACGAGAGTACAAAACATCTAAGAGTAAACGACATTGGATTTCAAAAAATGTGACTCAAAAGAAGACTTCGTGCAAAAATCCATGCCAAAATCTGTAACACAGCTGAAATGATCACCAAATAAAATAAAATAAGTAAATGTACAAAAATGCCCGAGGAGGGCACAAGGGCAGATCGCAGACCATAACATTGTTTGTGATTGTTGCCCAGCTGCGTGTGATCCAATCAGCAGCAGGTGCAGCAGCAGGTGTGATAATGAAGGTGACATAATGAAGGTGAGTTCAGAGTGAGATCAGACCACTTGGCTCTCCCGTCGCAGCACTCCAGCACGAGCTCCCCACACCCGCATCATGTCGGTGTTCGCGTGGCTTCTTTGGATTTTGTTTCGTGGTACTCTAGGAGGTCCGGTTCAGCACGCGACATGGTCGGAAGGGGCAGGCCTACATTCGGTACAGACACCACAGCATGAAGCCACGAACCCTTCGTTCTACCACCTGCCCATGTTCCAGCATGCACTGGGGCCACTTGTATCCCCGGAGCTGTTTCGTCCGGTCCTTCAGAAGAGCCCGCTGCCCACCGGACTGAATGATCTACTGTTCCCGCAAGCGAGAACACAGCACAGCGTCACGGGGACGGGGTCACGCGCTGTGCAAGTCTGGTGCGGGTTCGATGATATCTCTGTGCGCGTCGACCGCCTCCATCTGCGCACGTGGACCGATCCATCGCTGTTTCGACTCGGCTGGTGCCCGGTCAGCAGGGTCAGCCCCCGCTTTCTCTACTTCCACCACAGACTGACCGACTGCGGCGGAGAGCCTCAGGTGGGAACACCTGACAGCATCATTACTTCGTGAAACAATACAGCAATATTATTGAAACATTACCTCAACATCAGTGACACATTACAGTAACATTACAGTAACATTATAATAACATTAACAACATATTCTCAATGTTAGTGAAACATTACCATAACATTACCAATATTATAACATTGCTGCAACACCACAACAGTATCATAACATTGCAACATTATTTAACAGAATTAATGAAACATTACAGCAACATAACCTCAACAATACCGTAACATTACAGCAACAATACCATAACATTACAGCAACATAACCTCAACATTACAGCAACAATACCATAACATTACAGCAACATAACCTCAACATTACAGCAACATAACCTCAACATTACAGCAACATAACCTCAACAATACCATAACATTACAGCAACAATACCATAACATTACAGCAACATAACCTCAACATTACAGCAACATAACCTCAACATTACAGCAACAATACCATAACATTACAGCAACAATACCATAACATTACAGCAACAATACCTCAACATTACAGCAACAATACCATAACATTACAGCAACATAACCTCAACATTACAGCAACAATACCTCAACATTACAGCAACAATACCATAACATTACAGCGACATCACCTTTTCATTAATGAAACATTACCATAACATTATCATAACATTACAGCAACAACACCTTTTCAAGAAAGAAGCATTACCTTAACAGTACTGCAACATTACCACGGTACAAGTAATGGTACAATGTACATTTACTCTAGTGCTGTACTTAAATGCAGGTAGACTGTACTGTGCCTTAGTATTTTATTTACAGCCACATTTATACTTCTACTAAAGGAAAATCTTGTACTTTTTACTTCACTACATTTATCTTACAGGTTTAGTTACTTTACAAATGTACTTCATTGCATACAGATATAACAAAATATTTTTTTTTCATAAACAGCTTTTTGAGAGATTGCGAGAATATGTCGGCATTTATAAATATTGATTTATTGTTTGTTTATTTGATTCCAAGCTTTTATTTTATATTGGGTCCTTTTTTTTATATGATACTTTAACTGCCTTTTTTCTTTATTATACTTTTACTTAAGTAACATGTTTTAATCAGGGCTTTAATTCAAGAAATAATTATTTTAATTAAAAGATCTGAATACTTCTCGCACCACTGATTACTACAGCATTACCATCACAGTAAACACTAAGTGTATCTATGCTGACACATTAGGTGTACACTTAGGCCTACACTGGTGTGACCAGAAGACATAATGGCCACTTAAGGTCAAACTCAATTGTAATAAAGATAATGCTCCGTTAAAGTTGATTACTTAAATATGTGGATACATATGATGGTAAAGTGATGCATGTGAAAGTTCTGTCTCGTTCTAATGTAATTTGAGCAGCACAAGATGTCGTTTAATTTCCATCAGTGTGGACGGATTGAAAGAAGAGCGTTCTGGCAGGTTGCAATACATGTGAAAACCCCAGCAGAACAGGGTTGGGGTTCAGCTGAAGAGTTGCAAGTTTGCACAAGAATATAGTTTTGCCAAATGTGAAATGTCTTACCAGTTGCACAGTAAATACTGCCTACCCTTATACAGACAATCTATTTAATGGTTTAAGTTTACTGAATTAATAAAAGATAACTGTCTCCTATACTTCTTTACAATCTGACTAATTTATTGCAACCAGTGGAATTGCCCCTTGCTGTAAAATGTCACCGATGCAGACTGCCATAAAAAGAACTGTTGAAGAACAGCAACTCATATTATGCTGAATCATCAGCTTCTAAAATGAGCTAAATGCTTAATTTGTATAATTCTAAAGTGGTCCTGCTGTTTAAACAATCAATCGTCGTACAAGAGCGTTGGTTTTAACATGGTGAAGCTCAACTGCAAAATGTTCATAAGCTTGTTCAATGAACGATTGAGGCTGTTGCATTTTTAAATAACATTAGGCCTTGAGAATCCAGAATGAGATGTGGTGCAGATGGATTCAAAGGGCTTTAAAGTAGATGGAATGAATTCCTCTTGAGAATGTCTTCTCTGTCTCCCAGGTTGCTGGCGGCCAGCTGGTGTACAGCTACGTGCTGTCCTATACTCCACCTCAGCAAGGCTACGTCATCAGAGTCGTACCACTTAACTTCCCCATCTATTGCAATTACAACAGGTAACTTCAGGGCCTTCCAAGGCATGTAAAGAAGTGTGTTTCATCCTGTCACCACTCTGACCAAGAACATCATCGAGGCTCGTGTGTCTTAGGAGATGAGGAGGTTTCTACACATCTTCTATTGGACTTGCAAACAGAATAACATGTTGATGCATACAGCTCCTAATTTAAACATGAAGTGATTGTTGAATGGAGCAGACTGAAACTGACTTGATGGAGAAGAACTGGACGGACCAGGATCTGATCAGCTCCTCTTTGGTGTGCCTGGTACCTATACACAAGTCACTGCACTTTAAATCATTCCGCCCTACTTACTAACTAAGTGTGGGAGTGTCACTAGTGTTCTTCTGTACAGGCTTAATGGATATTGATCTGTTACAGTTTGTGTCTGATGTGTGGAAAGAGCCAGCGTCTTCATTCATGCTTAGTGGACGAATGGCTGCTGAGCCACTGCACGAGAAGCACCTTGTGTGCAGCGTTTATTAGTCTTCTGGGGAAACATTTGGATCTCTAGATGGTTTCCCCCTTTGGGACAACCGTACACACCGTACGGTGTCACTGTTCTCACTCATCAGGTTTAATTTGTATCGATGATTAAAGTTCTGGATTATGAGGAATGTGGCCGTTTTGGCGACAGGTGGATGCTGTCTCAGGTTACGAGCTGTCTCTTCTGCGGTGTCCCTCGGGCGCCTCGCCTTCACCGCCAATCCTTATTATTATTATTATTATTATGATGTTCATATTTTATATAGACATTGGTGGAAAGTGTTGGTTTAACCTTCTTGCAGTATCTCGGCATGTCATGTGACTTTTGATCAGCCTCTGGTGGAATACATCTATATTACAATCCTCTTGTCTCTCAGGTTCCATTACTCCTACCAAGTTGGCTTCAGACCTCAAGTTCAACACACAACCTTAATGAAGAGCATCAGGAGTAA
Source organism: Champsocephalus esox (assembly GCA_036324585.1). Lineage (NCBI taxonomy): Eukaryota > Metazoa > Chordata > Actinopteri > Perciformes > Channichthyidae > Champsocephalus > Champsocephalus esox. The sequence goes on from CM070478.1 coordinate 39,552,045, forward strand.
ACTCAGCTACAGCCTTACTGTCTGCGATGGTAAGACACCGACAGAATAAAAAGTGTCTTATTTGCACAATATGACATGTCCGCTGTAAATATCTGAATTCTACAGCTGGCATCAAGTGCTCCAAGTCTACCCTGAACAGTCATTGTGATGTTAATGGGCATGTTGGTCTTGTCTGCGTGTGTGTGTGTGTGTGTGTGTTAACAGCCCAGGGAGAGCCCTGTCCCATCAGGCCATTGGTTCTTTTTAGGGGAGCCGGTTTATTTTGTTGCCCAGGCAGCAGCTCTGTTTGCTGGGGAGAGGCTTTATGTGGACTCCTGCTATGCCACGAGCTCCAGCGACCCACACAGTGAGCACCGAGCGGAGATCATTACTAACTACGGGTGAGTCTCTCGTAGGACACGGTAGGTTACCGTCATTGTTTGTCACTCTGCATCCTGATTGGTTCGTGCCTTCATTTTTGATGCAGCTGCATGGCAGACAGCAGGAGGGTGGGCAGCAGCTCCCGCTTCCTGCTGGGAGGGGGCAGTGTGCTGAAGTTCTCTGTGGATGCATTTCTCTTCAGAGAACTCTCTCAGGTAAGACCAATGTAAGTGTTTTGCTGAGTTTAGGATGGTATACATTTTAAGGTGAACATTTATTTATTGAAATGTGAAAATAGGTTTTCTACTGTCAAAACAATGGGTACTGTTCATCCAGTGAATAACATGCACTTGTTCTGGTTAACTGTAATATGTGTAACACCCCCACCTACACACTTAGCTGGTTGACCTTTACAGAGTAAAATTATGGTTGTAATCAAGTCTACACCCAAAGCATGTGGGGCCCTGTAACATGGTTATTGTGAAGGACTACTATACCGTGAACGTAGTGTAACGTATTGTACATGATGTGTCAAAGCGTGTGGAACGATGGTGCAGCTGGGTGATGGTGCAGCTGGGTGATGGTGCAGCTGGGTGATGGTGCAGCTGGGTGATGGTGCAGCTGGTGATGGAGCAGCTGGTTGATGGTGCAGCTGGGTGATGGAGCAGCTGGGTGATGGTGCAGCTGGGTGATGGTGCAGCTGGGTGATGGTGCAGCTGGGTGATGGTGCAGCTGGGTGATGGTGCAGCTGGTTGATGGAGCAGCTGGTTGATGTGCAGCTGGGTGATGGAGCATGCTTCAGAGCCCACTTCTGCTGATGATTCTTTGTGTGCTGAATGATATATCAGTTCCTGCTTCAGGAGCTTATTTCACAGCAAGGAAGTATCTCCATGTGTAATGCACTGTCGCGTGCTTCCTTCACTCTGTCCACTTGTATCCTGGGTAAGGGCACTTGTCTTCCCCTTCCCTTATCTACTGTCTCATGAGCACCAAGAATAGTTTTGCATCATTGACTCTTTTTATATCGCTATTTCCGTAGCCCACTTTCTGAGAGTGTGATCGTGGCCCGCGTGAGTCGGCACACACTCGAGACCAAGTCTGGAGGATGTTGATGTGAACTTCCTTTACGTGGCTCCGGGAGATTACTCGTACAGTACTGAATGTATCGGAGCGATGTAGCTCATCGCTTTAACTTGTATCGGTGTGATCTTTGTTTTAGTCTGGACCTTCTCACATCATGTGCATAAAGGTAACAACGACTCGAGCTATTTTACAGAAGAACAATGATTATGTCGTTTCACATTACATTAGGGCGTCCTTCTACCAGAGTCGCTAAGACTGAAGACTAGGATAGCTGTTGAAGTAGTGCTGGAAGGGTCCTGCAAGCTGCACAGTACACACCTTAATGACATGTTGCTGAACGAGTGGATCTATAGACCCAGCAGCGACTTGCTACTCTGTGTCTGACTGTAGGTGCTGTACCTCCACTGCTCAACATCAGTCGGTCTCACCACGTCCTCCTCCTCAAAGTCCTGCAGCTACGACCAGGCTGCTGGCCGGTGAGCAACGCTATAACACAAACCACTTCAAGTGTCACGCAGTGACATCAGAGTGATATTTACATGTAAATCAGTGTGGCAGTACATCTGGTGTGTTTGTGTGTGTGTGTGTGTGTGCAGGTGGGAGGAGCTGACGGCCGCAGCCTCAGTGTGCTCCTGCTGTGACTCCATGTGTGGAAACATACACCAATGTAAGTTCTGCAATCAGATGTCTCCAAAGCACATGACTGCAGATCAGGGAACACATCGGTGATTACGTGCAACGAAATAATAACACTGTTTAGCATTGTCGATACGACTTGGTCATTGATCTATGATAAAGCTGTTATTGTCATATGCACAGCAGCCACAGTGTAGTTAAGGCAATGAAAGTCTTCACTGCCAGACTATATATGTATATCAATCACAGAATACATAATGTAAATAAAATAAAAAGTTGCAAGTGACCAATGTGCGAGTAATGCAGGAGAAGTAGACTATATACATGTCAAATAGACTAAGATTAGCTAAGAACAGAATGTACAATTTAAATACAATACTGCTTATTGTAACAATACATTTATATTTGAAATGCAAACCGAATGATGCTTAAGGTTACGAAGGCACTTCCCAGAGCTCATGAGTTCAGCAGTCTTCTGGCCCGTGGGACGAAGCTGTCCCTGAGTCTGGTGTGTTGGTCCTGGTGGTGTTGGTCCTGGTGGTGTTGGTCCTGATGCTGCGGCACCGCCTGCCGCCCGGCAGCAGACAAAGCAGCTTGTTGCTGGTGTGATGCGGTCGTTGAATGAGAGTATTGCTGTTTAATCTCTGGCTTTATGTTCTCCTGCTTCTCTAAGCAGCCAACAAGAACACAGTCAGCAGTCCAGGCTTGCTCATCAGACAAAGAAGTGAAGTGAACCCAAGGGGGAAGGAGATGTCTTTTCGAGCAGAGAAGACGAGACACTGGGAAGATCCAGAAGAGAAGCTGGAAGAGGACAAAGATGAGAACCATAAGGAAGTCCAGACGTTTCCACAGGAGACGGAGGAGGAAGGAGCCAGTCTTAGGAAGACTGAGACAAAAGCATGGAGAACAAGTGATGTAGTCACTCGGGAGGAGGAAGGAGCCAGTCCTAGGAAGACTAATGAGACAAAAGCATGGAGAACAAGTGATGTAGGCACTTGGCAGGGGGAGGAGGAGGAGGAGGAGGAGGAGGAGGAGGAGGAAGCCAGTCCTAAGAAGATTAATGAGACAAAAGCATGGAGAACAAGTGATGTAGTCAGTCGGCTGGAGGAGGAGGAGGAGGAGATGATGGAGGAGGAGGAGGAGGAGGAGGAGGAAAAAGCCAGGCCTAAGAAGACTAATGAGACAAAAGCATGGAGAACAAGTGATGTAGTCACTCGGCAGGGGGACGAGGAAGAGGAGGAAGGAGCCAGTCCTAAGAAGACTAATGAGACAAAAGCATGGAGAACAAGTGATGTAGTCAGTCGGCAGGGAGACGAGGTGGAGGAGGAAGAAGACGATGACGACGTGGGAGAGACGGAGGTGGTGGTGGATGAGACGGACGGCCAGCTGAAAGAGGTCTCTGCAGAGGACATCCTGCCTGACCAGAGTACACCAGAGGAATTCTCAAGTACCCAGCATGCTTCTGTGAGTGCTTTGTCCGGGCACAACATCAGCACGGATGCTTCTGGTTCCAGTGCTACAGCTACAGCTTCCAGCTTTGAGATTGATTATGAAGATACGAGTCATCTTGGTTCTGCAGAACATGTTTCCACAGCTGCACTTCCTGCCAGTGAGCTCTGTGCTGATGGTGACCCAAAGAACTGCAGCACCACCATTCATAGTGCAGCAGGTGGGGCACAGATCTTCACCCCTGATGCTGCTGTTGGAGGGACCACTCGATCTGGTTCTCTTTGGGAGTCCGACATCAGAGACATTGAGACCGTTGGGAAACACTCTGCCACCGGCGACTTGGGAATGGATGCTCCAGGTTCCTTTAATATCAGCAGGCTGGAGGCCAATCGGAGTGACTCGCTCCTCTGGTCAGACCAGTCTGACTGGATCCAAGGCCAAGCAGAAGATCGGAGTGAAGGAGCATATGGAGATGGTGATGGTGATGGTGATGAGGATGATGATGTGCTTCACAGTGTTCAGAGCAGAGAGTCAGACTCAGAGCAGCACGCTCATCCAGCTGGCTTCAGCGACACCACCTTTGTGCACGGGTCTCTCGGTAAGCCTGATTTTGATTCTGGAGCTGAAGAAGAGGAAGTTCTTCATCGGAGTCCCTTGACTGGAGAAGAGCAGACGCAATGGCAGGAAGAATACTTTTCTGATGCCACTGCAAGACCACACGGTGTCAGCTCTTTGAGTTTAGAGGACATGCACGAAGACGGCCTTAGTCGCTCTGCTTTGGTGAGCCTCGCCTCCGCCCTGCAGGGCTCTGTGAGCAGCCTGCCAGCTGATTCGGACTGGGCTGATCTGGAGCCAGCACCGGGCTTCTACAGCTTGGGGTTTGTGGAGGAGTGGCCAGTAGAGGAGTTGGGACAGGAGCTGATGGATGACTTCTTTCCAGATGAGATGAATTATCAGAAGAGTTCTAACTCTGGTTTACATAAGAAAGGACACAATATTTCACTCGAGTTTTAAACACGTCTGACCCGACAAAAACAGCACATGAGATCCTGTGCTGCTGTATTTATTACATTGTTTTGTACATGTTTCAATATTTATGAAAGTCTGAAGAACGGCTTTGCCGGGGGGAAAGGTCAAGTCAGAAGTCAGAGTGGGTCATGTAGAATCCATCCAGCAACAGTTAACTTTACAACCCTTTCTTTCAATGCTGTAACTTTCCTATGACTGTAGAACCTCAGTAATTTTGAAACCTTTCTGTAAATGTCAAGGACCAACAGCTGTTAGTGCTCACATGAAGAATATGAAGCCAGGAGAGACTTTCAGACAAACCTTTCCAAGACTGAGGAGAACCGTCTGTTCAGCTGCCTGTAGCCGTGATGTGGACATGTTTGTAATGAATAAACTCCTCTGACTAAGCTCTTACCTACCTTTGACTTGTTGTCATTCTATATACATGTGAAAAATACAAGGGGTTTAGATTGTTTAAAGTCATGTTTTATATTCTTTAGAAATGTCCTAAACAATAGGCGCTTTCACACCAAGTACTTTGCCGTACATGGTTCATTCACACCTAGTCCGCTCTCTGGTGCGCACCAGACCACAATTTGTTATATTGTTTCATTTTTCAGAAGGTTCGGTTTGCGTTCACACGGGCAAAACTCAAACGGACTATAAACTTTAAACACAAGTCATGTGCTCGGAAATGCTGTTCAACCATTGGTCAGACATTAGGCGCATTCACACTGCGGTACTTTTCCCACAAAGGTTCATGCGAACTTAGTTCACGATCGCGTTCACACCAAAAAGAGCCGGTGTCAGTACCAGATGCATAGACATATAAAGAGTAGACCCTGCTGGGGCGCAAGAAATACGGCCGCCATCTTGGACCGGTTATCCAGCAGAGGTTTCAAGATCCCAGAGCACTGTGCGGCGTATTGCTGTGCAAATCGGCGGACGATTGCGAACGGGTCGGGGGATTACTTTTCACAAGTAAGATTCAACATTATTATTGGTTGTATTTTGTAAATAGAATATTATTGTACTGTATTGATGTCCGCCAGCGAAATCGTAGCCAGCAAACATATGTATGGCCAACTGAGACTTTATAAATCATATGCTGCTGTAACAAGTGAATTTCCCCGTTGTGGGATGAATAAAGTCTAATCTATCTAGGAAGAAAATAAGCTTGACCTCCTTCTTAAAAAATGTTTGTGTTGACTCTCAAATCTCCCGTTTTTATTTTGAAGGTTTCCCAAAGACAAAGATATGAGGAAGAAGTGGGAAGTTGCTTTGAGGAGGGAAGGGTTCACTGCAAGCGAGTCATCCGTGATTTGCAGTGAGCATTGTAAGCAGGACGAGTTTGACAGGACAGATTGTCCGACTCAGAGATGGTGTTATTCCCTCCATCTTCAGCTTCCCGGTTCACCTCCAAAGAGTAGGTGTATCATCATAAGGTTTAGCATTCATAAATGTAAATATTCTATTATCAATAACGGGGCAGGGTGAAATACCTGTGTGTGTGTGAGACCCAGAAGCTTCACAACCTCAGCCTAATGTGAGTATTTCTATTTTCAATATCATAATGGTCCTAGACAAAGTAAAATGTCTCTTGTTTGCTGCACTCATATTAAACAGACTCACAAATAAACCCATACACACACAATTGAAGACATGTTGAACATGCATCCCTGGCACACACACGCATGATGCTGGCAGTGGTTTTGACAGGTGATGACTGAGAAAGAATGTGGGCCATACTCTAGTTGTGTCAAAGTGATGTGTGTGTGAAGTGAAACATCACTCAAACTAGGATCATAGCGATGTCTCGCCTGCTTCTCCTACGCTCTTAAGGCCAGACTCAATGAAGCTTGAGCAAGAGTGGAGAGTCTCGAGCGAGAGAGGAAGAATGCCATGGCTAGAGAAAAGAGGGCAGAGACCACAGTGAGGAGTCTTTTGGGGGATTTGAGGGAAAAGAACCTCATTGATGAAGAACTCAAAGAGGCTTGATTTCTACTCGGGTAAGATGAAAGTAGCACTTTGAAATGCATGTACATCTTACTCTTACACTCTTTATTAAACTCCTTTGTTATTATATGAAGGGGACTTATTAATTTTTTCTCATACAATTTCAGATCTTCAAATAGACTTCAAGGCAAAGCAGGACCACGAGTACTCCAAGGACCACAGAGAGCTTGCCCTCACACTCCATCTACATGGTCCAAAGGCATACGAATACCTCAGAGACTACAGATCGTCCCCTCCCTCATCCACATGCATAACAAAGGTCGTCTTAATGGTGTTCAATTTCATTTTTGGAATTACGGTTGCAAATACGTTAATTAGCTACTTCTCGATTTTTTTTTACAGGTGGCTGTGTTCGGTGGATGGCGAGCCTGGTCTGAACAAGATGATGCTGGCTATGCTGGAGAGAAGATGCCAGGACGACCAGGCTCAATATGGATGTGTTGCACTCATGTTGGATGCCATGGCCATCAGAAAACATGTGCAATATAATCCACATAACCAGTCAGTCTGCTTTGTAGACATGGGTGATGGAATCAATGAGACCGATGTTGCTACTGAGGCTCTTGTGTTCATGGTGATTGGCCTACAAGGACATTGGACGGCTCCCATTGCATATTACCTGACGAAGTCTCTGTCACCTGAAACACAAAGGGTCCTTCTCAGTCATGCTTTGGAGGAGCTGCCTGCACGGGGCATTCGGGTGGTATCTGTCACGATGGATGGGCATGCCTCCAACGTCAGCATGTGCAACCAACTTGGGTGTGAGCTGAAGGGAAACCCACAGGAGCCGCTTCAAACCAGTTTCCCGCATCCCTCGACTGGTGACAAAGTATTTGTAATGATGGATGCATGCCACATGCTGAAGTTGACGTAATATGTTGCAGGTAAATGATTGTTGTAGACATATTTGTATAAGTTATGTCTCTGCTGCTAAAAATGGTATCTAAATATTGTTGTCTGTTAATTTGCACGTTATGGCTGGACGTGATGATCAACATGTTGCTGTTTGTACTTGTTTGAGCAGCGACTGCATCTTTCTCTGCAGGCATACAGTCCAATTGCAACGACCACCGGACAGATCAAGTGGACGTTCATCAATCATCTCAATGATGTGCAAAAAAAAGACGGACTGCGTGCTGCCAATAAAATCACAGACAAACAAGTCTACTTTGAGAACCACAAGATGAGGGTGTCCCTGAGTCGCTCCGTGCCAGTCGCTCTCCGCACAGTGAGGGATCTTAGGCACTCTCAGTTTCAAAGGCTGTGAGGCAACGGCAGAATTCACTGAGGTAAACAGTTAGTGATTATCGAACCAAGTACGTGTTTGTTTTTAAATAATTGATCAAAATGTGGTTTGAGCATCAGGAACACTTTGTTGATAATTCTCTAAGTTCAACATGCAAATATTTTCATGAACCGTGATATTGCATATTCATAAATACAAAAGTTTGTATATAACCTTACACAAACCTTCACACATGTTAGAGTGGTAAAGCTATGTGTGAAATGTGCTGTAGCACAAAGCAGGCCGATGGAGAGAAGGAAGTCAAGCAAATACTAAGTTTGCACGTTGAACATACAGTTTAGAAATAAGTACTCTGTTCTCTTTATATCTTGAATAGATGAGTATTGATTACAACTATCTGATACCTAATGAAACACTGTAATGATAGTGATTTAGATGCCGATACTTCTTTATAGATGATTGACAGGCTGTTTGACACAATGAATGGACGCAATCCTCGTGCCAAAGGATTCAAATCTCCCTTGGGTGCTTTGAATTGGTTGGAGAGGAAAGCATTTTTGTCAAGAGCCAGGGAAGTACTTGCTCACTTTGGTGACAAAGGATGGAGCACCACTTCACGATCTAAGAGGTCTATTAAAATAGTGCTTGTTATTCATGCATGAAAAGTTCACGACATGAGTTCAACGATACTCTGTCCGTTATGCATCGAGTTCATAAGATGCTCTGTTCTCTACATCAGGTTCATATGATGCTACTGTTACAACGTGTTTCCTTTAGTTTGGTCTGCCAACATGATGCTCTTTTATTTACATGTTTTTCTGTGTTCACTTTTGTTTGTTGGAATGATCTTGTATTCATTGTTTTTGAAGTCCCAGATGCTTCTTAATAGTATGTATTACACAACATCAAGTTTTGCAGGTGTCAGAAGGAGGGTATGTATGTTGAAATGATGTTCTCTTGTTTCAATGTTTTTCAATCTGCAGTTTTGTTTCTATTTGAATGATCTTGTATTCAGTGTTTTTGAGGTCCCATGCTTCTAATGGTACGTATCACACAACATCAAGCACATGTAGGTGTCAAAATGGTATGTATTACACGTGTTCTTGTTCTCAAGTTATCCCAGTTCTGCAATTACATTGTTCCTAGCTAAGTGTCCTACAAGTATACTGTATATGTTTTGCCATGATCAGAGTAATAACATGTTTTTCTTTTGCACATACTTGTCAGTCATCGGATTTGTCATTAACATCGACACGTTGATGCTGATGATTCCTGAACGGCTCCAAGTTCAGCGGTATGTCCTCACAGGTTCAGCCAGGATCACTTGGAGCTCCTATTTAATTCCCATCAGAGCGTCAGGTAGGGTTGATGTTCTTTTAATTGCAATACATTCTGAGAATGACTTATGAGTAATGTATGTATTGTGTGCCTGTTTTCCATACAAGGTGGCTGGAATAACAATCCATCTGCACGCCAGTTCCAGGCCATCTTCCGCCGTCTGATGGTTCGGTGTGGTGTTTCATAGTGAGACAGGCAATGTGGCAGCCCACGATCACACCGTGTCCCTGTCTGCGGGAGAGATGTCCTCTGCTGAAACTGCTGAAGAGCACCCATCTCCATTCGCCAACATTTCGGCTGTTGTGAGTGACCACAGCTATCTTCCCACTCGGTTTGGTGGTCTGGTGGAAAATGCGCTGGTCTACATCGCAGGATTTGTAGTCCGGCAGATTCTGCGAAAGCTGTCCTGTGAGGTGTGCCGTGCAAGCTTGGTCAGAGATGCTGTACCTTCATCATTTGATGAGAGCTACCACCTTCTAGCCCTGAACAACAACAGTGGCCTAGTGATTCCATCACAAGGCACAGTGAAGGTGCGGAGAGCTGCAGAGAGGGTGATTCGCCAAGCTTCAACAAGGCAAGCTCCAAAGGTGCAGACAGTCACCTACAGCGTCCGGGAGGAGATTGGAACGGAGGATGTTTTTCAGCTTGGGGAACACATTGAGGAGACGCAGTTTGGCATCGACAACCATTATTCCAACTTGTTGTGTCTGTTTCTGAAAATAAGACTACACCACATTGCCAATCTCACCTCTCTTGACTGCAGAAAGGGAGCACGAGAAAGAAGCTCTGCAAAACAGTCCTCTTTCAGGGCTTTTAGCTCATTTAAACTTTCATGAGCAACTTTGTGTAAATATGGGTTGGGGGTGGTGTCATGTTGTGTTTAACTTGAAAATTTACATTTTTTTATATAGATGTAGATTTTCATTTTTTATGAAATGGATATTCATTTTTACTGATATATAACTTCTGTCTATGTATAATGTATTGTTTCTTCATTTTTTAACTTATTAAAATAGCTGAGTAGTAGGCCTACACAATCTGCTTCTCTATCATATAGACCATTAGTGGTTTTTTTTATGTGTGAGTATATATTAGCCTACATTATATATCGTGTGTCTTTTGCAAAATACCTATCATACATAACATATAGGCTATCAATACATTACCATCCAAAGCCATATCATATGCGTAATGTCAGGAATATGCCTACTCCTGGCCCTTGTTCACGGGCTGCCACGACCTTCCGGTCCGGGCCGCGCGAGAAGAGAGAACAAAAAGCTGAATAGGCTTTCATACCAACAGAAACAGGAAGTGGTGGAGTTTACTCAGCCTCCACACACACCCCCCCCACATTCCAGAGACCTCAGATGTGTCTTAAAGGATATTTCCTTGCTTCCAAAGATAACACAAATATTTCATCTCTCATATCGCCAACTTCTGGTTAATTAAACCCACACATATACTATTCAAGATATGTAGACTTCCCTGAAACATGACATGCTAGAGATCTTCAGCAGAATATACTCTTCCCCACCTAGCACCCTGTCCTGCATACCTACACCATAGGGCAATAAAACCCTGTTTACTCTAAACAGCCCTTGTTTATAGCCGTTTTAGTCCTCACATTTATGAAAGGATAAAACAGAGAAATCAATATAAAACACAAACCCAGGTATTGTTTGAACAGTATTCACTTAACTGCTACTATTGATAATTACCAGAGAAACTCAACAGACCTCTTTTAGTGTCTGGAAATTGCAACAAGACTTTCTGCCATTTCAAATGTAACACACTTCTTAAATATCAGATGCTGCAAGTTGTACTCTGGCACACAATCAGTTTCATCACAGATTTTTAAGAATTGTTTTTCATATCAGAAAGTTGTAAGAAAAGGAAATGCTTTACTCCAGGATTCAAGCAGAGAAATGCAATATTTTTTCTTTTCCCTGACCAGTTGTAACATTGTTACGAAGTCAGCAAACTGCATAAGAGAACATTTAGTCACTTTAGGATGTGACTCTCACAGACTGTTAAATGTGAGGGAGATTGCTGCACTGCAAAACAGTACACCCACAAGGTACCAACATCTTAATAGTGTAACTGAATATAAGCGTTGTGTGTATAAAAACATTTTAGTCACCACCAGAGACTACAGTATGCATTTCAAAAGAAATAATTCAGTAATAGAAACCTCAAATTGCTTTGGTATGGTAGAGTCCTTGGTTGTTGTACCAAAACCCTGCAACTGTGAAAGAGGTGCAAACTGTTGTTGCAGAGAACTTCTTGTTTTCTACAAGCCATTGCAGCAGGAGCACATACAGCCAGCTATCTATGATGCAGAGATCCATACAAACATTGCAACATGTCTTGTAAAAGTAAAGATCTCCAATGAATTGTGTGTATTGACATGTGAGGACATCATAGCTAAATGTATTGCAATTGAACATGGGGGTAAGCTATATGTGATGAAAATGCCTGTGTTTGAGACAAGTTAAATGTTGAGGGCTAGCACAAACTGTTGAGACTCAATTTGTCTGCACATATATGATTTAAATATGTTTTTATTTATGCTATTATTGTTTTTTTATAACTCACTGTTTGACCATTAACTGTATTTTGTAATGCATGTGTGTTTGTGTCTGTGACTTGGTACATCTGTATTGATATGTCTAAATATGTGAGTAAAACGCCACATTGAAGCGCTGTATGAACTCAGTTGTCTCATTCAATAACAACATTGAGAACATCTTTATCTAAAGTGTAATTCTTTGGCTATTTTGTGTGAAGATGTGTTGAAAAAGAAGATGAAAAGATATGTTACCTAAAGGGAAACAAACTAAAACCAGCAATGAAAAATACTAAACAAGGTATAAGCCTTGCATTCACATTTAAAAAAAATAAAAATGCATACCATGCTAATTAATGTCTGTAGTACCATTTGAATACTCTATGGAGTACCAGTAATCTGAGGTACCGCGGCATGTACTATAGTATTGGCGGTACCATGGTACATACCATGGTAACAGTTGTGGTACAACTGTATGTACCAGGGTTATACTATGGTATGCATCATGGTAACATCTGAGGTACCATGGTAGTACCATGGTACGCACCATGGTACGCACCATAGCCACTCGCGGGAGTTTAATCTGCGCGCAAGAGTCATTTTATGCGCGTGTAAAAGCACATTTTCTGCTCGTGAGTAGCTTGTTTTACGCGCTAGAATATTGACCCAAATCTGACTGCATAGGTGTCTCTCTCACGAGCGAGCGCATAGCCGCTCGCGGGGTTTTATCTGCGCGCAAGGGTCATTTCATGCTCGTGTAAAAGCACATTTTCCGCTCGTGAGTAGCTTGTTTTGCACGCTAGAATATTGACCCAAATCTGACTCCATATTAGTTTAGCTGGATTCTTTCACACACAGTGACGTCACGAGCTACCCACAATGTAACGCGCGCCATATATATATATATATATATATATATATATATATATATATATGCCATTTTCCTGTAGGTGCTAATATCCTGGAGGTGCTCATATAAACAGCTAGCTAACCAACACACTCTCACTCCCTAAGCGTCCAATAGCGACCGTGGCGTCCAATTGTGACGCTCCTAGGCTCCTTCAGCGTCATAAAGGGACGCAAATAGCTTTCAACTGATTGCAATGTATTCCCATCTGCGTCGGGATTTGACGCTCATGGAAGCACGGCATTTGTTTATGCTGGCTGCCCTTAAAGGCAATGTGAGCATCCATTCTCATTGGATAACAGAGAATTGTACACCCGGAAGTAAGTATTCCCCTTACTGTCGATTGATTTTACAGTGATATCTGCACTACTCATCGACTAAAAAACACCAGATTATCCTTGTTAATTACACAACATTGATTGGTTTAAATTGTGTGCAATGCTTTTGTATTTTTCCCCTTCGATTCGGAGAAACAAATATGTTTTCTGAGTAAAGGATGGCAGAAGACACTACACTACCCAGAATCCCCGCCGGGGAGCCCCGCCGGTCATTATCCGCCGATATTCACTCTTAATAGTTTGATCGGTTATTCTCTCGATAAAGACCGATCAGGAGAGCTGGATCTGATCGATATGGACATAAACGCGAGTATATAACCGGACGCAAGAGAGAGATCAGATCAGCAGCTGCTGAGTCTGATGGAGACACGCTGCTCTGTATAATCACCTGAAGCTCCGCCCTCTGTTTAGCGAGCAGACCGGACAGCGCAAAATGCGTACATGAAGCGCTACGTCATAAACGCAATAAATCATACCCTCGTGGGGGCGCGCTCATGTGATTGGCTTAGAATGGCGGAGACATCTGATTGGCTATAGACAGAAAACATTACAAGTACGAATCGGCTGACCATCAGGGGAGTCTCAAAAAACCCACACTCGAATGCACAGCGATCCGTGCACAGAAAGCTGTTTGTGTTTGCAGGTTCAGAGGTTTTAAAACGGAAAACAAACATGTGAGGATCAAAAATACACATGTAAAACCTTTTTCTGTAAATGGATTTTATTTACATGTATATGAAACGGAACACATTTGTGTGTGCATTAAAAAACACAAGTATGGATCCTTTTGCGGATCATGAAATACAAGTGTGAATCCTTCTGTGCGCATGTGTGTATTATGAGACTGTTCTGAGCCCATACTGAGCCTGCCCCTAATGACCAGTGGCCACTGCTTATGCGAGAAATTCAAACGTGGCTCCTTTTTTTCTCAGCGATCTTACCATCTAACTGCGCATGTGCAGAGTCAGTTTCATCACTGTAGCTTGTTTGTGATTGGAGATATTGAAGGCGTTACAACCAACCCGTGTTGCAACTGTCCCTGGTCTCCCAGTCCCTACACAGTAAAGTACTTGATTGTACTTGTGGTAGTAGTCTAACAAGTAGGCTACTGAGTACAACAGTAGGCTATCACTTTTATTAAGAAAGTATGGCTAAAAATAATTTTCTCTCATCAAATATAGGAGGGGAATTTGAGAGTATTACCCAGAAAAAAGACTGGGTAATAGTAATGGTAAAAGTACTTCATTTTATTGTTGGTAGCAGTCAAACTAGGACCGAGTCAAACAGTGTTGTTTTTTTTAACAATTTATGGTAAAAATAATTTGTTTCGCATGAAGCAGAAAAAACACGCATTGTGTTACGGCCCCTACACACGGTGACGTGCGTTGCCGCTTCAACGCTTCTGCCCATTCACTTTGAATAGGGTGACGTCACGATTCGCCGAACTGCATTGTGGGAGCAAAGCGTAGCTTCTCTCGAGGTGCTCGCTGCAAAAGTAGAGCAATGTTCTACTTTTGCCGCCTCGACGGAGGCGTCAGCCAATCAAATCCCTCGTATGTAAATATGACAGTACAAGCAGTAGCCAATCAAACCGGGTGTATGTTGGGAGAGCTAGACTGCAGTTATTTCCCATATGTCAACAAAAGGAGGAGAAAATGATCGTGGCGGTAGGGAACATACAGGGATACAAACCAGAGGAGCCAGGCATGGGGGGAGGTGGCAAAGACAGTGGGGGAAACTGGTAGGTTTGCGCTTGTTTGGGGAGTTTATATCCAGTGTATTTCGTTTGAGTGGACAGCTAGCAAGCATAGACAGTATATTTAGCCAGCATGGATGTAGCATGAATGCTTTGCTTTGTATGTCCGGGGCATTCATGTGGTTGGTTGCCAAGCGGCAACGCACGCCGCGTGTAGGGGTCTCTTGCGTTAGTGCCGCTTCTCAGCGATTACCGTAAAGGCGCTATAAATCGCGCACTCAAAAATGAAGAACTGCTCATTTGACCAAGCAAATTTGAGAGACGTCTGAGTTACTGCAGAAGGTCTCATTGTATGCGTTATGTTTTTTAACAGACGTTGTCTGATTATATAATCATATGCGCGGGCCGCTAGAGTCTGTTGATCTCCAGATTAACAGCAGCATGAGAATAACCGGCCGAAAGTGCCGATGCTCCATGGCGGAGGCTCCGGTAGAAATGGCCGGGATTTGCGTTTGTACCCCCTTAATGTCTGACCAATGGTTGAACAGCATTTCCGAGCACATGACTTGTGTTTAAAGTTTATAGTCCGTTTGACTTTTGCCCGTGTGAACGCAAACCGAACCTTCTGAAAAATGAAACAATATAACAAATTGTGGTCTGGTGCGCACCAGAGAGCGGACTAGGTGTGAATGAACCATGTACGGCAAAGTACTTGGTGAGAAAGCGCCTATTGTTTAGGACATTTCTAAAGAATATAAAACATGACTTTAAACAATCTAAACCCCTTGTATTTTTCACATGTATATAGAATGACAACAAGTCAAAGGTAGGTAAGAGCTTAGTCAGAGGAGTTTATTCATTACAAACATGTCCACATCACGGCTACAGGCAGCTGAACAGACGGTTCTCCTCAGTCTTGGAAAGGTTTGTCTGAAAGTCTCTCCTGGCTTCATATTCTTCATGTGAGCACTAACAGCTGTTGGTCCTTGACATTTACAGAAAGGTTTCAAAATTACTGAGGTTCTACAGTCATAGGAAAGTTACAGCATTGAAAGAAAGGGTTGTAAAGTTAACTGTTGCTGGATGGATTCTACATGACCCACTCTTCTGACTTGACCTTTCCCCCCGGCAAAGCCGTTCTTCAGACTTTCATAAATATTGAAACATGTACAAAACAATGTAATAAATACAGCAGCACAGGATCTCATGTGCTGTTTTTGTCGGGTCAGACGTGTTTAAAACTCGAGTGAAATATTGTGTCCTTTCTTATGTAAACCAGAGTTAGAACTCTTCTGATAATTCATCTCATCTGGAAAGAAGTCATCCATCAGCTCCTGTCCCAACTCCTCTACTGGCCACTCCTCCACAAACCCCAAGCTGTAGAAGCCCGGTGCTGGCTCCAGATCAGCCCAGTCCGAATCAGCTGGCAGGCTGCTCACAGAGCCCTGCAGGGCGGAGGCGAGGCTCACCAAAGCAGAGCGACTAAGGCCGTCTTCGTGCATGTCCTCTAAACTCAAAGAGCTGACACCGTGTGGTCTTGCAGTGGCATCAGAAAAGTATTCTTCCTGCCATTGCGTCTGCTCTTCTCCAGTCAAGGGACTCCGATGAAGAACTTCGTCTTTTTCAGCTCCAGAATCAAAATCAGGCTTACCGAGAGACCCGTGCACAAAGGTGGTGTCGCTGAAGCCAGCTGGATGAGCGTGCTGCTCTGAGTCTGACTCTCTGCTCTGAACACTGTGAAGCACATCATCATCCACATTATCATCCTCATCACCATCATCATCATCATCTCCATATGCTCCTTCACTCCGATCTTCTGCTTGGCCTTGGATCCAGTCAGACTGGTCTGACCAGAGGAGCGAGTCACTCCGATTGGCCTCCAGCCTGCTGATATTAAAGGAACCTGGAGCATCCATTCCCAAGTCGCCGGTGGCAGAGTGTTTCCCAACGGTCTCAATGTCTCTGATGTCGGACTCCCAAAGAGAACCAGATCGAGTGGTCCCTCCAACAGCAGCATCAGGGGTGAAGATCTGTGCCCCACCTGCTGCACTATGAATGGTGGTGCTGCAGTTCTTTGGGTCACCATCAGCACAGAGCTCACTGGCAGGAAGTGCAGCTGTGGAAACATGTTCTGCAGAACCAAGATGACTCGTATCTTCATAATCAATCTCAAAGCTGGAAGCTGTAGCTGTAGCACTGGAACCAGAAGCATCCGTGCTGATGTTGTGCCCGGACAAAGCACTCACAGAAGCATGCTGGGTACTTGAGAATTCCTCTGGTGTACTCTGGTCAGGCAGGATGTCCTCTGCAGAGACCTCTTTCAGCTGGCCGTCCGTCTCATCCATCACCACCTCCGTCTCTCCCACGTCGTCATCGTCTTCTTCCTCCTCCACCTCGTCTCCCTGCCGACTGACTACATCACTTGTTCTCCATGCTTTTGTCTCATTAGTCTTCTTAGGACTGGCTCCTTCCTCCTCTTCCTCGTCCCCCTGCCGAGTGACTACATCACTTGTTCTCCATGCTTTTGTCTTATTAGTCTTCTTAGGACTGGCTTTTTCCTCCTCCTCCTCCATCATCTCCTCCATCTCCTCCTCCTCGTCCTCCTCCTGCCGACTGACTACATCACTTGTTCTCCATGCTTTTGTCTCATTAATCTTCTTAGGACTGGCTTCTTCCTCCTCCTCCTCCTCCTCCTCCTCCTCCTCGTCCCCCTGCCAAGTGCCTACATCACTTGTTCTCCATGCTTTTGTCTCATTAGTCTTCCTAGGACTGGCTCCTTCCTCCTCCCGAGTGACTACATCACTTGTTCTCCATGCTTTTGTCTCAGTCTTCCTAAGACTGGCTCCTTCCTCCTCCGTCTCCTGTGGAAACGTCTGGACTTCCTTATGGTTCTCATCTTTGTCCTCTTCCAGCTTCTCTTCTGGATCTTCCCAGTGTCTCGTCTTCTCTGCTCGAAAAGACATCTCCTTCCCCCTTGGGTTCACTTCACTTCTTTGTCTGATGAGCAAGCCTGGACTGCTGACTGTGTTCTTGTTGGCTGCTTAGAGAAGCAGGAGAACATAAAGCCAGAGATTAAACAGCAATACTCTCATTCAACGACCGCATCACACCAGCAACAAGCTGCTTTGTCTGCTGCCGGGCGGCAGGCGGTGCCGCAGCATCAGGACCAACACCACCAGGACCAACACCACCAGGACCAACACACCAGACTCAGGGACAGCTTCGTCCCACGGGCCAGAAGACTGCTGAACTCATGAGCTCTGGGAAGTGCCTTCGTAACCTTAAGCATCATTCGGTTTGCATTTCAAATATAAATGTATTGTTACAATAAGCAGTATTGTATTTAAATTGTACATTCTGTTCTTAGCTAATCTTAGTCTATTTGACATGTATATAGTCTACTTCTCCTGCATTACTCGCACATTGGTCACTTGCAACTTTTTATTTTATTTACATTATGTATTCTGTGATTGATATACATATATAGTCTGGCAGTGAAGACTTTCATTGCCTTAACTACACTGTGGCTGCTGTGCATATGACAATAACAGCTTTATCATAGATCAATGACCAAGTCGTATCGACAATGCTAAACAGTGTTATTATTTCGTTGCACGTAATCACCGATGTGTTCCCTGATCTGCAGTCATGTGCTTTGGAGACATCTGATTGCAGAACTTACATTGGTGTATGTTTCCACACATGGAGTCACAGCAGGAGCACACTGAGGCTGCGGCCGTCAGCTCCTCCCACCTGCACACACACACCAGATGTACTGCCACACTGATTTACATGTAAATATCACTCTGATGTCACTGCGTGACACTTGAAGTGGTTTGTGTTATAGCGTTGCTCACCGGCCAGCAGCCTGGTCGTAGCTGCAGGACTTTGAGGAGGAGGACGTGGTGAGACCGACTGATGTTGAGCAGTGGAGGTACAGCACCTACAGTCAGACACAGAGTAGCAAGTCGCTGCTGGATCTATAGATCCACTCGTTCAGCAACATGTCATTAAGGTGTGTACTGTGCAGCTTGCAGGACCCTTCCAGCACTACTTCAACAGCTATCTTAGTCTTCAGTCTTAGCGACTCTGGTAGAAGGACGCCCTAATGTAATGTGAAACGACATAATCATTGTTCTTCTGTAAAATAGCTCGAGTCGTTGTTACCTTTATGCACATGATGTGAGAAGGTTCAGACTAAAACAAAGATCACACCGATACAAGTTAAAGCGATGAGCTACATCGCTCCGATACATTCAGTACTGTACGAGTAATCTCCCGGAGCCACGTAAAGGAAGTTCACATCAACATCCTCCAGACTTGGTCTCGAGTGTGTGCCGACTCACGCGGGCCACGATCACACTCTCAGAAAGTGGGCTACGGAAATAGCGATATAAAAAGAGTCAATGATGCAAAACTATTCTTGGTGCTCATGAGACAGTAGATAAGGGAAGGGGAAGACAAGTGCCCTTACCCAGGATACAAGTGGACAGAGTGAAGGAAGCACGCGACAGTGCATTACACATGGAGATACTTCCTTGCTGTGAAATAAGCTCCTGAAGCAGGAACTGATATATCATTCAGCACACAAAGAATCATCAGCAGAAGTGGGCTCTGAAGCATGCTCCATCACCCAGCTGCACCATCAACCAGCTGCTCCATCAACCAGCTGCACCATCACCCAGCTGCACCATCAACCAGCTGCACCATCACCCAGCTGCACCATCACCCAGCTGCTCCATCAACCAGCTGCACCATCAACCAGCTGCACCATCAACCAGCTGCACTATCAACCAGCTGCACCATCAACCAGCTGCACCATCAACCAGCTGCACCATCGTTCCACACGCTTTGACACATCATGTACAATATGTTACACTACGTTCACGGTATAGTAGTCCTTCACAATAACCATGTTACAGGGCCCCACATGCTTTGGGTGTAGACTTGATTACAACCATAATTTTACTCTGTAAAGGTCAACCAGCTAAGTGTGTAGGTGGGGGTGTTACACATATTACAGTTAACCAGAACAAGTGCATGTTATTCACTGGATGAACAGTACCCATTGTTTTGACAGTAGAAAACCTATTTTCACATTTCAATAAATAAATGTTCACCTTAAAATGTATACCATCCTAAACTCAGCAAAACACTTACATTGGTCTTACCTGAGAGAGTTCTCTGAAGAGAAATGCATCCACAGAGAACTTCAGCACACTGCCCCCTCCCAGCAGGAAGCGGGAGCTGCTGCCCACCCTCCTGCTGTCTGCCATGCAGCTGCATCAAAAATGAAGGCACGAACCAATCAGGATGCAGAGTGACAAACAATGACGGTAACCTACCGTCTCCTACGAGAGACTCACCCGTAGTTAGTAATGATCTCCGCTCGGTGCTCACTGTGTGGGTCGCTGGAGCTCGTGGCATAGCAGGAGTCCACATAAAGCCTCTCCCCAGCAAACAGAGCTGCTGCCTGGGCAACAAAATAAACCGGCTCCCCTAAAAAGAACCAATGGCCTGATGGGACAGGCTCTCCCTGGGCTGTTAACACACACACACACACACACACACACGCAGACAAGACCAACATGCCCATTAACATCACAATGACTGTTCAGGGTAAACTTGGAGCACTTGATGCCAGCTGTAGAATTCAGATATTTACAGCGGACATGTCATATTGTGCAAATAATAAGACACTTTTTATTCTGTCGGTGTCTTACCATCGCAGACAGTAAGGCTGTAGCTGAGTTTACTCCTGATGCTCTTCATTAAGGTTGTGTGTTGAACTTGAGGTCTGAAGCCAACTTGGTAGGAGTAATGGAACCTGAGAGACAAGAGGATTGTAATATAGATGTATTCCACCAGAGGCTGATCAAAAGTCACATGACATGCCGAGATACTGCAAGAAGGTTAAACCAACACTTTCCACCAATGTCTATATAAAATATGAACATCATAATAATAATAATAATAATAATAATAATAATGATTGGCGGTGAAGGCGAGGCGCCCGAGGGACACCGCAGAAGAGACAGCTCGTAACCTGAGACAGCACCCACCTGTCGCCAAAACGGCCACATTCCTCATAATCCAGAACTTTAATCATCGATACAAATTAAACCTGATGAGTGATATCAACAGTGACCGTACGGTGTGTACGGTTGTCCCAAAAGGGGAAACCATCTAGAGATCCAACCGTTTCCCCAGAAGACTAATAAACGCTGCACACAAGGTGCTTCTCGTGCAGTGGCTCAGCAGCCATTCATCCACTAAGCATGAATGAAGACGCTGGCTCTTTCCACACATCAGACACAAACTGTAACAGATCAATATCCATTAAGCCTGTACAGAAGAACACTAGTGACACTCCCACACTTAGTTAGTAAGTAGGGCGGAATGATTTAAAGTGCAGTGACTTGTGTATAGGTACCAGGCACACCAAAGAGGAGCTGATCAGATCCTGGTCCGTCCAGTTCTTCTCCATCAAGTCAGTTTCAGTCTGCTCCATTCAACAATCACTTCATGTTTAAATTAGGAGCTGTATGCATCAACATGTTATTCTGTTTGCAAGTCCAATAGAAGATGTGTAGAAACCTCCTCATCTCCTAAGACACACGAGCCTTGATGATGTTCTTGGTCAGAGTGGTGACAGGATGAAACACACTTCTTTACATTACTTGGAAGGCCCTGAAGTTACCGGTTGTAATTGCAATAGATGGGGAAGTTAAGTGGTACGACTCTGATGACGTAGCCTTGCTGAGGTGGAGTATAGGACAGCACGTAGCTGTACACCAGCTGGCCGCCAGCAACCTGGGAGACAGAGAAGACATTCTCAAGAGGAATTCATTCCATCTACTTTAAAGCCCTTTGAATCCATCTGCACCACATCTCATTCTGGATTCTCAAGGCCTAATGTTATTTAAAAATGCAACAGCCTCAATCGTTCATTGAACAAGCTTATGAACATTTTGCAGTTGAGCTTCACCATGTTAAAACCAACGCTCTTGTACGACGATTGATTGTTTAAACAGCAGGACCACTTTAGAATTATACAAATTAAGCATTTAGCTCATTTTAGAAGCTGATGATTCAGCATAATATGAGTTGCTGTTCTTCAACAGTTCTTTTTATGGCAGTCTGCATCGGTGACATTTTACAGCAAGGGGCAATTCCACTGGTTGCAATAAATTAGTCAGATTGTAAAGAAGTCTAGGAGACAGTTATCTTTTATTAATTCAGTAAACTTAAACCATTAAATAGATTGTCTGTATAAGGGTAGGCAGTATTTACTGTGCAACTGGTAAGACATTTCACATTCGACAAAACTATATTCTTGTGCAAACTTGCAACTCTTCAGCTGAACCCCAACCCTGTTCTGCTGGGGTTTTCACATGTATTGCAACCTGCCAGAACGCTCTTCTTTCAATCCGTCCACACTGATGGAAATTAAACGACATTTGTAAATGCCGACATATTCTCGCAATCTCTCAAAAAGCTGTTTATGAAAAAAAAATATTTTGTTATATCTGTATGCAATGAAGTACATTTGTAAAGTAACTAAACCTGTAAGATAAATGTAGTGAAGTAAAAAGTACAAGATTTTCCTTTTGTAGAAGTATAAAGTGGCTGTAAATAAAATACTAAGGCACAGTACAGTCTACCTGCATTTAAGTACAGCACTAGAGTAAATGTACATTGTACCATTACTTGTACCGTGGTAATGTTGCAGTACTGTTAAGATAATGCTTCTTTCTTGAAAACGTGTTGTTGCTGTAATGTTATGGTAATGTTTCATTAATGAAAAGGTGATGTTGCTGTAATGTTATGGTATTGTTGCTGTAATGTTGAGGTTATGTTGCTGTTATGGTTTTGTTGCTGTAATGTTGAGGTGATGTTGCTGTAATGTTATGGTATTGTTGCTGTAATGTTATGGTATTGTTGCTGTAATGTTGAGGTTATGTTGCTGTAATGTTATAGTTATGTTGCTGTAATGTTGAGGTTATGTTGCGGTTATGTTGCTGTAATGTTATGGTATTGTTGCTGTAATGTTGAGGTTATGTTGCTGTAATGTTGAGGTTATGTTGCTGTAATTTAATGGTAATGTTGAGGTTATGTTGCTGTAATGTTATGGTTATGTTGCTGTAATGTTATGGTATTGTTGCTGTAATGTTATGGTATTGTTGAGGTTATGTTGCTGTAATGTTTCATTAATTCTGTTAAATAATGTTGCAATGTTATGATACCGTTGTGGTGTTGCAGCAATGTTATAATATTGGTAATGTTATGGTAATGTTTCACTAACATTGAGAATATGTTGTTAATGTTATTATAATGTTTCAAAAATGTTACTGTTATGCGTCACTGATGTTGAGGTAATGTTTCAATAATATTGCTGTATTATTTCACGAAGTAATGATGCTGTCAGGTGTTCCCACCTGAGGCTCTCCGCCGCAGTCGGTCAGTCTGTGGTGGAAGTAGAGAAAGCGGGGGCTGACCCTGCTGACCGGGCACCAGCCGAGTCGAAACAGCGATGGATCGGTCCACGTGCGCAGATGGAGGCGGTCGACGCGCACAGAGATATCATCGAACCCGCACCAGACTTGCACAGCGCGTGACCCCGTCCCCGTGACGCTGTGCTGTGTTCTCGCTTGCGGGAACAGTAGATCATTCAGTCCGGTGGGCAGCGGGCTCTTCTGAAGGACCGGACGAAACAGCTCCGGGGATACAAGTGGCCCCAGTGCATGCTGGAACATGGGCAGGTGGTAGAACGAAGGGTTCGTGGTTTCATGCTGTTGTGTCTGTACCGAATGTAGGCCTGCCCCTTCCGACCATGTCGCGTGCTGAACCGGACCTCCTAGAGTACCACGAAACAAAATCCAAAGAAGCCACGCGAACACCGACATGATGCGGGTGTGGGGAGCTCGTGCTGGAGTGCTGCGACGGGAGAGCCAAGTGGTCTGATCTCACTCTGAACTCACCTTCATTATGTCACCTTCATTATCACACCTGCTGCTGCACCTGCTGCTGATTGGATCACACGCAGCTGGGCAACAATCACAAACAATGTTATGGTCTGCGATCTGCCCTTGTGCCCTCCTCGGGCATTTTTGTACATTTACTTATTTTATTTTATTTGGTGATCATTTCAGCTGTGTTACAGATTTTGGCATGGATTTTTGCACGAAGTCTTCTTTTGAGTCACATTTTTTAAATCAAATGTCGTTTACTCTTAGATGTTTTGTACTCTCGTGATGCATTTTGCACCCTCTGGACACCTTTGTGGCAAAAATGTACATGCCCCAAAAAACTGCTATTAAATCATCATACATCAATATTTCTTTTTACTTTTTTTCCATGAATCATTTAAACAACTTCTAACGTACTCAAAACTACTAAACATTCAATAATTGTCAGGATTTTAACCCTTCATTATTTTAATGATTTCACTTCTCCAATGCCTCATTGACTTCCATTCAGACCACATGTTTTGATCTCAATGCCATTGCAGTATAAAACCATGCATGTTGTAATGTCAGCATTTCATTTAGAAGAAAAGTAGTGATATTTGATATTTCTACTCTATTCCAACAGATTACACCATTGTGTGTGTGTGTGTGTGTGTGTGTGTGTGTGTGTGTGTGTGTGTGTGTGTGTGTGTGTGTGTGTGTGATTTCATGGGTAAAATAAGGCCATCTTCTGAGGGATGTGTTTGATGTGCCTTTGAAGAGGCGCTTGATTACTCAAAAACAACTGTTGGTGTGTTTATGCACCTGCTGCCAAAGATAAACATGCAGTTTGACCCAGGGCTTATTTCATCAGTGAGCAGAGAAGGAGAAAGACCTGGAGCAAAGAGAAGGAACTCAAATGAAGAAGCATTTCAGTGCAGAGGAGACTTCAGAAGTGATCTTGCAGCCTTGACTCCTCTGAAGAAGACACAAGGTTCGAGGGGGTCTGACACAGAATGCTCATGGAGTCCAGCATTTCTTGGAGTTCCTCTGACCCTTCCTCTAAAAGTGGAGAGGACACTGAGGGTCCGGTCCACAGTGAGGGGACAGAGAAGAACGGAGGTCGTTCTCCCAGGAGCTGGGGAAAACCAGGGTGTCCTCACAGATTGTGAGAAGAAAGCCCCCCGTGGTGGTGGATGAGCGCTGTTCAGGCTTGCTTTATCCAGCACCTCAGGTGGCAGCTCTGTCCTTCTGATTGGCCGTGCACTTTTCAAAGTAAGGGTCGTTCCCCAGCAGATCCATATGTCCAGAATTGTGGTAATCACAGAGAAAACAAGAGATCATAATAAAGACATGGTTGCTAAAGCATGATTGAACAATGTAACTGTAAGCCTTATAGACAGAGCAAGTGTTTGTGTGGGGGAGGGGGGAGTAGTTTAGAGTAATTTGCGACATGTAAATCGTCAAAAATGGTGTATTCGCTGTAAGCTTACGACCTCCACGAGTAATTTTTCAAAAACGTGCTCCTCAATTAAGTATCATATGGGATAGGGGCTGAACCTGTCCTGCATTGGAATTTTTCCGATCATTCCCCTAGGAGGAATTTGCAAGAACGTGCGTAAAATGGCTGAAAAACGCACATTTTTCAAAATGGCCAACTTTCTGGGGGGCGGAGCTAATGGAAGGCAATTTGAAATATGTGTGCAATCATAATAGCAATAAGTATACAGCGTTTCGTGAATATCGGAATAACTATATCCGAGTAGTTTAGAGTAATTTGCGACATGTAAATCGTCAACAATGGTGTATTCGCTGTTAGCTTACGACCTCCACGAGTAATTTTTCAAAAATGTGCTCCGCAATTCAGTATCATATGGGTTAGGGGCTGAACCTGTCATGCATTGGAATTTTTCCGATCATTCCCCTAGGAGGAGTTCGCAAGAATGTGCGTAAAATGGCTGAAAAACGCACATTTTTCAAAATGGCTGACTTTCTGGAGGGCGGGGATAATGGAATGTATGTACAAATATGTCCGCAATTCCATGAGGATTGTCTGTGCCAAAATTCGTGAAGTTCTGAGACTTATATGTGAATACCACACAATAGGGGGCGCTAGTGAGCAGTATTTTTGAAAAATTCCTTTTTTTTTATACATTCTTGAAAAGGTCGTGGGCTGTGATGCGTGTCCCAAGTTTTGCGTACCGAAACACATTTAAGCACATCGTCATAAAAAAAAAGTACAGGCCACGCCCACAATTATCATTCGTTGTGACACTTTGAATATATGTCCATACTCATCCCCAGAGTATGTCTATGTCGTCCATCATTTCATGAATTATACATTTGTCATGTTTTTGGCGCCCCCTATAGTCCAACATGGATATTACTTGTTGTGCTTATTCCCCAATACAGATTGAACCTTACCACCAAAATGTGTGTTTTTTTGGTACATTGTTGATGAATTATGAGCATTTCTATCTAAGCCCCGCCTTTTTGCGAACACGTTTAGAGTACTGACGGCCACATTTATCGACTAAACATGCTCATTCCCTACGATAATGTGTCTGACCCTCCAGCGATAAGGTATACTGAGTTTGGTGTTGTAAAACAAAAATTTGAAATGTATGTGAATATTTAACTGTTTTGTAAATTATGCTAATTTAAAAAAAATAAAGTAGGCGGAGCTTAGGAGTTCAAGGAGATTATATGTAGAGCAGGTCCACCCGGATATGTGTGCAACATTTTAGGTCATTTGGAGTTACGGTGCGACTTTGTAAATGTATTCCGTATTGGGATTTGTATAGGTGGCGCTAGCGAGCAAGTTGTACAATTGACTCCAGAATAAGGTATTTTTCACCAGTTATGGCGTCCGTGCAAAATTATACAACTTTTTCAGCATCCTAAAGGCCTGAAAACAAGGATTCCGTAATTATATAATAATAATTAAAACTGCGGTCGCACTTGTGCCCGCAGTGATGAGCGGGCCCTTGCGTCCGTGCGCCTGTCGGTGGAGGGTTGCTGTTCCCCCCCTTCAGTCCTCCGAAATGAGCCGTTTGCCATCCCTCTAAATTGTTAACCTGACTTTGCGTTCCTTTGTTTCTGACCAGGAAATCTTAGGCATGTGCGCCAGTTCTGTCGGTACCATTTTTCCTGCATCAACCAGTTAGCGATATGCCGACAGTGAAGAATAAACATATTTATAACGAGTTTAGCTAGCTCCAGACGTAGATGGAATAGCTAAGTGTGTTTGGTCGAACTGTTAGTGTGTGTTTTGCTCAGCTCCGCAGTCCCTCATAGCAAACATTTAAATGTAAACCTAAGACGCAAAAAAGTCCAAGATAACAGAAAAATATAAACAACCATAATGTAGATTCGATGATATGAGAGAAGTTGTAGATTAAGTGTAGACAGTATTTAAAAAAGACAATGTTAACAGCAATGCAATAAGTATATACAGTATTATGCAAAATGACAAGTACTACATGGCACACAGATGTAATTTTTTAATTATAAGTAAAAGTATGTAAGGCTGAAGTGACAGCAGTGATGAGCATTTAGATTAATGACGGGCATATTTATCGACTGAACATGCTCATTTTCTACAGTAATGTGTCTGACCCTCCACTGATGCTGTATACTAAGTTTGGCGTTGAAAAAGAAAACATGGAAATTTAAGGTAATATTTCACTGTTTTTAACATTATGGTAATTTAAAAAAGATGAAGTAGGTGGAGCTTTGGGGTTCCTGGACATAATATGTAGAGTAGGTCCACCTGAATTAGTGGGCAACATTTCAGGTCATTCAGAGTTACGGTGCCACTTTGTAAAGGTTTCCAAAAATGGAAATGTAGTAGTTTGGATGAATTTGTGACATGTAAATCGTCAAAAATTGTGTATTCGCTGTTAGCTTACGACCTCCACGAGTAATTTTTAAAAAATGTGCTCCTCAATTAAGTATCATGTGGGATAGGGGCTAAACCTGTCCTGCATTGGAATTTTTCCGATCATTCCCCTAGGAGGAGTTCGCAAGAATGTGCGTAAAATGGCTGAAAACGTACATTTTTCCAAATGGCCGACTTTCTGGGGGGCGGAGCTAATAGAAGGCAATTTTAAATATGTGTTTAATCATAATAGCAATAGGTATACAGCGATTCGTGAATATCGGAATAACTATATCCGAGTAGTTTAGAGTAATTTGCGACATGTAAATCGTCAAAAATGGTGTATTCGCTGTTAGCTTACGACCTCCACGAGTAATTTTTCAAAAATGTGCTCCTCAATTAAGTATCATATGGGATAGGGGCTAAACCTGTCCTGCATTGGAATTTCTCCGATCATTCTCCTAGGAGGAGTTCGCAAGAACGTGCGTGAAATGGCTGAAAAACGCACATATTTAAAAATGGCCAACTTTTTGGGGGGCGGGGCTAATGGAATGTATTTACAAATATGTCCGCAATTCCATGAGAAATGTCTGTGCTAAAATTCGTGAAGTTCTGAGACTTATATGTGACTACCACACAATAGGGGGCGCTAGTGAGCAGTATTTTGAAAAATTACGTATTTTTTTTACATTCTTGAAAAGGTCGTGGGCTGTGATGCGTGTCCCAAGTTTTGCGTACCGAAACACATTTAAGCACATCGTCATAAAAAAAAAGTACAGGCCACGCCCACAATTGTCATTCGTTGTGACACTTTCAATATAAGTCCATACTCATCCCCAGAGTATGTCTAAGATTTCGTCCATCATTTAACGAGTTATACATTTGTCATGTTTTTGGCGCCCCCTATAGTCCAAAATGGATATTACTTTTTGTGCTTATTCCCCAATACAGACTGAACCTTACCACCAAAATATGTGTTTTTTTGGTACATTGTTGATGAATTATGAGCATTTCTATCTAAGCCCTGCCTTTTTGCGAACACGTTTAGAGTACTGACGGCCACATTTATCGACTGAACATGCTCATTTCCTACGATAATGTGTCTGACCCTCCGGCGATACTGTATACTGAGTTTGGTGTTGAAAAACCAAAATTTGAGATTTAAGTGAATATTTCACTGTTTTTAACATTATGGTAATTTTAAAAAAATGAAGGCGGTGGAGCTTTCTGGTTCCTGGACATAATATGTAGAGTAGATCCACCCAAAATTTCAGGTAATTCGGAGTTACGGTGCCACTTTGTAAAGGTTTCCAAAAATGGAAATGTAGTAGTTTGGATGAATTTGTGACATGTAAATCGTCAAAAATGGTGTATTCACTGTTAGCTTACGACCTCCACGAGTAATTTTTCAAAAATGTGCTCCCAATTAAGTATCATATGGGATAGGGGCTGAACCTGTCATGCATTGGAATTTTTCCGATCATTCCCCTAGGAGGAGTTTGCAAGAACGTGCGTAAAATGGCTGAAAAACGCATATATTTCAAAATGGCCAACTTTGTGGGGGGCGGAGCTAATGGAAGGCAATTTGAAATATGTGTGCAATCATAATAGCAATATGTATACAGCGTGTCGTGAATATCGGAATAACCATATCCGAGTAGTTTAGAGTAATTTGCGACATGTAAATCGTCAACAATGATGTATTCGCTGTTAGCTTACGACCTCCACGAGTAATTTTTCAAAAATGTGCTCCGCAATTAAGTATCATATGGGATAGGGGCTGAACCTGTCATGCATTGGAATTTTTCCGATCATTCCCCTAGTAGGAGT